>CM031237.1:365302558-365902558 GCA_018340775.1 Taxus wallichiana var. yunnanensis
CCTCCTGAAGGTGCGCCATAGGCACATCCATGTGTGTGTCGACATCCTCTTCTGTGTGCCAAGGGTGCATCCTTTACCCTGTCGACACTCCGTGTCGTGTGCCACTTCTGTGCGCCTTGGGCGCACCATTTCCTCTGTCGACACTCATTGTCGTGCGCCACTTACGCGCCTGGAAACACCATTTCCTCTGTCGACACTCATTGTCATGCGCCACTTATCTGTGCGCCCTTGGGCGCACCATTTCCTCTGTCGACACTCATTGTCGTGCGCCACTTCTATGCGCCTTGGGCTCACCATTTCCTCTGTCGACACTCATTGTCGTGCGCCACATGTGCACCTTGGGCGCACCATTTCCTCTGTCGACACTCATTTTCGTGCGCCACTTCTGTGCACCTTGGGCACACCATTTCCTCTGTCGACACTCATTGTCGTGTGCCACTTCTGTGCACCTTGGGCACACCATTTCCTCTGTCGACACTCATTGTCGTGCGCCACTTCTGTGCGCCTTGGGCGCATGTCAGGGATTTGAGCTTCTTTGATTTCTCCATTCTTCTGCTTGTCTATATCTACCCAGGGAAAAGATATATACAACAATTTGGCGACTCAATGGGATCACCTGCCTGCTAGGTAGCAGATCAGTGGCCTTTTAGCAATCCATTGGGCATGGAGTCATAAGCAATAACCTGAAACCAACTTGATATCTGATCCCGAACCTGATACCGCAACTTCTTCTCTGACAGCATTCTGAATTGTAGAAATCAACCTGAGAGCAACAAAACCTGTGCCGAAGCACTTAGGGAAACAAAAACCTAACTACCACAAGACAATGTGCATACGCACTTAGAGGAATTTAAATCTAGGCTAATATTTACAAGGGTGAACCTTTTCCTTTTAGTAGCAATGTTTAAGATAGATTCCGTTAACCGGAATCGGGATTTCTCCTCCATCCAAAGTAGACAATCGGAAGGCATTGCTATTCTTACATCCTGTGACCATGTAGGGGCCACTCCAAATGGCATCAAACTTTGAATGCCTTCCTGGCTTTGCCCGATCTGCATCCCATTTCAGAACTAGGTCTCCTTCCTGGAAGGTCCTTGCTCTCGCTTTCTTATCAAACCATCTTTTTACTAAGGCCTGATCCTTTTCAATCACTGAACTGCATGTTCTCTTATTTCTTCCAATTCCATCAACTCTGCATACCTAGCCTCCATTGGTTCGAACTCAGACAACTCCAACTGCTTCATGAGCTCCAATGCTGGCAATTCTAATGATATAGGAAACACTGCCTCTTTCCCATATACCAACTTGTAGGGAGAATTACCTGTAGATCTCTTTGGCATTATCCTGTCAGCCCATAATGCTGATTTTAGCTTGGTATGCCATGTCCTTTGGTTTTCATCTAGAGTCCTTCTAATGATTCTTAACAAATTCTTGTTCGTGGACTCTACTGTCCATTACCCTGCGGGTAATAATTTGAAGAGGTGCTCAAATAGATTCCATTCTTGACAGCCCATTCTGTAATCTTGGAACCTATGAATGCCAATGCATTATATGATATGATAGTGGCGGCACACGAACTGGTCACTATTCCTTCATAAAAGTCTAGTATGCTAGACTCATTTGCTTCTTGAGCGCTCGCTACCCACACTTGGTGAAATAGTCCGTTGCCGTGAGAATCCACTTGTAGCCTTGGCTTGAGTTTGGATTGATGACCCCGACGAAGTCCAATCCCCATTGCATAAATGGTTGGTCAACCAGAATTGGGTGCAATGGAAGTGTTGCTTGTCTTTCTTTGCCTGTGAAGAGTGCACATTTCTTGCACTTTCTTATCCATGTATAGCAGTCACTGAAGACTGTCGGCCAATAATACCCTGCCTTCATTATCTTGAGAGCTGTTACTCGTGGGGAAAAATGTCCTCCAGAATCTCCATCGTGAAAATCTCGTAACACCCTCTCAATTTGACTTATCCCAATGCACCTCAATAGAACTCCATTGATGTCTTTCTTAAACAAAACACCATCAACAAGCACATATGGAATGGCTTGTAATCTAAAGTATCTCCTCTTTGCTTTGCTCATTTTGAGGGCATAGGCCTGTTTGTAGGAAGTGTATCATATTTTGAGTCCAACAAGGAGTAGGCACGTCATCATTTTCTTGTTCTTGATCATCCTGTAGTACCAAGGTAGTCTCCTTTTCATCACCTGCTTCAACTTGTTGACTCAAGGCTAGCTGCTCACATAGTCCCTTCCCACGTACTAGTTTGGTGACCTTGATCTCGATGTCATATTCCATGACATGAGTTATCCATCCTGCACGTTTCTCATTCAGATCCTTGTTTAGAAGGAAGTCCTTGACTCCCGCATGAGAGACTAATAATTGGATCTTGTTGTTTGAGACTAGGTGCTTGAATTTCTTTAAGCTTCTAATCACTGCAAGGACATGCTTTTCAATGAAAGAGTACCTAGTTTCGTATTCCTCTAAGCCTTGACTGAAGAAAGCAATTGGTTGTTCTAATCCTTCTTTGTTTTGTTGTACCAGGATTACAGAAATCGTGTCCCCACCACCAAAGGCATATAGCACGAAGTCCTTAGAGAAGTCTGGATTGACGAGAGTTGGGGCTTGAGATATAGCCTCTTTTATTGCCTCAAAACTTGCCTTGCCTTCAGATGTCCACTTAAATGCCATGCTCTTCTTTAACATCAGCGTTATTGGTTTTACAAGAGCTGCAAAATTTGGAACAAACCTATGGACGAAATTGATCCTTCCTAAGAAGCTTTGAAGAGCCTTCTTGTGATTTGGCAATGGCAATGCTTGAATTGCTTCAACTCTTTCTGGGTCAATTGTCAACCCCTCCTTTGAAACAATATGGCCTAGAAGTTTTCCCTCGTGAGCCAAGAATATGCATTTTTTGGGATTCAATGATACCCCAAATCTTCTACACCTCTGAAATACTTGCCTCAAATGATAGAGGTGATCCGCTGCATTTTTTGAGAATACAGTGATGTCGTCAAGATATATCAAAACTATTTTATTGATCAACCCCTTGAATGCCATATCCATTGCCCTTTGGAAAGTGGCCCCAGCATTTGATAGCCCAAATGGCATCTTCTTGTAGGCATAGGTCCCCCATTTGGTGGTGAAAGTCGTCTTGAATTGGTCACCTTCTTTCACCATCACCTGATTATACCCTGAGTAGCCATCTAGGAGAGAGAATCTCTCTGAACCGGATACTACTTGCAATATTTGTTCCATTGAAGGAAGTGGGTAATGATCTTTGAGAGATGCCCACGTTGAGGTCTCAAAATCTACACGCAACTTTGATTTCTCCACTCTTCTTCCTGACCGGAACCAAGTTTGCAACCCAACTTGAGTGCTTGATCGGGAATATAATGCTTGCCTCTATCATCTTATTTAGCTCTTTCTTCATTAGAGGCTCCATGTGAGGGTTGACTGGTCTCTGCTTTACCCTAACGGGCTTAGCATCTGGATCCAATTCTATGGTATGTTGTGCCAAATTTGGATCGAATCCTCTTAAGTCTTCATAGCTCCAAGCGAAAACATCTGGAAATTCTTGGCAAAGTTGTACGAAATCTGATTTCTCCTGTTCAGTGGCCACTTTGCCAATTTGAAGTGTTTTACCTTCCCCAACCGAAATTGGCTCTGAATCTTCTCTCTTAACCTGTATGTTTGCCTTTTCCTTCTGGCTGGTTGTTAGGGTTGAAGATAGACTCAATGTTACTAAACCCTTAGGAAGCTTGTTTGTCCATGCACTGCACTACCCGATCCCCATCTTGCTTTGCTCTAATATGTCACGATTCCTAGGTGAGAATTCAGCCTCTTCTTGTAAGAAATTGACGATCTGTTGATCGTTCTCAAACACCTGCCAGCTTGTGTTATTATCTGGAACTGCTGGCCTCACAATCACATGGATATGTGGCTGTGTTTTTCCCCTTCTGATGTTGTCAACCACATCAAACGTTGCTCCAACTGCTGCGAGCCTATCTGCGGCTTCATTTTTCTTCCTTGGTATGGACACAATGCTGAAAGCTTCGAAATCCTCAATGAGGTCCCATACCCTATTTTTGTAGCTCTTTAGCAGGTCATTCTTTGTGGCATGTTGTCCCCTAACTTGGTTGACGATTAGCTCGCTATCTCTAAACACCTGCAAGTTCTTTATGCCCCTTTTCCTGGCCCAATGAATTCCATGAATCAATGCTTCGTATTCAGCCGTGTTGTTTGAACAAGAAAACTGGAAATGAAAAGCTGAAAAATATTTGATGTCTTGTGGTGAAATCAACATTGCACCACCTCCAGCACCTTGTCTGCTTCTCGAACCATCGAAAAATAATTTCCAAACTTTGTTTTCATCCTTTTGTTCAGTTTGAATGATGTCGAGAAT
Organism: Taxus wallichiana var. yunnanensis; assembly: GCA_018340775.1. Lineage (NCBI taxonomy): Eukaryota > Viridiplantae > Streptophyta > Pinopsida > Cupressales > Taxaceae > Taxus > Taxus wallichiana. Next base: position 365,306,959 of record CM031237.1, read on the forward strand.
GGGTGAATTTTCTTCGTGTATACAATACACGCCCAATTCAGATTCTTCAATTTCCTTGTATGGGTCAAATTCATGACTCTTGTTTGCCCATTCATCCAAAGTTAAATCAGGAATTCCCTCGACCTTAGTACCTGTTTCTAGATCACTTGAACACTCCTCCTGATCAAAAAACCGAGCAATTTGCATTGATAGGATTTGGTACATGAGGCTCAATATGGAAATGGGCAATTGGTTCTGACCTGATTGTTGCTTTGGCTCCATACCTTGTCCTAAAAATCATGTGCGACCAATCCATGAGATAAATATCCACCGATTTTTGCAGTGAAGTCTCTTGATAGACACAACGCAAAGAGTGGCGGAAGGTCAATCACAGACACATCTTGCAAAACTGTAACATTAGGACAGGAATGTAGAGTTAGGCTTAACCCCTTGATGACTCCAACAGTTCCTACTGCCGTTCCATCTAGTTGTACTACTCCTTTCAGCACTGGCTCATATTTCAAACCCAGTTGATCCGCTATTTGCTTCGGCATCACTGAACTACTTGCCCCAGAATCAATCATGCAATTGTGTACTAATTTATCCCCGATGATTAATGAAATATAGAATGGAGGGGGTTTCAAAACTTTACCTTGTTGTCCTCCATGATTCCCTTGGTGGCGACAGCATTCGTGAGGACCTTCTCTTGCATATGGGCCTGCTGGTTCGAAGTTGACCAATTCTTCATGGCAGCTTGTAGAAGATCTCTTTGTCCTGGGATGGATAAAGATTCCCACATTGATATATTCACGTTCGTCTTCTTCATTTGATCAATGATGTTGAAAGGGGATGAATTGTCCTTTTGATGTCCCTTACTTGGTGCAAACTTTTCTGGAGCTTGAGCATGTGCGTGTGTTGCTACAACAGGTACCTTGGGTTGATTTTGCACATTTGGAGCTGCGTTTGGTCTACTGACCCCTTGTTGTGTAAGAGTGGGTTGAGAAACAACTGGATTACACGATTGTCCCTCTCCTATATTTCTCTTCTTTGACCGTGTGTTGGCAGCCACGCCTTGAAAAGGTTGTTGGTTAACTCCACAGAAGTCTTCCGTTTGCCAATTTGCCAATGTGGTTTCTGTTGGAGGTCCTTCTTGTTGCGTTTGTTGCTGTTGATTCTCCTCCTGGCTTGGTTCTTGAGCAACACCAATGGTTTGCACCATCAAGGCCTGATTCAGTGCACCATTGAAACATGTTGACTGATTGTGAGGTAGATTGCAAGGGTAACACCAGTCGTACTCCTGTGCCATGTTATTTTGTGTTGGAACCAAGGCTCTTGAGGACGTCGTTGCATTTGGATCATACGGTCGAAATGGCCTGGCACTTGAGGTCAGTTGTCCTTGGTTACAGTTTTGATTTGCGGCTGAGGTGGTGGTCTATTTTGTTGGTATGGGGCCTAGCTAGCTTGATGCGTGCTTGAGGCCGATATGGTCTAGCACTTTGAGCTTGTTGTCTTTTGATAGTCACAAGCTCATTTCCAAGGTCTCACAATTGTTTCATGACCTCCGCAATTCCTTTGAAGTATTTGAAGAAGTCGATGCCTCATTATTGCTTTGATTTCTAGGAGTTGGAATGGGATTCAACTCGGTGCTTGGAGTTGTAGGATTTCCCATGTCCGGATAGAGGCATTGGTGGCCTTGAGTGCAAGCTTGCGGCTTGGATCAAAGCAGTTCTGCCTGCTTCCGATCATTTGTGTCATAGGACCCTGGCTGGCGTTGTCCCTCCCATTGATTGGATCATCATGGCTATGTCTGAATTTATAGCCTTTAAGAAATAAAGGAATGCTCCTTCGGCGGTTGGTCTAACGGCTATTGGAATCCTGTCCCATGTCCATTGGAATCTAAAGTTGAAATCTGCCATTTGTTCGTTAGGAGCCCTTTTGATTGTTGTCAGCTGTTCCAATAAAGATAAATTGTCCGCCCTCTCCCCGAATTGGCTGCAAAGAGCAGAACAAAGTTGGTTCCAATTCGTAATAGACCCTGCGTTGTAAGGCTCCTAAACCATTGTAAGGCCTTGCCTTTGAAAGATGAAGCCAACAGCTTGACTGCAACATCCATTTCATTTATTTCGTGGATTGCACATGCATTAGCAATATCCTGGATGTGATCAATAGGAGTAGTATGATTTTCTCTGTAAAATAGGGTATATTCTTTAGTCTGCAAATGGAATTTGATTCGAGCATTTAGGGAAAGTGGACTACTACCCGTGAAATTGACAAAGGGATTCGGTGGTAGATGTGCCATTATGATTGGCCTAAGAACCCTGGTCGATGCGAGAAAAGGCCTACCAGGTGGAGGTGTAGACAAAGTCCTGTTAGGTGGAGATGGTGATCTTTGTGGTCTTCTTCCTCTCCTTCCTCCTCCTGGTGATAGTTGCAATTGGACAAATAGCCCCTCTTCTCGAGTATTAGACCTGGTTCGAATTCTTCTCATATGCCAGGCAACTTTTTTCACGCTACATTGAATTCTACCCCTTCGGAGTCGCCAGATGTGTTAGAAAGTGAGCCTCAAAAGGCTAGATCCTGCCAAGTTACACACCAAACCTGACGATATTTAAAAATGGAAAATTGAAAGACCTGTATTTTTGATATTTTAGAGTTTGGAACTTGATTCTGGAATGACAGTCCTGAAAACCCAAAAATGCCAGACTTCCGAAAACCTGAAATCCGAAAATCAAAAAACCATGAAATTTTGAAAGTCAAAATCTCAAAAATCTAAGAATACCCTTTTGAAGATTATCCCCCGATCTATCAACTGGTGAAATTTTGACTTGTTTCGAGCGAGTTAAGTCCTTAAAAATCGATTTTAAAGTTCAGCCTGGAAGGTGGAAAAAACTGAACTGTAAAACCTGCAATTTTTTAAGTCCGAATTTCTTGAAAGTTCCTTCGAAACTGTGGAATGACCTCTTGGTCCCACCGGGCGTGCCAAAACTGTTGATGCGAAATCACAGCACCCCTGGGACTCTGCAACGCGATGGGTTGAGACTCTCAGTATGATTGCATAACATGGAGCTTTTCCCAAGTGTGGGACCTTGCGAAAATGGAAAAGCTCTCCGGATGAAGGCCGGCTCCTATTCCTCTATTCCAGATGCACCAATAAAATGCAGAGGTTTACCCAAAAACCTAAATCTAACTACCAAGGAGACAGGGAGAGAAAAATGCATAAAAATAAACCTAAGCTAAGGAGGTGATGCACCGAGGAATGAAGAACACCTGTCTTGCCAATAAACACAGACCATTAAAATGCAATGCAAGATCATACAGATAGCTAGATTCACAGTGAAAAGATCAAGGGGATGCAAATGAATACGAGAGGGTTGAGAATCATCCACGGACATGTATTAATTTGCTCCAAAGATTGATCAAAGACACTGCAAAATGCCAAGAGGCAAGGTTGCATTACAGTTTTAGATAGGAGGTTTGAACTCCACAGATTCACCTGCCAAAGAGAAGAAGGGAGGGGCAAAACAAGAATGTCCAACCTTTAGAAAGAAGCCCCTCCTTACAATTTATAGGAAGAATGAGAGAGAAAAGAGAGAGGAATTCGAAATCTGCCCCAACCACCTCCAGAATGCACTTAACTCATCTCATTATGATGGTAGGTGAGAACCCCAGTGAACCCAAAAGTGGCGAACTGTATTTTGCATTTTTAAGAATTTTTCTCACCCAATTAAAAAGATATGGACAGAGGACCTCGTAAGCTTTCCAAAAAGTCCAACCTTGCATGAATCCGAGCTCCCAGTCAAAAGTTATGGCCATTTGAATATCTGCGTCAGGGTCTGCTTCCTGTCAGCGCTCAAAATGTTGTGCCTCCTGAAGGTGCGCCATAGGCGCATCCATGTGTGTGTCGACATCCTCTTCTATGCACCAAGGGCACATCCTTTACCCTATCGACACTCCGTGTCGTGTGCCACTGTGTGCGCTTGGGCGCACCATTTCCTCTGTCGACACTCATTGGCATCGCCACACTCATGCGCGCTTGGGCGCACCATTTCCTCTGTCGACACTCATTGTCGTGCGCCACTTCTGTACGCCTTGGGCGCACCATTTCCTCTGTCGACACTCATTGTCATGCACCACTTCTGTGCGCCTTGGGCACACCATTTCCTCTGTCGACACTCATTGTCGTGCGCCACTTCTATGCGCCTTGGGCGCACCATTTCCTCTGTCGACACTCATTGTCGTGCGCCACTTCTGTGCGCCTTGGGCGCACCATTTCCTCTGTCGACACTCATTGTCGTGCGCCACTTCTGTGCACCTTGGGCGCACCATTTCCTCTGTCGACACTCATTGTCGTGCGCCACTTCTGTGCGCCTTGGGCGCACCATTTCCTCTGTCGACACTCATTGTCATGCGCCACTTCTGTGTGCCTTGGGCGCATGTCAGGGATTTGAGCTTCTTTGATTTCTCCATTCTTCTGCTTGTCTATATCTACCCGGGGAAAAGATATATCAACAAGAACCATACATGGTTTCCTTGCCAAGGATGGAGAAGGAGGTTCAAACCATATGAACAATCCTTCTCCACAACAAACCATATGTGGGGAGGAATAAAAGAATACCATCATGGCTTTTCCATCAATCCATGTGGTATAAGAGGGAACAATCCTCCCTCTTCCCCATACATTTCCAAAAATCCACCTCAAAATGTAGGATGGATTGGAGAAAAATAATGGAACAACAAACATACAATACACCCACAACCATAGGCAACAAACATAGTTCAACAACCATTATTTCTTTTCACATTATACTATTAGAACAAAAACAAGAGTATAGATCCTACCTCAAAATCTAGTAATCCATCTCCAATCTCAACAAGTTCTCCTTAGCTCTAAGCTCCCAAGCTCTCAAAATCCCAACTCCAAAAGCAAGAATGACCAAAAGTCCCAACCCCTCTCCATGAGGGAGTATAAAAGAAAAACAATTTACAATCCTCCCAAATGAGAGGGTGACATGTGTCACCCATCTCATCTCCCCACAAAATATTCCCAAAAACAAAAAGAGGATAAAACAAATCCCATTTAGGAGGTAATCTCCCAAATTCCCCAAAATGTAAATAAATCCAACACCCTAAAACTTTTAAGAAACACAAAAACCAACCATTCTTACAAGATAATGATGACATGAGAGGGGTCAAATGGGAGGAAAATTCCATTTGACCTTGAAAAGAGACCCCCTACCCATAGGTAGGGTCCAAGGGCTCATTTCCATGAAAGGGGAACCCCCAAAGTGAAAAGAGGTCCCCAAAATTGCCACATTTAGCCCAAATTCGAGATTGGGCTAAATGGCACAAGGGTTGAGGTAGTGGGCCCCACCAAAGGGGTGATTATGTGGTCCAACCTCCTAATAACAAATTTAATTAATCCTAATACACTTCTAACACATGTAGGGACCATTAGGTCCCTAAACTAGTTTATCTCAAGACTAAACAAATCACAATAACATAATTACAATTAGGAATCACTCATGGTGTCCCAAACATGAACATGCCACAACATACAAGGCTACACACAATCATGCATGGATAGGACTTAGTTCCTTCTACCACTTGTGCAACTCGAGGCGCAGCTACCCGAAACCCGTTCTCTATGCCCTATAATATGCACACTCCTTAAACATAATCGATAAAATATTAATTAAATAATCTCAATAAATCATGGATAAACATAACTATACCACAATAAATGTCAGTATGAAATGGCTAAACGCTAATCATATGCATCCATATTAACTCAAGTTATACTATCCATCTAAGCATTACATGACTACATCCAATTAGCCATTACAAATCAAATGATCACCAAGTATATGACAAAACCATACGTAAATCCATCACATATGAAATAAACCAACTGTACCATAACTTATTGATATCCAAAACCATACAATGCAAAGCTAAGATAATGATCCATAATACTAGCTTGGCGTTATGTGCCCAAATCACCACAAGTGTCATCAAAAGAACCATAATAAGAGCATATAGTATCCAAATGGTGTTAAAATCCATGTCCATCATCAAATAAAAGCAATGAGTCAGCAAAGGAACTACTGTAAGAAGAGGTGGGCACTACATCCCCTCTCCTAAAATTATACTTCCTCTTGGAAGTCACTAGAAGAGATAGGGATATGACCTCACGAGGTATCGTGTCATATCATGTGGTTTTTAGTCACAACAAGCATGTCCCACCAATTCAAACTTGGTCTTGTACTAAGTGTCTATCTCATTTAGAGTAATTTAATTAAAGAAATTTGTAGCTTCCAAGGAAATTGTTATTAACATCATTGTCTAAAACCTCTACATGGTCACACGTAAGTGGATGTCCAACATTAAGGTCTCTTTAAGGGAACTATATTTTTGTCTCAACAAACATGCCTCACCAAATATAACATGGTTCAAAGTCAAGTGTATTTCAAATAGGAGAATATTAATCAAGGAAATTGTAGCTTCCAAACAGATTCATTTGCCTCATCGTCTAACCTTCCTACAAGGGTCCACATAAGTGGATGTTCAACATAAGGTCCACATTTAAAGGAAACTATTGATGGGTGCTAAGGGAACATAGTGATTGTCATTTCAAACAAGATTAACAAGTTATGCATACTTGATGTGTACATGAGCCCACTCATGGAAACCATCCAAGGTACCACAAATACCACACAAGAAGAGAGAAAAAGTTTCAAGTTTACATGTGGTTTCACCTTCTATCTCACAATTAACTTTAAAATTTGGAAAATGGTTCATAAGCCTTTCCAAATGGTCCTAACATCTGCATTATTCATTAAGGTCAAGGATGAAGATTCACATAATACCAAGTGTAATTAAGGGTGATGACTTAATTTTACAATTATTTTTATGTTCACATAATGATAGTACCAATAAATTTTGGGTGAAATATATATAGCCAATCATCAAGTTAGGATTGATTTCTAGTTTGGTTTTAGGGTTTCATAGCATGTACCATTTTCTAGAACATCTCAATTCTGGTTCAAAGTTTGCTTTAGAAACTCATAAGGGATATTTTAATTTATTATTGTTTATAAGTTTTAAATTTTTCACCATGACAAAGCAATTTTCAAACTTTCTACACCCCAAACAAGCCATAATTCCTTAATGAAACAACAAACAAAAAAATTTTCAATTCAATAATACATATGAGGAGTTTACTTAATTTCTTTGTTTCTTTATCACTATAGCCAAGAGAATACATAAATGAGTTAGGAGAACAAAATACATTCAAAGGGAATGTTTCCAATACCTATCAAGATACTACACAACTTACAAAATTATAACATGGAGATACAACAAATTTTCCATTCATACCTTCCTTAAGAGTTCAAAAGGTCAATACACCTTTTCTCTTAAGGAAAGGTATAGCCTAATGCTTCTCAAAATCTGGAATTTATGTTAACTTTACTCAACAATTATTTGGTCAAAAAATCCCATTAGGTCGAAAGAGATGTATATAAATATACTTCTTAACTAGAGGGTGAATTTATTTCACAAGAACTTAAATTTCACCACCCTATTGAATGGTGAAATAATGGGGCCATGTTTTCAAGAGTACCCCAAAACAACATAGCTTTCAAAACAACTCCAAATTTACATTGCTTAATTAGTGTTTATACTGATAACAAAGGTCATCTTCACCCAAGGTAGGTGGAATGGATAGATAATCGTTATTCTTAGTCCTACAATAAGGGGTTACACCATTTATCTTATAATAAGTTACTAAGAGTTTTCTAATGTGAAATAAATCTTACGCAAGAGTCTCCTAAGAGTCAAGTAGCCAAAGGCATATTTAATTTGTGAGACCATTGCAACCTTTGATTATTCACATTACTTTCTCACCTAGAACTTAGGAATGACAACACAATGCCTAAGTTACTTACATAAGACCAACTATTTAGTGTGTAACCTAAATTAGGTGAATATTGCACAACTAAGAATAATAAACATCACTTATTTCATTTGAAACTATAACTTATGATCACCTCAATTTTAGGTTTAAGGGGATAATAGTCTATAACATTGTCAATAAAGGTTGATTCAAATATTTATTCTAGGAGTTTCCCATTTTCATATAATTACATGATTTTATTGTTGTTTATAAGGTAGAAGTACATAGATGTATGTGTGTGTGTGTGTGTGTGTGTGTGTGTGTGTGTGTGTGTGTGTGTGTGTGTGTGTGTGTTATGAAACATTACATTCACCATTATTACACCATATTACTTGTAATTCCATGGTCAACACTAACATTGGTAAACCATCTTGCCCAACCAAGAGAGCAATCGACACTAATTTATTTATTTATTTTTTATTTTTGCCGAGAGATAGAGAAGATGAGAGATTAATATCATTTTGCATAATCATTGTTCTTCTAGATCCATAAGATAAGGTTAGAGACAAAGGGTGATTCCATGATTTTTACACATAATTCTTAGTGTCATAAACATGATATTTAATAATGTTATAACCAATTCGAAAAGGGTTATCATCACAAGTGTATCTTCTAGGGTGAAATAATTTAACTATGTTATATTGTACCAAAACTTAGTTAATGATCATAATATGAAAATGGGCCTGTCAAGCTCAAGAAGGGTTAAAATAATTTGAACATTACCGAAGCTAATCCAAAAGTTATGTTGAGGGCTTTGATAAGGATCATAAATTATGAAAACTAGAGTTAATTTCAATGGCTCAAGGGCTACTTAGTTTACATAAAAGAAGATAAAATAACTATGAAATATCACTTTGTATAACGCCATCGTATAAAAAAAGACACTAAGAATTATTTCCCTTATCATATATGGTTTGGAGACAAGTTAGAGGAGCTTACATTAACAAAATTTTCATCCAAGTATGCTTATTTTAGATATACACTTCCGAAAAGAAAAGGCAATGTTATAAGGTGGTTTGGTAAATTTTCTTATAAAGAGAGTTATTGAGATTAGTAGCGTATACATGAGGAGTGAAAATTATTCTAGTTTTCATTAATGAAAATTTTAATATGTGGAATACCATTCTCTCTTGTTAGGTTTTCTACAACAAGGTACAATTGTTTATTTCACGCCCATACCAAAAGGGTTTTGTTAGGTTTAAACGTGGTGCCCTTAACATTGTGAGTGAGTGTCCCAAGAAATAACAAATCACTCAAAGAGGAAAAAATAACTAACCAAACACCCTAAACATATTCCTTAGATCTAGGGAACAATTCTACACTCCCATATTGAATTACTAATAATTTGCAAAACAACCATGACTATGTATGGTGACCAAAATGACCAACTTATACCAAATCAAATAGCAGCCAAAAATGCCTCGTAGCATATAATTTTTCTGGGTCATAACATTCAACCTAGAGAACACGTAATACATCATGATAATCATATTATAAAAGCTTGCACCCTTCAAGGGTGTCCTAAGAATTCAAACGGTTCATTAAGACCCAGTTCTCTTGTTCTACGATCTAGCCAAAATGGCTATAAAAAGGGCCTACCAAACAAGTACCCAATACCCAAATGGTAAAACAAATACTTCTAGACAATTATTTGTTATATAGGGAGTCAAACAAGACATACGGAACCCAAAAGCGGATGAATGAATCTTGAACTAGAAGTACCTTCTCGGGGCCAACTATTAAAGTTTTGTTATTGCATTTCAGTAAGATTTTTAGAGAAATAGGCTACGAAATGGGTTTCAAAAATAGAATTCACAACTTGAAAAATCATTCTATCAACTCTCATCAATTCTCCTATATATAGGGAATCTGATGTAACTTACATAATGTAATTCTAATAACCAAAAATCTAGTTATGACCTCATTTCTAGAGCTAATTTATGTGATTGACTAGCTTATTTTAGTGCTAGAACAACTAGAGGCCTCCTAAAAATGCTTGAAAAACTCACTCCCCATTCCATTTTCTCAAAACTAATTGTTGCAACCAATTAACATGTAGAAATACTAAAGGTTAGAATTGTAGAATTCAATTTTCTACTAAATCTCCCTAAACCATGGGCCCAAATGAAATGAACTTTATTAGATTTCAGCTGATGTCCCATGCAGAAATGTGATCACCAAGGCTCAAAATGCCTTCAATTAAATGATCAAATGATCTTATAAATTGGGTTTAAAATTTATTGTGACATCCCATGTCACCAGATAATAGGATCAACCCAAACAATCTCTGCTATGAGAGTCTAAGAACCCTTTGCATGCTAACTTTGAACAAATTTTTCTAACTTTTACAAAGTGTTTTAAAATATTTAACCTTAAATGTCTTACCTCTCAAACACAACCTGTGGTTCTATTCCTCACATTTTCTTATCAAATCTTGAACTCAAACACAAGACACACCCTTTGAGTAGGAACAATGCTCTAATGTGGTTGTTCTAGGTATGTTATGTCAAACGCCTCATTACGAGTTTTGACCAATGAAGAAAAAAATTGTATAAGTTTAGCGGAAAAAAATTTCATCAAATGGGAAACAAATCAAACCAACTTATTAATCTAATATATGATCATACTCGCAGGTGCCCGATGATCGGAATCCGAGCTCGCTACTGGATGTAACGCCCCATTTTAACGCACCAAAACCATAACATGGACTTAGAAAATTCCGACAATTTTTTTTTTGAAATACATTTATTACTACCATTTTCGTGTGGTTGGAACTATATCTCATCATTAATTTAAACTATTTTATTTTCTTAAATTACTTCTAGGTTAACTACCCCTTATCTATATTTAATTTAAATTCAAAAATTCCCATTCGGTTATCATACTAACTCGTGTCGAATGCTTATTTATTTAATTATTTTTATAAGTCCTGTGTTTAATACATTAATACCCTCCATGACCCATTATCAAACAAAAATCCCATGCTATGAATTTATTTATTAAAACAATTTCTTAAAGGCCCATTACTAAAATTTATCCATCATAAAGAACTAATAAAATCCCCTAAGTTCCCATCTAATTAGTTTACCCCAACACATTCATTTTCAATCAACTCATTAAATCATTTAATTCCCACAATCTTAAGTAGGAGGGTTAAATTATAGCCATTGGATGGATTCAATTTTCACCCTAGATGTTATGTATTTTCCTAGATGCCCTAATCCATCCTTATGGTTTCCTTTTATCTTATGTTTTTCTTTATAGATTTTTTTCTTTTCGCACAAGTTTTTTGCAGTAGGTGGAAGAAGGAAGAAGGAGATGGAAATCCATGGAGGCCAATTTATTCTTGTTTTTAGATCAAAACACTTTTCCCAATATCTACAAGGGAGAGGAAAAATATTCCTCAAACTTTTGGTTTTTTTATTATGCCTAGGGTTTTAAGATCTCTTTTTTTCTTTACTTTGTAACCTGAAAGTTATCTGGGACGGTTTTGAATATATATATATTCACGGAGATTTAAACCCTAAGCAAAGGTTTCGGGTGAAGCCATGGTGGGAGGCGCAGAGTGAGGTTTTTGTGGGAGGTGTGTGTGTGTGGCCACGGCCACACCACACAATAATTTTGTAGGGATATAATGAGTGCCACCCCACCCCCCAAACATATATTTATTCATTTATTTTAACATGAAAACCAACACCAATTTCTATTTTTTACCGAGAGCTATTTTCTTTTGTTTAATCATAACCGCATTTCTTTTCAAATATGTGTGTGTGTGTGTGTGTGTGTGTGTGTGTGTGCGTGTGCGTGTGTGTGTGTGCGTGAGTATGTATATATGATTATATGTATGTATTTAAAAAAAATTAATGTATGTATAAATACATTTTTAATAATAAGATGGTAGAAAACTAACATTGAGTATGCTTTTCAACACAAGTGATATTATTTCACCATTTAATTATTTAAGAAATATTGATAAATGATTAAAGCTTAACATTTATAAAGCAAATTGTAACATGTCTTTAATGGCTTCAAACTATCTTTCTAGAGAAAATGCATATTAAAAAATTGAGGAGAAATATATATTTTTTTATTTAATATATTGGGGTAGAAATAAAAGGGGTAAATAAAATTGTCATGGATATAATGAGTAAATAGAATAATTAGCGGTAAAACCTATTTTAATCCTTGTAGATTTACATCACATTTACATATTGGTATATAATACAAATATAAATATGTAAATCTACAAGGATTAAAATAGGACACTCATTACATCTATTAAAAATGTATTTATATATACATTAAAAATGTATACATACACACATACATACATACATACATACATATATACATATATACATATATACATACATACATGTATATGATATATAATATAAATATAAATATGTAAATCTACAAGGATTAAAATAGGGCACTAATTTTTTTGATAATTTCCCGATTTAAATATTTTCTTCTCATAAATAAAATGGTATAAAAGTATTTACATATTTGTGTAAGGATGGAGAGCATAGTAACAAAAATTGATTCTTTTATTAACATCCTATTCTTATTTCCTTTAAGAAAAAATAGAGGGCTTTATAAAACAAAATAAGGGTATAATATTCTCAAGAGTAAAAGGATCTTATACTTAAAGTTTATCATAGTGAAAACATGATTGTAAAAAGTAACCTTTTTTTTATTTTAGAACAAAGCTAACTTTACAAATATGTTTAGACATGTAAGAACAAAATTTATTTCTATTACTTCCATAACTAATAAAATAGGAACATCATTAAATAAATGAAATGAAATGATTGAGGTTCCTTTCCTCAATATAATAGGCTAATAAAATAAGATGTGGGTAGCAAATTTATAGTTCTCAAGATACATTCCCTTCATCAAATATTCATTTCATACACAAAAGATAATGTAACCTTTCCATCCCATAGCCCAAGCCATACAATATGTCTTTGAATGATTACAAGCATACACATACAACTTCCTTAAAACAAGATTTGCAAGCAAGCTCAAAAGCAAGGACAAAGGCTTATTACATCATGAAAGCTTCAAGATTACAATATAAAAATATTCCTTCTCAAGGAGAGAAATAAAAGACTCAATATTTTGCCTCCTCAATCTTCCTCTCCCCTTTTGGTACCCTATATTTTTGTGCTTTATTGGTGACTCGCTTAGTTGATTCATCAAATTGGATGATGAGCAGCCTAAGCAAGGGTTGTTCACCTATGCTCGTATATACATTGAGGTGGATTTTAGAAAAGGTCTTCCAGACAAGTTGGAGTTAATCCATGATGGCTTCAAGTGGATTTAAATTCTCGACTATGAGAACACGACCTTTCGATGTCGGTTATGCCATCAAACTGGGCACCTTCAAGAGGCTTGCCCACTATAACTCAATCAAAATAAACAGAGGAAGAACAAATGGGTTTCTCCGTGGCCTAAAGGATGGCAGCCATTTTTAGTGCCGGAATTCAAAGAATTCTCTCACCTGGAAAATGCAAAAAGTAAAAATGTTGATATTCCCCTCTTTGGCGATGGTGCCAAGCGGTCACATGTTTATGAGTCTTCTGGTTCTAACCCAAGTCAAGATAGCCATGACCTATCTCCTCCACTTGCATTGGCTCCCAGCCAGTGCACCGTGGACTGTTGTCACAAGATCTAAAGAGAAGAAGGGGCATTTTGAGCATGTTGTTTCTCATCCTACTTCGGAGTTGTATGGTGATCCTCTTGTTTCTTGTCCTATTTCAGTGTTGAATGGATTTTTTTTAACAATTTGTGATGTTTTGTTATTTTCCTAGGCATGGCTTAGTGTGTTTGTGGCTTTGGGGCATGCTCTCATTTCGCCAACTTTTTTTGTTGAGATAATCTTGTATAATGTTGCATTTAATATAATATAAGATATTTTTCACCAAAAACAAAAATACAACATTCAAGCTCCTTCTCAAGGAAAAAGATTAACAATAAATACAAGATATTCAAGTTCAATTTACAAGCTTCATCCCAAGATAGGAGACACTTAACAATGGATTATAACATCATTTCAAGAGCACCATAAAATACAAGAGGATAAGCTTCCCCAACATGGGGAATAACATGGTGAAATTTCTAACTTTTCTTCTCCAAACTCCAAGCCAAATCTGCAAGTTTCCACTCAAAAAATAGTCTTCATAAAGACAAGAAAACGGGCTTGGTTACCTCCCAACCATATGGCATCATCACATGTCATCTCCAACAAATTGGAGGACATACTAGCCTCCCTCCAATCCCATGGGAGAGAGAGTAGCAAGCCTCGAGAATGCACAAGAGAAGGGAACAAAGGTGACAAGCACACGCACTCAAAATTTTCACAAACAACAAACAATGAACAACACTTATCACATGAGGAAAAACTCCATGTTCTTCCTCCAAGGGAAGAGTGGCAAGAAGCCCATAAGAAACCAAAATGTGAATCCAACCATATGATTACTATGAAAATCTCCAACATTCCCTTCTTATCTCTCCATTCAAAAACACCCGCTTGTCTCTCCTACCCATACACCATGCCTCCTCGGAAGGATTTTTAACCATACATGGTTTCCTTTTAAAGGATGGAGAAGGAGGTTCAAACCATATGAACCATACTTCTCCACAGCAAACCATATGTGGGGAAGAATAAAATAATACCATCATGGATTTTCCATCAAGCCATGTGGTATAAGATGGAACAATCCTCCCTCTTCCCCATACATTTCAAAAATCCACGTCAAAATGTAGGATGGATTAGAGAAAAGAATGGAACAAAAAACATACAATACACCCATAACCATAGGCAACAAACATAGTTCAACAACCATTATTTCTTTTCACACTATCATATGGAAAAAAAAACAAGAGTATGGAGCCTACCTCAAAATCTAGAAATCCAATTGCAAGCACAACAAGTTATCCTTAGCTCCAAGCTCCCAAGCTCTCCAAAATCCCAACACCAAAAGAAAGAATGACCAAAAATTCCCAACCCTCTCCATGAGGGAGTATAAAAAGAATAACAATTTACAATCCTCCTAAATGATAGGGTGACATGTCACCCATCTCATCTCCCCACAAAAAATTCTCAAAAACACAAAGAGGATAAATCAAATTCCATTTAAAAGTTAATCTCCCAAATTCCCCAAAATGTAAATAAATCCAACACCATACAACTTTTAAGAAACACAAAAACCAACCATTATTACAAGAATGGTGACATGAGAGGGGTCAAATGGGAGGTAAATCTCATTTAACCATGAAAGAGACCTCCCTACCCATAGGTAGGGTCCAAGGGGCTCATTTCCATGAAAGGGGAACCCCAAAGTGAAAAGAGGTCCCCAAATTGCCACATTTAGCCCAAATTCGAGATTGGGCTAAATGGCACAAGGGTTGAGGTAGTGGGGCCCACCCAAGGGGTGATTATGTGGTCCCAACCTCCTAATAACAAAGTTAATTAATCCTAATACACTTCTAACACATGTGGGGACCATTAGGTCCCTAAACTAGTTTATCTCAAGACTAAACAAATCACAATAACATAATTACAATTAGGAATCACTCATGGTGTCCCAAACACAAACATGCCACAAACATATAAGGCTACACATAATCATGCATGGTTAGGACTCGGCCCAATTGGCCGCTTGTGCAACTCGAGGTGCAACTACCCTAAAACCCACATTCTCTGTGGCCCTGTAATCTACACACTCAATGCAAACATTAAACATACCTGCTCAATAAAATATACTAATTAAATAATCTCAATAAATCAATCATGGATAAATCACACTAACTATACCACAATAAATGTCAAGTATGAAATGGATAAACACTAATCATATGCATCCATATTAACTCAAGCTATACTATCCATCTAAGCATTACATGACTACATCTAATTAGCCATTATAAATCAAATGATCACCAAGTATATGACAAACCATACGTAAATCCATCACATATGAAATGCAACCAACTGTACCATAACATGATGATATCCAAAACCATACAATGCAAAGCTAAGATAATGATCCATAATACTAGCTTTCTATGCACTCAAATCACCATAAGTGTCATCAAAAGAACCATAATAAGGGAATATAGTATCTAAATAGTGCTAAAATCCATACAATCCAACATCAAATAAAAGCAATCATTCAAAGAAAGGAACTACTACAAGAAGAGGTGGGCACTACATGAACTAAAGATGAGTGTTGTAAAACACACATTTTAAACATGTAGGTAAAGGTGATGTAAACCGCCTGCGTAGACCAGCGGTTGTGAGATTTAAAGGTAAAATCAAGTGAGAAAAGAGCATAAAGTGGCTTGCAAAGATGCAAAAACTTCCAAACTTGGAAACGTGGAGAAATAGGCCATAACAAGGATATTCAAGGCTAAGGGAGAGGATCTAGATCTCATCATTACTTTGGAAAATAATTATTTCATCATCAAATACTTACCATGTCCTACAATATAGCATCGTGTAATTTTTTGGGTGCATGTATATTCCCCCTCGAGCAGCATTTTAGCATATATATTGCACCCACGGCCACTCTCACCACTCTACACATGGAGGTTCTCATGTTGCAACCACACAATCACATCATAGGAACCAGAGTAGGAGTCCTCACCTTGCCCCTTCACAAGGATCTCAGAAAGAGGGCAGCTGAGGCCTTTATTTCTTTGAGATTTTTTTGTGTATATATCGATTTTTTTGTTATTTTTGGCTCATAGTTGAGAGTTTTGACCACACTTGTCCTTGGTTTGACGGAATTTTATTCGAGACATCCGACACACACACACACACACACACACACACACACACACACACACACACACACACATTATCTTTTTTGTTTGGCATTACTTTGCAAAAGTTGATTCCATTATGATTCATCTCATTTGTGTACTCTTAGATGGTTAGGAATTTTTGATATTTTGTGATTTTTAATTCATGTTATGGATGATAATGTAATGTGGTAAAAATAATGATGTATATGGCTACACACATGATAACAAAATATAACTAGGAAACTTTATTTTTCAAACAATGTTTAACATTTATATTCCATTGGAAAAATGTGTTGAATATGGTATGATGATAAGATAATATCACTCCATTCTTGACTCCACGTAATTAGTAAGATGTGAGGGCTTATCATCAAGATCTAAGAAGGAAGAAAGATATGTGATTTGAAGAATATGTGAACAGAAATGATGACTAAGAGACAATAATTTTGACAAAGATTTATTTAGAAACTTACAACCCAACCCCAATCAAGATTAACTAGCTAGTTCAAAATGATTTCTACTTACAATTTTTACTAGACTTAAATCCGTGAATGGCCTACTGATTGATAAGATCTAGTTAAAGAATGATTGTCTCTCCTAACATATGCATCTAATTCATTTTCTTGGAAATTTCATATTTCCAAGAACTTTTATTTCTTTGTTTATTTAAAAATATATTTGATATGACCCCTACATCTTGCCCCATGTTATCAGTACGAAGCATGGGCTCATCACCAAGGAAAAACGTAGACGAGTAAGGAAACCTTACTCCTTTCCCAATCTCATGCTACCAGTAAGAAGCACGAGATCATCACCAAAGATTGGCAGGGATGTAAAATGTAGTTATTTTTAGTAAGAATATTTGTATTTATTATTTATATACTTTTTTATCTCATTTTTCTTTGAATTGCACTTTTTAGAGGTAACATTTTCCCTTAAACTCAACTCCACGCAACTAGTAGGATGCGGACGCTCATCACTAAAGATTTATATGGGAGGATAAAAGTTTTAGGTGAAATTATTAGATTGTTCTTTTCATGGAGAGAGAATTTGGGGAATATCTATCATCAACAAGCTTCTAGGGAAAACTATAAGTGAGAAACACCCGAATTGGAAGAAACCATGAAAAATATGAAGTATGCAAGTCCTTATAATACCAATGTCAAAATTTGTCTCATGAATGGAAATGATGATGAGAATTATATAACTTGAATATGTGAAGAGACTATAGAAGAGGTATGATTGAGAGATTTGCCAACGTTTGAAAGTTTAAGAATCACTTGAAAAGTAAGTTTTTGTAATACAATTTCAACAAAATGAAAATTTAGATGACATAACAATGAGATTGCAAAAGGACAACATGGAGATGCAAATGAATAAATGTAAAAATTCTTGAGATGAAGTGAGTTGACAGATTCACTAACCTCCTCACCCTCTAGAGTACACAAACAATACACACCATTTTTAAAATCTTCTATTACTTGGTAGGCGCCTAACAATTTAGGCTTGAACTTTAGCTTTGTCAACTTTCTTTTCTATTCGGCTATCAAGTCTCAAAACAAGGTCTCCTACCTAAATTTCATTTTCATAAACCTTTTTGTTAAATGGCGACACATTTTTTCGCGTAAATCGGATGATGTTGTTGGTGGAAGCATTTTCTCATCCAGTTTTCTAAATCAACTAAATGCACATTTTGATTCCCATCCTTTCTAGAATGCCTTGTAGGGACACACAAAGACTAGACAATTCTACCTCCAGTGGTAGGACCGCTTCCGCAATTCTAATTCTACAATTTCAAATCAAAACTATATTGCTAAAATGATGCAATATTTCTAATCCTTAAACATATTTGTGTGTATTTTACTTTCAAATGCATATGTTGATCAATATTTATCTTCAAATAATTTAGGACTCTTGTATTTACTATATCTATTATTCTACATCATAACATAATAATTAAAGTAATAATATTAATTCGATTAACCCTAAAACATTTATTATAGACGTACAAAAATAGTCCCCATTGGCATGTATGTAGGGGTCTTAACCCCTTCGTGGTCATCTACACTTTGTGTATTATCGTATCTATTTTTTTTTTTATTATTATTAATAATATAGTATTACAAGGATTTTGATAGTTGATATAGACTTTTAAAGGTTATAGAATTTTAGATAACTCATGCGCATCCAAACTCATTTTTAATGAATGGAAACCCAAATATTAAATTATTCTTTTATCTTTTTATGTGTTCATGTATGATAAAATATGTCTTTCCTAGCTTATTAGAATAATTGATCCGTAAACAGGGCCAAAAATTTAAACTATCCTCAAACCCCTATAGGCACTTGACTATTTTATTCCACAAAATATTATCAACTTTAATGAAAATGCAATGTAAATAAATGAACACACACACTAAAAAGAAAATTGATAACGGAGTTTGGAAAATTCCTAGGTCTCCAAGTTCATATGTTGAATTGATTCATTACACTTAAGATTTGTAAACAAGTACACAAAGCGATGAATACGCAATAAGGAACCAAGAAGATAATAGTGAACGAATTTGAACTAATAACCAAAGTGATAGTTTTAAAAGGGATTCCTCCCAAATGATATTTTTAAAGGGATTCATCCTAGATGATAGTTTTAAAGGGATTCCACTCAGGGGATAGTTGTAAAGGGATTCTACCTAAATGATCACTTACCTAATTGATTCAATATGAATCTGAACCAGATAAAGAAATGTGATCAAAGATCTAGTTGATTACCAATGATTCTAAACCAAAAATCTAAAGACAATAATTACTCCAAGTCCACTGAGGAATAAAACTCATATTATAATGACCATCGCAGAAGAACAAGTCTCCAAAAGTCTTCCTTCAAAGTGAACACTAAGGTGCGCGTTTGAAAATGGCTCCAAACAAAATCTAGGTGCTAGTATGAATTCTACAAAGTAAAATGGTATTATAACTCCTCCAAATTAGAAAAAATACAACCATTGGGAGCATATGGAAATTCTGAATAAATATCCTTTTTACATCAAAATCCAAATCTAACTCTAAGCCCTCCAAAAATGGTGATTTCTGCAAATTTCCTTTAAGCCTATGGCTCTACATAGAACAGTTGTGCTATATAAATGCCAATGATCCTATATATAGGCTAAATTACCCTCATACCATAATTTCGAGTGTTAATTTTAGTAAGTGAGTGGCTGGAGGTTCTATCCTCCCCACCGCCATTACATTTTTGCATTGGGATACATAACCGCAGTGTTAAGGCCACATTAAATGTTAATTGCATGTTCTTTAAATGCTACTTCCACGTAGCTTAGCCATTATAGGTTTTTGACTGGTCCATTACCTTTATTCACCGCTGACTATCTCCACGTGGCTTATAGCCTATCTTCATCGTCGGCGTGGGATTCTTTTCCGGTCCACTCCACTTTCTCACCATTCCCACTTTCCACGTGGGTCTCCTCTTAGGTTGGTGGACATAAATAATCCCACATACGTGGGTAAACAATGTGCTTAATCCTTTTTAAATTCTTGACCACCATAGTTCAAACGTGGCATGGGCCACATCAAACATTGTTTTTGCCATGTATTGGCTATGTCATAACAACCCACCGAATAACATGAATATGGAAGTGTGGATAATATAAATGGTGGTGGAATTATATATAATTTCATGTATGTGTGGTCAATTGGAGTACCAACCATTGGTGGTAATCTCTCTGTGTGTATTGTGTTGTAGCCTGAACTATGAAATGTAGCTCGTCGAGTTATGTAGAAAACTCACCAAGTCGATGAAGAGCTCACCCTACAATGTAAATACGGAACTCACCGAGTTAAACCATGATCTCGTTGAGTTGTCCATACCCAACTAAGTTGGCTTGGTCAACTGCACTATTCATCATGGTGGCATGCCACGTGGTGGCTTGAGGACCCACCACGTGGTGAAATAACGATGCAGCGGTAAAGGCACCCCTCCGTGAAAAGAGTGTCTCGAACTCCGGCCGAGGGCCCTCGGCTAGCAAAAATCATGTTCCACCTTTCTAAATACAAGTTTCAAATCAAGCGTCACGAAACCAAATTTTTTTCTCTTCGTCTTACACTCTTCTTCCGCCATGTCGCCGCCACATTGGTCGAAGCCCTTGTTGGGTCTTAATGTTGACCAAACTTTAACCATCAATAATTTAAGCATATGAAGTATTTTTTCCACGTTCCAGGTACCGATGGAAATATTTCGAGTTCTCTACCACTCTATCATGGTTTAGGGAGATTTAGGGAACTAAAAATGTCCCAAAAGTTCCTTTGGATCACACCTCCCAGTGAGAAATATTTTTGCCCACAAAAATCTTTATGAACCCCGAACCTAGTGTTGTTGAGAAGAGATCTCACGCAGACAATCGCTACTCCACAATCATATAACTAATAGCTTGATCTTGGGACATGTGGAATTTATTCCACACTAACAACATCTCCTGGTAATCTTCATCCTACTGCATGGACTACGCCTCTACACAAAACAATATTCTAAGTTGATGTCAAAATCTCAATAATGTTCATGATCCTCGCCCAATGTATTAAGGATCATATCTCTTATAAAGGTGTCTACACAATTTCTTACAAAATAAATTTTTATACTCACAACATTATGGATTAGTACATAATTTTCCTCTCTCGACGTGGTATTACATTTGCAAGCATTATATATACAAACGGTGCCCAAAAATGGGTCTAAAAATGCATACTATTCAACAATCAAGAGTTATGTAATATATAGTTGAAATATTGTTGACCAACCCATTTTAAAGGACTTTCATTTTCAAGTATTACCTAATCCAGGGTTGAATTTTCAACTAGTGGTGGAGTCAATACTTTATTTACCTTTTCCATCAATCTGTATTCCATCTTTTTCTTACCATTACTTTGATAGTGAGATGGATGAAGTTTCCAATAAGTGTCCACCCAATTCCCATTCACATGAAAATGAGCAAAAAAATTCCTCGTTACCTTCTTCTAAGCTGAGGAAATCCACTTTCCATTTTTCACCTCTGAACAACGAGATGGGTGTTTCGATTTCCTTGTTCCGATGAATGGCAATAACTTCTTCAACAATTTCCTTCTCTTCCAACACCTAGAAACAGAATTGTTATGTATCCCATAAAACGTACAAGGAAATGTATGCCACATTTTCTAAATATCAAAGCTAAACTTCTCAAACCAAAATAGTGGAACATAATTTTTACAACATTCAATGTGCTTATGATTATGGTAAGAACATGGAGGTGGAATCTCAATACCTCTTCGCTTAATTTTCTTACCAACTCCATCCTCTGGCGAAGAAGCACCTCATTCCTGCACCAAATCTACCTACACTACTATAGGATTATTCACTTTGCTTTCATAAGCTCATCTTCCTTCGATATACTTGGAGCATTCTCTAATATCCATTCACGCACTAGTAAAACTCAACCCTATGAAAATGAGGATAATCCTTGACCTATATTGGGTTAGTAATGCCTTGACTATCTTTTTCAAGACCTCTTCCATCATAACCGATTAAACTAAAATGTAATATCCTAGCCTAATTTGATGTTATAGAATAAATAAATAAATGGAATAATACAATACAGAAATCACTCAAACAACTAAGTAAATGAAAGATGAAACCCTAATATGCAAGAGAGGGTTAAGAAGTCCTTAGCTGATTCGGTGAAGGTGTGGGAATGTGTCACAATGTAAACCAAGTGATCAGCAGGAGGAAGCGACTACACATAATCCGAGAAATTACAGATCGAGCTCTTTGACCGGTGGGGTGCCCTGAAAGGGATAGGTGCACCCGTGGGTGCCCTAATTTGAGATATGGGCACCCTATTCTACGAAAATGGCCTAAAAATATCCTCTAAGGTGTGGTTGGATATTCTCATGTGTTTTCCTTTAGTCATGTGTATATCCCTTAACTACGTTAGATGTCATTGTAATACCTACAATAAAGAATCACCTACAAAACCCCATACAAAGTATCAAAACCCTAAAAATAAAGATGCATATGAAAGGGTCAGACTATCCTCAGTGGCCATAATGGTGGAATTACTAAATGAGTGTTGCACTACATCTCAAACCTAATGTAGTTCTAAGTGTGTGTGTGTGTGCAAATCATGCCCTAGGTTGTTATTGTTTGGTCACAATTTGTAAAGTAGCTAGAAATAAATAGATATAGAATGTAGTAAATGTATGCATGGAAACAATAGAATCTCCTCCTATGAAATGTGATGTAGATGAACTAGCCTTGTGTGTCTTGTGATGGAGCTAGATGGATGTAAATGTAGATTTATATTCCTTTGATGGATGTAACTCTAGATGGTGATAGTAGATGCTTAGTGTTTGGTACCTCATTATGGTCACATAAATTTATATTTATATGGTTCTCTTGTTCTAATTTCATAATTAACCCCAAAAAGGTAGACCACAAAAAGATAGAAAGATTAAATAGCTATAAAGTTCCCAAAATGTGAGAGTAAAGTGCAAAGAGGATCAGGGTGCCCCAGAGGGGAACAAGGTGCCTAGGGTGCCCTAATCAGAGATAGGGAAAACATAGTATGAAAATACAGACTGGGCAAAGTGCAAGTGTAAGATTGAAAATATGATAGCAAGCAATATAAAAATCACCAAAGACATGGGTTAATTATTACTCTCTTCACTCAAGAACCATATGAATAATAGTATGAGACAGGGAATAAATAATGACTCCAAGTGCGTGATTTAGTGACTACAATAATCCATCTTAAAGAAAAAATTGGATCTAATGCCTCTATTATGCTTTTTAAACAAACCAAAGACATCATTTCCTGAATCTAAAACTGAATGGGAGGAAGAAGAAGATTCACGTGGTGAGAATCTTATAGTTCACTCTATCATGGTCTTTGCATCTGAAGTAGAAGGAAAATCCTTCTTCCGAGCACTACACCTGTAAACTTATCAAGAGTTCATCCTTTTATGCTAGCTTTGTTTTCAACCGATCAACTTTCTCTCCGAGGGAATAGAGCTTGCATCGTAGGAACGGATTTTATTCCTGAATTTTTCTATTAATACTCTCGATATCTTCCAATCTTTCCCTCTTCAATGCTTTCCCCATGATTACCTGCAAACTAACTGTCTCCCAAAATACTACAAAACTGCTAGGTAAGAAGATCAAGAAAAATAGTCTACACTGATGGGGTTAGCAAATCACAAACTAGTAATTAAATGCAATGAAGCAATCACAAAATCAACTAGCTCTAATACCAACATGATCCGTAAACATGGCCAAAAATTTAAATTGGCATCGAGACTCTATAGGCACTTGACTATTTTACTCCACAAAATATTATCAAGTTTAATGAAAAATGCAATGTAAATAAAGTGAACACACACACTACAAATAAAGTTGATAATGGAGTTTGGAAAATTCCTATGTCTCGGGTTCATATGTTAAACCAATCCATTACACTTCTGATTTTTAAACAAGTAAAAACATACAACGAAGTGATAAATACGCAACAAGGAACAAGAGGATACCGGTGAACGAATCAATTGATAACCAAAGTGATAGTTTTAAAATGGGTTCCACCCAAATGATAGTTTTAAATGGATTTTTCCGGGTGATAGTGGTAAATGGATTCTTCCCAGTGTGATATTTGTAAAGGATTCCACCCAAATGATAGTTTAAAAATGGATTCCAACCAAATGATCACTTACCTAGTTGATTCAATATGAATATGAACCAAATAAAGAAAGGTGATCAAAGATCCAGTTGATTACCAATGAATCTAAACCAAAATTTGAATACAAGAACAAATCTAAGTCCACCAAGGAATAAAACTCATCTTATAGTGATTGTCGCAGAAGAATAAGTCTCCAAAAGTCTTCCTCCAGTGAGTTGCACACTTGAAAATGGATCCAAACGAAATCCATGTGCTAGTATGACTTCCACAAAGTAAAATTTCATCACAACTCCTCTAAATCATTAAATAAATACCGCCATTGGGAGCATATGGAAATTGTGAACAAATCTCCTTTTTACACCAAAAGTCAATTTTGACTCTAAGCCCTCCAAAAATGATGATTTTGAAAGCGCCTTTAATCATATGGTTCTACACAAAACAATTGTGCTATACAAATCCCAATGAGCCCATATAGAGGCTAAGAAGCCCCACGTACATATATCAAATTTGGATCGGACTTGCACAACGAAACAACATATATCTTATGTATTATCAATATATTATTTATCTATGTATCTCGTGTAATACATTAGGCTATTATATAGCCATCATAAAAGCTAAACAACCTCCTAGAAAATAGGAAGGTGTTACAACAATTAACCCGAGAATGTTATTCACGGGTATAACAAACTCTATGAATAATATATTGTTATCTGCAACAATATAATAATTATACTAACAAACTATATTACCATATTTACTCACGGTAACAGTAAATAATAATTTACCCATGTAAATATTAATTTCCTAACATTCCCCCCCTTAATGTTTACATGGTAGTAAAAGAATTTTCACACTTCCTCTGCAGCCTATTACCTCTGCACGCTCATGATCTTGGAACACACTCAAACTAAAGGTAGAAGAAGGAACACATCAACTTCTTATCAACCATGCACTGTCAGGAACACATCTGACCGACAAGGATGGGAACATGCTCAAGAATCATCTACTTATCAACCAGTCACTCTAGGGAACACATCTGACCTAGCAAAGTGTGGGAACTCAAGTAGGAACACATCTGAGCAACCTTCAATGGTTTTTAGCATGCTAACCACAAACCTAGGTATGAATAGGAACACATCTGATTGTTCTACCTCATCAAGACTCATGATGTTGCATTTCATTGTGCTATCTGTTCTTCACTATGTTTTTACATTGGGGAATTTATGTAGGAATAATCACATACACAATTGAAAAAATGGAAATGGAACATTGGATCATGTTCCCCCCTCAATGTGAAATTTCCACTTATTGAAAACTGCAAACTGTAAAAACTGAAGTGCACAAAACCACACTGAAAAGCATATACTCACACTATATATATGCCACCACAGCTCTGTGTGACCTCGTCGTTGGTGACTAACGAGAGGTTGTTGTCTGACCTCCAAGCATCTGTTGCCTCCATCCTCCAATAAAATTATCTAATAGATAAAATCTTCATCACTTTGATTTTCTGTATAAGTAGTATTTCCTTCCTCTTCATTTTCTCCTTCTTCATCAGTAGCCATGACATTATCTTGCAGTTTCCCATCAAGTAAGTCTTGTGCTCTTTTATTGCAATTTGAGGACAATTAACAGATTGTCTGCAGTAATAACAGGTGAGTCGCTTCTTTGAATCTTTATAAGATGATCCAGGTCTGAAAGAAGATTTAGATCTTCTTTTATCTTGTTTCTTACCATACAGGGTTTTTCCTCTGGTTCCGCAAACATGATTCTCTTTTCTTCATCTAGAAAAGAAGAAATAAGTTCTTCTAAACTTGGATTTATTTTACTCAATGTAAAGACCATGTTAGAGTAGCATGGAGGCATGCTATTGAGTAATATTGCTTTAGCATCGTCATCAGGCACATCTATATTTATTTTGGCTAGTTGATTGCAAATAGAACGAAACTTACTAATATGTTCCACCATGTTGTCGCCTTCTTCCATCTTGAGGCCGAACAATCTCTGCTTCAAAGATATTGTTGTGCTTCCAGATTTTGATCCAAACAATTTGTTCAATGTCTCCCAAATTTTTTGAGAGGACTTTTTTAAGTCTATAGGATGCAAATAAGCATTTGATAGACCCAATCCGATAATCGATGTAGCCTTTTGATCTTTGCTTGACCATTTTTTGTGTCAACTCGTTTGTCAATTTCTTCTCTTTTCTATCAACAATATCCCACAAATATTTGTTGATTAGGAACAACTAGGTTCATACTTGCCAGGTATGAAAATCTTTACCTTCAAAATTTTCAATGTGACTCAACTTATCCATTACGACTCTTACCAAAATTTTATTTTTTTAACAAAAAAATAGTGTCACTAAAATCGAAAAATACACCCTTTTACAAACAAATAGACACTAATGACTATAAACTTGATTTGTAATGGACAATTACAAATCCATTGATTCTAATATACATGACTCACTAACTCTAGAGAAATAAATACATTTAAATGATCGACTCAATTTTGTAACATAGACTATGTAAAAACAAGTTACTCAAATAATGCCAACAAACAACACAAAATAACCAACTTAAGACTTACAAATATGACATTCGAGCTGGAGGAAACTTTGATCTCAAGGCAATAGGCATGACAACTGTGAATTGGGGATAACTCGAGCTCGCTGGTAGGTGAGAAGTTTAATGCCAAATTCAAAAATCAGATGCCAGTTTTGAAGCCTGATCAAATTGCATGGAGAGGTTCGATCGTGGGCGGTGGAAGCTGTTGTTTAGATGAATATATGTCTTCCGCATATCTTTCTCAGGCTGTGTTGAGATAACAATCCTTTCCATAAACACAACGCCCAGCCCCATAAATAAATGGACAGACAATGAGACCACACGTAGATTTGGCTATTCCATGCAAGGATCACGTGAGGAGGAAAACAAGCACACGTGAGGAGAAAAATGAGCACAAGCAGAAGTGATTACGCTGAACTAGAAGAATACAATTACAAGAAAATTTGCACATTTCTGGGAAACTACCCGATCTGCGCGTGAAGCCTCCCACCGTTTTGAGCAGGCCGAAAGCGAGATCCTCAAATTGTGAGCCTAGGTATTTATTATAATGTTGAGTCCTGAAAAACTTCTTTCCAGGATCTTGTAACTGCTGTCGTGGTTGGGCGACAGTATTTTGAGGACATCACATCAAAAATGGCTCGTTGTTTAATGACGCAGAGTGTAGTTCTACCTCGCTCAGCCAATGGTTACAAAGACCGACAGCTACACTTTTTGTCTCATGGAGATCTACAAGCATATATATATTGATCTGCAATTAAAATTAACTCCAGAAAAATGCAATAATCTGACATCAAGGATCTGCCATCGTTACTAAAGACTCCACAACAGTGATCGACATAGTTTCCCTTGTAAATAAAATCATTGCTCCATAGTAATTCGCTCTATAACAAATATCAAATTTGGATCAGACTTGCACGATGAAACAATATAAATATGTATGTATGTATGTATGTTAAATATATTATTTATCTATGTATCTCGTGCAATACATTAGGTTATTATATAGCCATCATAAAAGCTAAACAACCTCCTAGAAAATAGGAAGGTGTTATAACAATTAACCCGGAATGTTATTCACGGGTATAACAAACTCTATGAATAATATATTGTTATCTACTACAATATAATAATTATACTAACAAACTATATCACCGCATTTACTCATAATTATACTAACAAACTATATCACCGCATTTACTCACGGTAATCTGTAAATAATAATTTACCCGTGTAAATATTAATTTCCTAACACCATAATGGTGAGTGATAATTTTAGTGAGTGGTTGGGGGTTTGATCCTCCCCACCACCATTGCATTTTTGCATTGGGATACATAACCGCGGTGTTAAGGCCTTATCAAGGCCTAATTACATTTTAACCATATGTTTTTTTAATGCTACTTCCACGTATCTTAGCCATTATAGGGTGTTGACGGGTCCATTCCCTTTATTTACCACCGACTATCTCAACATGGCTTATATCCTACCTTCATTAGTGGCATGGGATTCTTTGCCCGGTTCACTCATGTTCTCACAGTCCTCACTTTCCACGTGGATCTCCTCTTAGGTCGGTAGACATAAATAATCCCACATATGTAGGTAAAACATTCTCTTAAGCCTTTTAAAATTCCCGAACACCATAGCTTAAACATGGCATGGGCCACACCAAACATTGTTTTTGCCATATAGTGGTTATGTCGTAACAACCCATGAGAATAATATGAATATGGTAGTGTGGAGAATATAAACAGTGGTGGAATTGTATAGAATGCCATGTATGTGTGGTCGGTTGGAGTATTAACCATGGGCAAGTGATCTCCACGTGTAGTGTTTTACAACCCGAAACATGAAATGTAGCTCGCCGAGTTATGTAGAGAGCTCGATGAGTTATGTAGAGAGCTTTAAAATTCCTAAACACCATAGCTTAAACATGGCATGGGCCACACCAAACATTTTTTTTCCATATAGTGGTTATGTCGTAACAACCCGACCCATGAATAATATGAATATGGTAGTGTGGAGAATATAAACGGTGGTGGAATTGTATAGAATGCCATGTATGTGTGGTCGGTTGGAGTATTAGCCATGGGTAGTGATCTCCATGTGTAGTGTTTACAACCCGAAACATGAAATGTAGCTCGCCGAGTTATGTAGAGAGATCGATGAGTTATGTAGAGAGCTCGCCGAGTCATGTAAAGAGCTCGTCCCGCAATGTAAATACGGAACTCACCAAGTTAGACCATGAACTCATTTGAGTGGTCCATACCTAACCGAGTTAGTTACGTCCTTTGCGCATTTTTCATCGTGGTGGTAGGCCACGTGGTGACTTGAGGACCCACCACATGATGAAATAACGATGTGGTGACAAAGGCACCCCCCTGTGAAAACAAGTGTGTTAAACCTAGTCGAGGACCCTCATCCAAAGAAATATGAGTTTCAAAGACCGGCATCACAAAACTAAATTTTTGGTCTTCCTTTTTCACGTTGCTTCCACCAAGTGCCGCTACCACATTGGTTTTTTGCCCCTATCGGGTCTTAATGTTGACCAAACTTTGACCAGACCATAAGTTGAGCATACAAAGTTTCTTTTCCACGTTCCAGTTCCAACGGAAATCTTGTTGAATACTCTACCACTCTGTCATGGTTTAGGAGATTTAGGGAACTCCCAAACTTCCCAAAATGTCCTCGGGATCAATAACTTTAAGTGTAAAATTGATTTTACATTTCTTAATTTGTGGTATCATCTTCTAAACATCTTTTGTATTTTATCCCATACTCTTTATGTGTTATGTGTAAATCTATTACACAATTCTATATGTGCCTCATAAGCATACGTGAAAGTTGTAAAACACTACAAAAACTAGAAGGGTCTATTGAAGTTATAAAACACTAAGTAATTTACACAAGTTTATTGAATTTGTTCAAGCCTCAAGGAACCCACAAAATGAATCTATAGAATACCAAGAATTTTTTTCAAGTGACAAAGTACCATTTGAATCCATGAATTATTATGAGTTTTTTTGGAAACCATGAAGTGCTAAAGAATGTTATTTGAAGCCGCAAAAGTTTTAGAGAAGATGGTGAGTATTGTGATGCTTCTTTTGGGCCTTATTTTCATATTATTCCTTAATTTTAGGAGTTTTGAATAAGTTCAATGTCACTTTGGGTGGCTTGTATGCCTATATAAATAAAACCCAATTGTCTTAGGGAGTTGGTTTAGTCGTAGGTAATTTGATAGATAATTCAATGAGGTATGTGACATTAAGGCTTGAATAATAGTACTAAAGGTATAAGAAGGTTAATTATAATTATATGACTTAAAAAAACTATATCGGTGATTTGTGTGTGTGTGTGTTATGTGTGTGTGTGTGTGTGTGGTGCGTGTGTGTGTGTGTGTGTGTCGTGTGTGTGTGTGTTGTTCCTCTAAGTACATGAATAAATATTTTTGTGTTTTTCATTTGTTGAATTTAAATTTATATTTTTTCATATATCTTTGTAGATTTTCTTGTGTGAGATTAGGAGGGTTGTATGGTCTAAGGCGTATCTTCATTGATTACCCTAATTGCATATGTTTTAGAGTTTTATCTCATTTATCTAATTCAAAATTGATTTAATTTTTGTCATAGATCCACATACATAAATACCCAAAAAATGTCATGGAAGAAAATAAAGTACAAAGAAAAGAAAAAACCTATAGAAAAGAGAAGCCTCCTTCTCGTGACCATCATAAAATATTATGAAAATACGTGAGTCATATAAATGATAAAGTCACATGTATTTTTCCTATAGTGTTTGATCTAAATTAAACTCTCTAGATCCATGGTTCGATGGCATTGCTAGATCTATTACAAATAAATGCCTTACATAAACCCACAATATCTAAAGCTTGAAAGAAGAATAAAATATATAAAAGGATTTTTTAGACAAAAATGAAATGGGTACAAAACCATATAATTGAAATTGAAAAAAAAACACTAACTAGCTTACAACAACCAAATCTGCGGGAATCTCGTCACCTCCAAATAAACACCGATATTAATGTTACTATTAAAAGATTGTTTGCCTATGAAATATGTTAGATTATCATTGTGGATTTGGTTAGCCACTGATCGAGAGTACTAAACTATAATTTTGTTTATGTCCACCACGGAAAATTTCTCTTCACCAAATATAATGCATGTGTAACCAATTTTATTGCTTTATCTTTCCAACATAATGCTCATAGTTGTATGCAAAAAAGTATATTAGAGATAAATTTGGTGAACTAACACCTAGATCAGTCACTAGCACCTAGGCACTCCTTTCCTCCTTTGGGTGCTTTTGTTTAGTGTAGTTTTGAGTACCAAAACCCTCAGTGAGCCTTGAAAACACTCTTTCTAGTTTGTTCCAGCGGTTCCTTAGCTCGGATCACTTCCATGTCACTTGGAAATGAGCTAAGTCATCCTCTATCTATCTCTTTTGCTTAGGGTTTCATATTATTATATGCTTATTACTTGTGTCTTACTATATTTTATCACTTGTATATCATTAGTTACATTAGTTACTCTAAAATAAGGTTTAATTCAATTTATATTAAATCATTTAGTAAACCCAAACTCGTGATCGAACACTCAGATCCTTATTTTTACATATTCTACTAGTTTTTTTCTTCTCCCCTATCTATTGTTTATCATACCTCTGATATGCATAGGTATTCCTAGGGTTTCATCCTTGGTCTTATCTTTCTAGGGCTCTTATTTCGCACATTACCTTTTCATTCATGGCCCCTAAGGTTCCTCAAGTCTCCCTATATCAATTACTTTAAATGTACCCACCTTATAAAGATGTTCTCTAAAAATATGTAGACACTATGTACATCCCTTGCAATACGCCACCTTCATAAGTAAGTACCATTTTCGATCATCTCTCTGACCCCCTATCAATCCTAATACCACAACCAATCAATCCATCTTTGAGTCAATTCAAGATTTACACTATTTATTTCAAGATAAATTTCAAGATATGGAAACCATGATCACATCCCTCACAGCTGAAATCCAACATCTCAAGGTTGTTTCTTAGGCCCATGTTAGTTCTCCTTCTGCACCTCATCTTGATCCCATGTCTACTACATGTGCTCATACAAGTAAGGTCTGCATCTTCCCACAAAATCACCTCTCAAGTTTGATCGAAATGATAAGCAACATGATATTCTCTCTTATCTCCTCAATCATAAGTTAATCACCTTGTCGCTTACTTGTTACTACCCTCCTTATCGGCTTAGAAAATACAAAGGTCACCCATTTTGTAATTATCATAGAATTAATGGACATCATAACAATGATTGCTATGTTTTAGAATGAAGAATAAGAAAAATTGAGTATCAAGGCTTTATTTCATTTGTTACACAATATTCTATTACATGCTCATCTCTAATTATTAATCTCTAATGGTCTCCCAAATCTGATCCCTCTATGCCTAGTGAGCATCAAACCATAATTACCAATGTTCCTTCTCTGGTAATTCAATAGCCACCTATCCAACCCAGTGTCATACCACCTTTAGAAGTATCTACCCCATCACTTCATTCTAGTAAGTCATCTACAGTGTTACCAATCCCACATATGCAACCAACATCCAAAGAAAAACCACCGATTCCCTTGCCACAAACTAATATTCCTCACCAACCTCATCCAATTAAATGTATTATTCCTCTTTTTGGCCAAGATAATGCTTACTAGCATGGTCTCTCTCGCATCATTGTATAGATCTTCATCAATTACACACTGGGGGTATCAAACTCCCCGTCCTTATTAGTAGTTTCATATCCATGCTAATCATTCTTATTAATGGATCCTTCTATTCATGATACACATACTACTTCATATATACGGTATACATCCTTTCGTGCACTATACATACTCTGGCTATTCTTGCTCACAATGATCACATCTATTTTCCAATAGCTCCTGATATACACACTTGGGGGCGTTACACTTCCCCTCTCCATCATCATTGTATGTCTCTATTATATAGTATTAGTTCACCGACTACACGCTCATTTCTTCATGATACATCTTTCTTAACATCTATTCTCACTCGCATGTTATACCATCGCACCCGATGATACACTCTAGTTCCATGGTTTATACTCGATTGTTGAGGGTCCAATTCTTAAATGAACCTCACATCATCTACTATTCACTCCTTTGTTATATGATTTGTGCTTTGTGATAAATATTTTCAAGCATTCTCACATCTTTGGTACACACATTGTATCATCATTACCCAATGATGCACTCTTGTTCTATGGTTCATACTTGATTGTTGAGGGTATATTTCCTAAATAAACCTCATCTCACACACATCCATTTGGGGAAATGTGGCTCCCCCTCATATTCACATTTTCATATTGTATGACACCATCACACGCACATGGCATCCGCACATCTTGGTTATATTTACTCTTGTTAACTTATATTATTTACATGTTACACTTGGTTTTCCCTACTAGTTGGATACTTAGTATTTCGTTTTCTTTTTGTATACACACATGTGCATTCACATGGTAACTTGAGGTGAATGCATGACCTTTACAAATTATTACACGATGCATGATGCTCAAAGCGCTCTTTACCCGACCCCGATGCTCTTGGGGCATCTACATTTGTTACTCTCATACTCTACACATCACAAGTCCCTGTTGTTACATTATTTACCACTTCTCATTACTATCACTTTACTCTTCGTTGATATATACATGCTTTAAACTATTACATATCTTTCTAACATACTAATGGATCCTTCGTGTGTAGCATTTTCCTTGCAGGATCTATACAACCATGGTTATCTATTGTTTCTTATTTATTATTACTTTCTATTGTTTTGCAGGCTATGTCCAATGTCTTATTTGATCATTGTTTGCATATGGCCACTTCATCCCTGATTGTCTTGTGATATTTTGAGCGATGTCCCATGTATGTAACCAAATTTTAGTAGTACTTTTTTCTTTCATAGTTGTTTTCCACATTATATGCTATTGCATGTTATCCCTTTTCACTAACACTTGTTACTAGCCTATCATTGTTTTCATGTGCCTTGGTTTCTACCATGCACATCCCCTACCCCCTATAGGTATCCTCTATAGTCGTCACATGCATCCTCCTAGCCGCTGGGGGCATCTATCTATGGGTGAACAAATCACCCGTACAACAATTTAGAACTCTAGGACAAAACATCGCAATACAAAAATTGGAAAAAACACACTTTGTTATAGAATAGTCTATAATTAGGCTTGGATCACGAGACACAAAGTAGACACCGGTGCCTAGTAGCGAAATAAGCGGTGGGCACTTTGTCCCCGTGGGTGCTTATGTCTTAGGGGGAAATAGACAGTTTCTCACTCTAGCATAGTTTCTCACTCCAGCCAAAGTGAGGTCCCAATGTTTAGGAACCGAGTGTAGATTGGAGAATACTTGTCGAGGATCACGAGTCTATGAGACACGAGCTAGGTTATATGTGGTTTGGTTTTGCGAGTCGAGGAGGGTTCAATGTTAGTATGGTCCTTTCAAAAACCAGATCAAGTGAGATAACCTATGTCACCATACTAATTTTCGTGATGAAATGATTTGAGGTGTTAAAAAAACTACCTCACCAAGTAGTTTTCTAAGCTAAAATCAAATCTCATTAAGCTTAAAATCCAAGGCAGCTCACACTGTAACTCTCCTTTAATGCAAGGGAAGATTAGGGAAACTTCAATGTAACCTGTAAAATAGATATATGTAACACATATTGTTAACTACTTTAATGTTACTTTAATGCCCCTTAATAAAAATCAAATTATAATCTAGATGGATAACTCAAAGAAAATTGATTGCAATTTTCATACAACCAAAGACATATTGTTTTTAAATTGGAGTATGAAAACTATGAACAATATGGGAGGAAAAATTTAGATGGAATGGACAAGGAAAAAGAGAAGGAAAATGAAAATGAATGGAAAATTTCATAAGGTTTCTATGAGTTTTGTGGTAATTGCTAGTACCGTTAACACAATGTAAGAAGGGTGAACACATGAATAAAGGGGTTGCACATGGTCATGGTATCCTGCTAGCCTTTGTTCACACATTTTGACATTACAACACATGGATGAGCACAAATAAAGGTAACAAGGTTATTGTGAGGTCCATATTATCTATTAACATGTTCCCTTAATTTACTTGATGAAACAAGACATGGGTGAAGTGAAGGTCGGAGAGGTCTCATAGGAAACCTATTTTGGTACCAAATGCGAGTTTTACCCCATATCTAGAGAGCGTAAGCTTGAAAGAATTCAAATCAACATTGTATTAATCGAAACACAATACACATATAAAATGGTTCTCATATAACCACTATCATAAATATAGGACATTTGTTCTAACAACTAACTCTCTAACATCCAATGAATCTCTCTAACATAAATCTAAAAACAACCTATATTCTCTCTACCATATTTTCTATCTTCTAAAACCTCTACATGAGTTATATCAACAACTCACTTACAAATATACACCCCAAATTATTATTTTATTACATAAGCTAATTACTTAACATACTAATATCACTAACCTAAACATAAACATAACACATTACAATGTGCACACTAATAATTCCAAATAATTCCAAATATAAATAGATATATGAACAAGAGTGTACTTAGCTTTTTGATTGGTCTAGAAATTGATCTATGTGTGATAAATATTATACATATGATTTTCTCTAGGTTTGGAATTGCTTTGTACTCAAGGATAGAACCGTTTTACACAAGATCAAACCATTTAATGGTTTGATCTAGTTATATGGTTTGGTTTAGGTTACAAATGAGGCTCTATAACTTCTAGGACCTCTAAAAATAACTATTAAATTATTTTTATGAAATATTATGTCTTGGTAATATGTTAAACCCTCTAAAATCAACCACTTTTACCCAAAACTCTAATCCTTGGTAAAAAAGCGCAAAAATATTAATGGTTGGATTGAAGCTTAATTTGTACATTGCTTAGGTTGGCATTATTCCAAAGAGGCCTCAAATCACATGTAGTTATCCACCTAGATATGCAACATAATACTTGATTTAATATAAATTGAATTAAACCTTTATTTTAGAGTATATTTACTATAACTAATGATATTCGGGTAAATGCATACAAGAATAATAGACAAGCAATAAGATTTCAATGATGTAAAACCCTAAGTAAATGAGAGGGTAAGATGACTTGGCTGATTCCATGTAATCTAGAGATGATCTAGACTAATTAACTATTGGATCAAATTGGAAATATCATCGAACATGCTCGATAAGGGTTAAGAACCCTGAAATTTCAATGATGGAAGCACCCATAGGAGGATAGGAGTGTCTGGGAACTAGTGACTTGACTGGGTGCTTGTGTCCACTCAGATGCTCAAGTTCTCATCTTTTCTAGGCTGGAGGAAATTCATTTTCGATCTCTCCGTGTCACTACGATTTTGTTATAATCTCTCCAT
Source organism: Taxus wallichiana var. yunnanensis (assembly GCA_018340775.1). Lineage (NCBI taxonomy): Eukaryota > Viridiplantae > Streptophyta > Pinopsida > Cupressales > Taxaceae > Taxus > Taxus wallichiana. Next base: position 365,343,487 of record CM031237.1, read on the forward strand.
TTGTACTTGTAACCTACAAAATAGATATCTACCTACACATGCCCATAAACCACATCAAACCTAATAAAGAAGATGCAGAATGGGGAGTTGGAATGGCTCCACTAGTCGGCTAAAGAGTGAACCTACAACCAAGCATTACACTAAATCTAAGACTCCATGTAGTTATTTGTGCTTGTGTATATAATGATGCCATAGGTTGCCCTTGTGCAAGTTGCATGATGATAGCGGGATAGATCTATAATGTACCAAGTATGTAGAATGTGTGTGATGGAATAGAATGAACTCCCCTCCTATGTTGTGTATGCTAGAATAATGCAACTTTTGTCCCTTGTATGAAAGTGCTTGATGTGTCTTTGTAATGCTCTTATGTCTTTGATACAAGCTTAGGTGATGATAGATAATGCTCATAGTGTTTGGCCCCTTATTTGAGAGAAATAACTAAGTAAATATATGATTCCCTTATTTGAATTTCGTAATTAAAAGCGAAAGGTCAACCCAAAGTTTTAAAAGGTGACCAAAAGGTGAAAAGGACCCAAAAGATAAATCAATCAAGTGTTGATAGAGGTAAAAGTAATATGTGTAATATAATATGTGTAAGTGCAAGTAAAGATAGAATCAATCAATCAAAGAGCAAAAGGAGTTTTCAACCACTATTTCTTGATTAGGAATCGTGTATACATTAGTATGTTTTAGGACCTAGAAATGTACCCAAGTGCGTAAATTTTACATTTTCCCCCACTTTATGTTATTGAGTGAATACTCGATAGCATAAAATAGATACAAGATGTGTACCTTGTAAACCAAAGATAAGTGTAGTCGATAGTGTGTCGATTGGACAAGTAGCGTGAAGTGATCATAATGTGAAGCATGGAAACTAAGAAAGGGAGGTAGACCCTAGGTGTGAAGTGTATGTGTAGTAGTGTGATACTAGTGCTTGTGCTTGTAGATGTGAGATGCTTCTTATAAGGACGGACCTATAAAAGAAGAGAAAAAGAGTAGTCAAAATCCTGTAAGTGCGAAATCAAAGTAATTTATGTATGAGTAAGTAAAAATGTGTATAAAGTAGTAGTTAAGGAAATATTACACCTAATGTATAACCGGGTAAAGGATAGAAAGTTATCATGTTTTTCTTTGGAGATGTTCATGGATTTGAATGTCTTACTATCAAGGGTGAATTTTTGGGTGATCTCATGATAAGAGTGATTTTTTTGGGTGATCTCGTGCCAAGAGAAGAGTGTTGGGGAGATGGGTTTGTTTTTTCTCTCCTTCCATGACACCTCTCAAAGTGCCACTATAGATTGGCATGTCTCGATTTAGAATCGATTATACTTGTATTGTAATCGAATTGTACATGATTGAATGAATTTTGTAATCGAAGGAAAATATCTTATACTATAGATCCATCTCAGAATGTTGGAAACTTTGTTGAACGAGAAACTATTTGTTTTTCCCCAGAACACAAGTACCTAGGTGGGACACAAAGGCCCACTTGTTCACATCTTCTATTGGGCGCTAGTGTGCGCTGCTCTATGTTTGTGATCTAAGTATGATTCTAGACCACTCTGTAATTATGTGATGTTGTCAATTTTTCTTGTGTTGTTCTATTATGGAACTCTAAACTCTTTGGAAGAGTGATTTGGTCACCCAATTGATGCCCCCTAATTTGGGGTGAATATGATGAATGTAGGAGGAGGTGACCCAAATGAGAGATCCAAAAGTAATATGCATATATGAGATTGAACACTTGCAGAAGGGGTAGGTGACGTGCATGGTAGAAACCAAGGCACATGCAAACAATGTAGGCTAGAAACAAATGTTAGTGTAAAAGAGTTACAATGCAATACAATACGATGTAACAAGTAACTATGAAGACAAGAGGGAATTTGCAAAAGTAGGTTTCGGACATGGGACATCATTCACAATGTCACAAGACAATCAAAGTTGTAGCGGCCATAAGAAAAAAATGATCAAGTGAAACATAAGGCATAGCCCGCAAAAATTAGCAAACAATAGCAAACAAAAAGTGATAGATAATTGTGGTTGTATAGATTCATGTAAGGAAAATTGTACACATGAAGCACTTATTAGCATGCTAGAAAGATAATTAGTATGTCAAAGCATGTATATATCATCGAAGATTAAAGTTATAGTAATGAGAAAGAGTAAATAATTTAACAATAGGACCTGTGATGTGTAGAATATGAGAATAGTAAAGGTAGATGCCCCAAGGAGCCTCAATGAGACTAGTAAAGAATGATGTTAAGCATCATGCATCATGTAGGAACCTATAGAATTCATGCATTCACCTCAAGATACCATGTGAACATGCATGTGTGTGTGTATAAAGATAATGAAATACTAAATATCCAACTAACATAGGAAACAAAGTGTAACATGTAAATAGTATAAGCTAACAAGAGTAAATGCAACCAAGATGTGTTGATGTCATGTGCATGTGATGGTGTGGTGTGATATGTAAAATGTGTAGATGAGAGGATCCACATTTCCCACCAGCGAAATGTGTATGAGATGAGGTTCATTTAGGAATGCTCCCTCAACATTCAAGTATGAACCATAGAACAAGAGTGTGTCATCGAGTAGCGAAGGTATTGTATGCGATTGAGACTAGATGCTAGGAAAGATTTATCACAAAGCACAAAGCATGAAATGTAGTAAAGAAACTATGATTATATATGATAGGGACATCCAATAGTGATGGAAAGGGGAGAAAGTGTGATTACCCCCAAGTGTGTGAGTAAGGTTAATATAAATCCCTCAACATGGTCATGTATGAACCTTGGGAACACAAGTGCATCATCGGGTAACAAAGGTATTGTATGTGATTGATAGAGTATGTAATAGCGGTTTTGTGTTGTATAGATGGGAAGAAGTAATGGTATATGAAGCAAGTGAGGAGGGGCAATTTTGATGCCCCCAAATGTGTATATCGGGAGCTACTAGCAAATAGATGTGATCATTGTGACCATGTAGCCATAGTATGTATAGTGAAAGAAAGGTACCATATGAATGAAGTAGTATATGTATTATGATTAGAAGGATCGTGTTCATGTGGAATCACAACACCTCTAATTGTTTGCAATTCAATGGATTGAAACTGTCAGTGTGATTGCATAACATCAAGATTTTCCCAAAGTGTGGGACTTTCAGAATTGGGAAAGCTCTCTGGAGAAAGGTCAGCTTCCTATTCATGTATTTATCACCACTCACTAATATAGAGAAAATATTCTAAACCCTACTCTAACTTTTTCCAAGGGGATAGGGAAGAAGGATTGCAAGAAAAGTAAAACCTAATTCTACTGGAGGTGATGCACCAATAAGGAATGTTGAATACCTGCTTTGCATAGAGATGAAAATAAAACAAGATTGAGGAGGATGAGCAATCAACCTTATGAATCCATTCACTAATAAACACAGACCATTAAACATGTAACACAATCCAACATGCACAGTTAACCAAAGTTGTAATGAGAGATCAGAAAGATGCAAATAACACAAAAGAGGGTTAAAATTTATCCACATATTTGTATTATTGCTCCACAAATTGATACAGTACACTACTAATGGCCAAGAGGCAAAAATTTGTATTATAGTTTGAATGGGACGTTTTTTACTCCACAAGATCACTTACAGACAAGAGAAGAAGGGAGGGTGCAAAGCATAATTATCCAACATTAGAACAATTCCCCTCATTAAAATTTATAGTGGAAGATTTGCAAAGGAGGAGAGAGAAAACTGAATCGAATTTGCCCAAAAATCCTCAAAAATTATTGTTTAATCCTGTAATGAGTGCCTTTTGATATTCAAAATATTTTTTTATTAATGTCTTTACCTTTTGCTTGAAGGAATTGATTGTGATTACACCTCATGTCTATTCTAGGCCCTGTAGACTCATGATGATCCTATTTTTCTTACTTACCCCATTAATGGATTTCACCTACCAAGAAGCATGTCTTCCATTTTTGGAGGTTCAAAGACCCCAAAATCCAAAATTCGATGATCCCATCTTCACGATCCCGAAATTACCTTTCCAACGGCTGCAATTTTACGGGAAGTGGTTGAGTCTATTGGAAGATATCATTATTTTTAACTTTGGATGTTTGATATATTGAATTCCCCTCGAATCACCTTCCGTAAAGTATAATTATGTTGGAAATAGCCAAGAACTTTGAAATTTATCTTAGTTTGAATGCGGGTATGATTTTAGGGTTTATAAGCTTTTCGTTAAGCTCTACCAAGCTACCCTCACCATCACCGAGCTACACTATTCCACCGTCATGCCATGTCATCACACCAAGTTTCCTTAATTTCAATTTTAACTTTGGCCTTTGTGCACATGCCACCTCAAACGATTCTTTGACTCACCACATCACTAACTTGTCGCATTTTCCAACATCAACTCGATGGGGTTTGATTTTACATTCAGCATGAGTTGCATCGTTTCAGGATTTCGGCCCTTTTGTTTTTGGGTTTCTCACTATGCCTGTTTTGGGCTTTACCTTCTCCCAACCCCAAAAACCATTCCCTGAACCCACATACTCCCGAAGTCCGAAGCACCCTAACTCCCAAAATCTCCTCGCCATGCCACATCGCTCGCCATTTTCAAGTTTTCAGGAGAGGTGAGATATTTTCTGCTTTTCCACAACAAGTTCCCAACCCCAAAACATAGAAATCCTAAAATTTGGGTTTTCGTGTTTCATACCTTTCCTTCACACAGGTTCCCACGATGATCTCACTTTCGAGCCATTTGTGATTTCATTATCTTTGTCGATGTCATGTCATCACCACTCGATCCCTCAACCGCCTAACTCAACTTCGTGAGCTTTGATCCACCAATGTTGGTGTCAAGATCCTTTAAAGTATCAAGCTTCACCTAACTTGGCCCTAGTTCCTTTGTTCTACCATTCCAAGCTACACGGATCCCAAACCCTCGCACATGCGGTTTAATCCCCGCCGAGCCCTTGTTCTATGACTACCTCGCTTGCTCAAAGCCTCTATCGAGCCCAAAATTGGACCTTTAATATGTGAGTTGATTCGGTAATGTCAAATTCATTCAACTTGCAGTCCCCTCTAAATCAAGCTCACCACACCTTCTAGCTCACCATCGATCTCTCCACCATCCTTGTTTGGCCTTCATGTTTGACTCACCCGAACGAGTTCTTCCATGCCTCAACTCACTCGAGTGAGCTTTGTCACTTTGGCCGCTACCTCTTTGTGGAGATTGATGAGCTCAAAGAGCTCACCACTAACCCCTTTTAACTTAATGATTCATCCTGTTTGGCTCCCTCTCCCACCAATGCACCCTCCCTAGCTCGCCTGACTACTCACCAAGTAGCTCGGTGAGCTATTTTTTAGCTCATTGGCTCTTGAGGCCAAATGAGGGTTTTTATTTTTAAGCTTGTTTGTGGAATTTTTTGAATTTTTGACCGAGGGAGAGGAGAAAGAGTGCCATCATGAGTCATTTTTATGAATTTTGAGGCCGGAGGCTATATTTGTACTTACAATGGGGCCATGATCCCGGGATGGCTCTGAATGGCCTGATTTAGCTTGAAATACTTCTTGAATGTTCCAAAACACTTATAATTATTTTGTTAGACCTTAAGGATCACTGCAACCTACTTTACACCCTTTGGGGCCCACTTGGGAGCTTGTGATTACTTTAGGACCCTGTTGGGCAATTTTTCCCATGGGGTAAAAATTGTCAACAATTTGGTGACTTGGGAAATCTTCTGCTATATTATCGAACCAGTAACCTAAGCATATCCATTGGGCATGGAGTCATTGTATACCTACAAATTGATCCTAAACCTATTTGAAATCAAAATTTAGATGCCGCCCGCACACCGTTGAACTTTCTCTATCGTTTACACTCTCAATTTTCATAAGAAAATCTTAAAACTAAGTGTTGATCGGAGTTTCCATCTTCCTGTCTAGATGAGTGTATGAGTGATCAAGAAACACTAAAAAACATCGAGTATACAAGGGCTTAGCACCTTGGAGATGAAAATGGATGCTACTGGGTGCAAAGTTGATGTCAAACTCCTCGATGCAATCCCAAGAAACTGCAGTTCGCATACACTAGAGAAATATTGATTAGAGATTTTATGTGGGGGTTTCTAACAAAGCATATCCAAGAAGTGTTAACTCCCTCAGTGGCTATCAACCCCGTGTAATAAGAATAATAATAAAATAGAGTCCAAACAGATAATATGTAAATTGATAAACAAAAGAACCTGAAAGATGTCCAGTATGCAAATGGTGTTATTGATCAGATGCGTGCAACATGAATCTCACCACATGAACTAGATCATGAGAAGAGTACCATGGAAATTCCACATGTTATCATAAAGATAGAATAATAATGATATTATGATAAATGGCTAAAATTCCTCAGCATGCACCCAAATTTCCTAAATTTTTCTTCCTTTTTCAAATATAGGGAAAACCCATATTTATAACTTAGATGTGAGGTTAGATTGGGGTTAACAAGTAACTGGGGTTGGGTAGAGTAGCCTTAGTTAAGAGATATGATGTGATCATGTAGGGACCATGGCTTGAATTATTAGATGGAGTGGGGAGCATAATTGACATGGTAGATGAGATGATAGATTCTATTTAGAAAGGGGTGTCGGATGGGTATATTAATACCCATGGATTGAATAATTTATGAGAGATGGGGATAATTCCAAAAATTCAATTATTAAATGGGTTTATATGGAGCCCATTTAATAATTAATTCAATTTGGTTGAATAAATGATGAGGTTTATTGAAATTTAGGAAAAATAAAGGTGAGATAGGAAATTACATGAACATGAGATGACGGAGGGCACTATACCAAATCAGATTTTGTATTGCAATGAGAAGAAGAAGGCATCATTGATAATTTCTTGCTTTCATTCGAAGGTCCTATTTTGGTTGATGAATCCATCATGGAGGAAAATCCTAAAAGAGACATGGTTGTCCCAAACAGGTTCTCTCACAACAACAGATTTAAAGAGTTTTCTTTGACAAGCTTCATGATAGAAGAAGAAGTTATCCAAGGGTAAGATGGTCTTCAAACAGTAGAGGAAGGAGAATCTCCTCCAAATCCAAAAGAATATGAACACTTAATAGTTGTGGAGGAGAACATTCATTTGCAACAATCGCACTCCATAATGGCCCTCTCGGAACCAAGGATCTTCCATGTTCTTCAAAAGAGGAGGAAGGAAACAACGAAGACCCCATCTCTCCCACACCATCCACCCAAGAAGGTCCACAAGAAGACTCCATTTTTGGAGTTGAATTTCAAAGAAATGGGCACATCCAAAGGATCAGACCATGCCCAATCAGGTACTTGGCTTCATTGGAGCCAAAGGAGAAACCAAAACCAGTCATGCCTACTTCAGGGCATGAGGATGAGCATCAAAGTACCAAGGGTCATCATCAACACCTCCAGAAGTCCAATGCAAGTCAACTTAAGGAGGTATTTTCCATTAATGTTGATACCTTGATGATTTGGGTGGAGGACCGGCTTATTTTCAGTTTTTCACTCATCCAACCAGCCATGTTCAATGCCAAATCAGTTGCATGGCTACCATTTTTAGGAAGGGAAGCTATTTCTCCCTACCAGTTGTAGGTTTTGTTTGAGTTCCATTTGCTCTTGGTTAGAGTAGAGTAGGTAGGTTTGTTTTCAGTAGAAGAAGTGCTTTTTCACACTCTACATGTTCTATTTAGAGCATGTATGATTTTCAGTTTGTACATAGTTTTTGGTGTTGTTGTATTGCTCTTACATAGTGCATTCGGTTGGCTTTTGGTGAAGTCCAACTTCAAGTTTCAGCAGGTTTCCAAGAGGCTCAGAGGTCAAAATTTGAGTTCGAGATCGGGGAATCGTTTATAAGGTGGACTCTATGCCCAATGGATGCTTCAAGGCCATTGGTCTCTTCATCTAGTAGGCAGATGTCCCCATGAGTCACCAAATTGTTATCCCAAATTCACCCCTGAAAATTTGGTCAAGACAACCCCACACATAGAGAAAATATGAAGGGAAAACATTTCGGACCTATGAGCTCACATTCCAGAATGAGGTAAAGGAAAAATTCAAAGTTTGAACCCGAGTCAAAGCCAAAGCGGGAGGTGGAGGAAAAGGTGAAAATTTTCCTTTTGACAAAATGACACAAAGGAAAATATTGGAGTGCACCTCCCCAGCCAACAAAAGGGTGCCACGTGTCCAAGTGGAGCAGTGGGGCCGTGGGAGTTTTCTGGATTTTGTGATTCTCACGAAAAAGGGGAAAAGATAAATTACAGACCCGCAAACCTGATTTTGCTCTAATCTGGCTACCACGTGTCCCATCTCAAAAGGGGGACCCATTTTTCAAGTTGTTTTCCGTCCATTTGTATGGACCCAATACAAACTTCGAAGGGGCATATCTTTTGGCTCAGGGCTCGAAATATTGCAAATCTAATGTCGTTGGAAAGATCTCAGCCTCACCAACCAGATGGAGGAAACATCTTTGGGCCTTCAATGTAGGATCCATCTATCTCAACAACTAGATCGGATTCAATTTGTTTCCATTGTTTCCTCTTCCTTCAAGGTGCCAAACCAAGGATTGATGTAGTAAAGACGGATTGGGGGTAGATTTTATCAGAAGCATTAACAACGATGGTTGAGTTTCGACCTACTTTTCCACTTTCTCTCTCTCTCTCTCTTTCTTCTCTCCGATCAAATCTATAAATACGGGGAAGGATTCATTGTAAAGGGTTGTTGTTCATTCTTCTTCCTGCCCCCTCTCTCTTTCTTCTCCAGGGTCGAATGAGGAGTTTAAGCCTCCTCCCTTGGCTTTGTAATGGCATTTTCTTTCCTCTTTCCTGTTAATGGTGTATTGTGTGAATTCTTGGAGCAATAAAATTAGTTTCATGATGCTTTTTATCCATCCTTTTCTCATTTTGTTGTCTCTTCTCACCTCTCACCATTACGCAGTAGGTATAATGTGCATATTCGATGTTTGTTGTAGGTCCGGGAGCTATGTTAAATGGGTTTTAAAGTGGTGTTCTATGTGAAATATGTCTCTAGTCGTGGTGCATCTTGTCCACCCTCTCCATTGCTCACCTCTCTCCATTTCAGCAGTTGGGTTTGTGATCGTGCAGTTCCCTTTTCTCAGTCTTATCACCTCTGTAGTGTAGGATTTCTTTATTTTCATGCTCTCTCTCTCTCCTTGGTCCTTGGAATTGTTAGATTAGGCGTAGATAGTCGCATTTCCTTCCTTATAACTAGTTTAGTGCTAGGATCAAGAAGAATAAGTCAGCTTTCTCCGAAGGGCCATCTCAAGTCCATGCAAGTCCCATAGCTTGAGAGATGGTCCAATGTTATGCAAATCACACCAAATGAGTCTACCTTAGAAAAGCATATTTTAGAGCTCATTTGGGGGTGCTGTGATTTCACATTAACAATTCCCTTGTTTGAATTTTATAATTGAAAACTAAAAGGCAAACCCAAATTTTTAAAAGGTGACCAAAAGGTGTAAAGGACCCAAAAGAGTAAGAATTTAAGAAAGAGGACAGGAGTCGCTTGAGAAGGGACATGAGCATTTGGCGTTTCTGTTTCTAACTAGGTGCTACTATCCAAGGTCATAAAAGATAAATCAATCAAGTGTTGATAGAGTTTTAAGATGTGTAATATAAGTAAAGTGTAAGAGATAAAGTGATCAAAGAGCCAAAAGGAGTTGTCAACCACTAGCTTTCTTGTTTAGGAATCATGTATACATTAGTATGTTGTAGGACATAGAAATGTACCCAAGTGCATAGATTTTGTGTCTGCCTTTGCCTACACTTTATATTGTTGAGTGAATACTCGATAGCATAAAGTAGATAGAAGATGTGTACCTTGTAAACCGAGGAGAAGTGTAGTTGATAGCATGTCGAGTGGACAAGTAGCATGAAGTGATCATAATGTGAAGTGTGGAAACTAGAAAGGGAGGTAGACCCTAAGGGTGAAGTGTACGCATAGTAGTACTTTGTTGTTAGAGCTTGTGCTTGTAGATTTGAGTTGCTTCTTATAAGGATGGGCATGCAAAAGAAGAACAAAAGAGTAGTCAAAATCCCATAAGTGTGAAATCGAGTAATTTATGTATGAGTAAGTAAAAATATGTAGAAAGTAATAGTTAAGGAAAGAGTGCATCTGATGTATAAAAGAGTAAAGGATAGAAATTTGTCATGTTTTCTTTGGAGATGTTGCTGGATTTGAATGTCTTGTTGTCAAGAGTGAGGTTTTTGGGCAATCTCATGCCAAGAGTGAGTTTTTGGGCAATCTCATGCCAAGGACAAGTTTTTTGGGTGATCTCACGCCAAGAGTGAGTTTTTTGGGTGATCTCACGCCAAGAGAAGAGTGTTGGGGAGAGAGGTTTGTTTTCTCTCCTTCCATGACACTTCTCAAAGTGCCACTTCAAATTCACACATCCCAATTTATAACCGATTGTATCGTATTATAATCATATTGTAGCAATTGAATGAATTTTGTAACTGAAGGCAAGTGCCTGATACTATAGATCTATACTATAAATGTTTGAAACTGTGTTGAACTAAGAAACTATCTATTTTTTTCCCTAGGACACAAGGGCCCCGTTGCTTGTTCTTATGCTATTTGGCACTAATGTTTGCTCTGTGTTTGTGATCCAAGTTTTATTCTAGACCGCTCTGATTGTGTGATGTTGTCAATTTTGTATTGTGTTGTTACATTGCTGGAGCTACGAAAGTTGCATTGGAAGGGTGATTTTTCACCCAATTGATGCCCCCTCATTTGGGGTGTATGTGACAAATGTAGAGGAGGTAAACTAAATGAGAAGACCGAGAAATTGATATGCATATCTAATATTAGACACCTGCAGGGGGTAAGGGATGTGCATGGTAGAAACCAAGGCACATGTAAATAATGTAGGCTAGAAACAAATGTTAGTGTAAAAGAGCTATCATGTAATAGAATACAATGTAACAAGCAACTATGAAGACAAGAGGGAATGCGAACAATGGGTTTCAAACATGGGACATCATTCACAATGTCACAAGACAATCAGGGCCATAGCGGCTATAAGAAAATAATGATCAAGCATGACATAAGGCATATCTCGCAAACAGTAGCAAACAATAGCAAACAAAAAGTAAAGATAACCATGGTTGTATAGAGTCATGCAAAGAAAATGTTACACATGAAGCACTCGTTAGCATGTTAGAAAGATAAGTAGTATGTCAAAGCATGTATATATCAACAAAGAGTAAAGTGATAGTAATGAGAAGTAGTAAATAATGCAATAATATTACCTATGATGTGTAGAGTATGAGAGTAGCAAAGGTAGATGCCCCAAGAGCCCTCAACGAGACTAGTAAAAGAATTGAAAGTGTTTAATATCTAATCTTGCATACATAGTATTTTAAAAACTAGATTCTAGATGCTACGATTCATGTCAAATATGTGTATGCATGTGTAAGAACTTGTAGAAGTAACACATTCACATCAAGATACCATGTGAACACGCATGTGTGTATATAAAATGTGTATAAAAAATATACATACTAAGTATCCAACTAGTAAAGCAAAAAAGAGTGTAACATGTAAATAGTGTAAGTTAACAAGAGTAAATGCAACCAAGATGTGTCGATGTCATGTGCATGTGATGGTATGCTGCGATATGTAAAATGTGTATATGAGATGATCCACGTTTCCCCAGGGAAATGTGTGTGAGATGAGGCTCATTTAGGAATACTCCCTCAACAGTCAAGTATGAACCATAGAACAAGAGTGTGTCATCGGGTAACGATAGTATTTTATGCAAGTGAGATTATATCCTAGAAAATATTTATCTCGAACCACCACAGCGTGAAATGTGGTAGAGCAAATATGACTAGATTAAAGGGACATCCAATAGTGATGGAAGGGGGAGAGAGTGTAATTCCACTCAAGTGTGTGAGTAAGGTTCATTTAATTCCCTCAATCATGTATGAACCATGAGAACACAAGTGCATCATCGGGTAGCAAAGATATTGTATGTGATTAATAGAGTATAAAGCAACAACATTGTGTTGTATAGATAGGAAGAAGTAATGGTATAAGAAGCAAGTGAGGAGGGGGAATTATGATGCCCCCAAATGTGTATATCAAGAGCTACTAGAAAATAGATGTGATCATTGTGAGCAAGAATAGCCAGAGTATGTATAGTGAACGAAAAGATGTGTACCATATGTGTAAAGTAGTATATGTATTATGAATAGAAGGATCCATAAGTAAGCATGAGGAGAAAAGCACATATGGAGTGGCATAGGAGAAGAAAGGGAAGTTTTAAGCATAGATAGATGTAGTAAGGTGTGCTCATAGTGTAGATAAGAGAAAGTGTTGCTAGAAAGATTGACTTGAAGTGCACAACAAAAGTAAGGTATAGGTGTGTATGTGAGTAGTATGGATAGGAAACTTGATTAAAACATACAACTATGGGAGGAGAAAGCTAAATGCCCCCAAGTGTGTGAATGATGGAGATCTATCCGATGATGGGAGAGAGACCATGTCATGGTGGTGGATGTTGAAATGGGTCAAGAGTATCGTATTGGTGTTAGGAGGATCAAATTTGCCAAAGTAAGTTGTAGCATTAAGAACAAATGGAAAATGCTTTTGTGATGGTAAGGGGAAATGGTCATAATTTCCCATGTATTCTAATAGAGAATTGTCATTAAGGAATGTATCTAATTCAGGCCAAGTGGGAGAAATGAGATCACCAATAAGCTCAGGGTATAGTTGCGGAAGGTTATGAGTATGTGAAGTAGTGTCAACCTAAGGAGAAGTTGTTGCAAAAATACAAGGAGCAACTAGAGGGGATATTTGATGCTGAGTTTGGTGGATTGTGTGGGAATAACAAGAGGCTATGTGACTCCCTGTGCATTTTTTCCTAATCTAGTACCGGTGAAACCATAACAAAGCATATATTAATACTCGGGGCCATGCTTTGTGAAATCATGAGGAGGTGTGGCATAAGGAGGGGCTTTAGGTGAATGATCGGTAGTGTTGCGAAAAAGGAAAAAGGGGAGGGATATGATAAGGCCTCATAGACCACACCCTGGTACAAGAATTTTAGACATGCATGAAGGGTAAAAGGGATTTGCATGCATGCATGGTATGGATCCAAGGTCGTCCCAGAAGAAGATTATAATTAAGATTATTAGGCATTACATGGAATGATACGAGCAAAGTGCATGGCCCAAAAGTAATGGGAAGTGTGATTGTATGTAAGGCCCTTTTAGGAATATTATCAAATCCGTGAATACAAATAGATAAGGGAGTTAAGGAGGCTTCGAAAAAGCCAATTTGTTGAAGGAATCCTATATTATAAATGTTAAGACCGGATCCATTATCAACTAAAGCTCGTTTAACCCCTATATTATGGATGTGAACTTGAATATAAAGGGGTGGATCATTATCTAAAATAGATTGAGAAGAAATTTCAGCAGATGTAAAGGTAATATGCTCTTCATTAAAAGATAATGTCATAGTGAATCTATGATAAACATATTTAGGAGAAGTATGAGGATGAATGTAAGTATTAGACAAAAAATATTATATCTTGCGCTCACATTGGCCTACAAGAAAGCGAGATAGAGAGACACTCATGTTGGTGGAAATGGAAGGAGTCAAGGGTATCTAGGGTTCAAGAAAGATGGAGATAATATGGAGGTAATATGCAAGACTAAGATCTAGTGTTCGAATAAGGATCCGAGTGGTTGATCACAAGTTGGGGTTCACCAAATGATTTAATCTAAATTGAATTAAACCTTTATTTTAGAGTAAGTTTCTTGTAACTAATGATATTTAGGTAAATGCATATAGTGATGGACAATCGGTAAGCATTCAATGATGTAAAACCCTAAGCAAGTGAGAGGAAGATGAATTAGTTGACTCATAGGTCATTAAGGTTAATCTTATGTAAGACTTCATACTTTATCACTTTATCTTGAGAATTTTGTTTTATTCCTATGTACGCATAGTTTTTGTTTTTTAAAACTGCAAGGACACTATGCGTTGTACTACTGACTTTTCCAAAATCTACAAAGCACTAAATTTTTGTGAGACTATGCAGTGTGTACTACGGATTTTCCAAAGTCTGCAAAGCACCAAGGTTTTGTACCAAGACATGTTTTTTCAAAAGCCGCAAGACACTAAGCTTTGTGTCATGGATTTTTTAAAATCTGTGGAACATTAAGCCTTGTACCACAAAATTTTTAAAATCCATGAAACACTAAATCTTTATATCACATCTTTTTTTCTCAAAACTCGTGAAACACTAAAGTTGTGTATGCTGGATTTTTAAAAATATATAGAACAAGGATATTTTTTAAATGATAGCCTAAATCACTTTGATGGTTTATGGATTGTAATTCCTTTTGTATAAAAAGGTTACTTTGCATGTTTTTGGGAACAATTCTTATGATTTTGCATCTTAGCCAAAATCACTTTGATGGTTTATGGATTATAATTCCTTTTATATAAAAAGGTGATTTGGCATGTGTTTTTATATGTTTACATGCTAGCCTAAATATTTTTGATGATTTATGGATTATAATTCCTTTTGTATAAAAAGGAAATTTTGCATGTTTCCCTACTTAATATTAAGGGGGAGTGTTGGGGTTTGTAATATTAAGCGAAACTACATAATTTAAAACTCACCAAAGACTAAGAACATTGGCTTACTGACTTATGTTTAAAACAAAACTAAGGTGATCCCACGTCGACCAGTGTAAGGCGGTTGTTAATTTAAATTTGAATTATAAGAGTGAAGTAGTAAAACTGATCACTTACTTTGTATAAAACAAGGTGATTTCATTTGAGATTGTTAAGTGAAGAAAATCATGATTCATGATGCATGATGCATGATGCATGATGCATGATGCATGATGTGAGTTATATGCAAGCATAAGAAAGAAACATGAATGCAAAATATGTGAGTTAGTACTCTTCATTGAGAGAATTTGTTTATAGTTTATAATACCTTTGATAATGTGTAATTGTTAGGGATCTATGGAAATAATGGGAGTATTGGGTGAAATTCAATTCTCAATAAAGATGACTTATATTTTCAGTGGGGTTTTTCCCAAAAGGTTTTCCCACTTAAATCTTGTGTTATGTGTTCATTATTATGTGTTATGGGATATTTAATTTCACTATTATTCATGCAATCTATGGTTTAATTCATTATAATTTGTTGTATAGTCATAAACTATAATCCTTGGCATATTTATGGTGGATATCTAATATGTGTTTATTATTTATCCCCACTTTTCTAACAGTTTCATAGTCCTACCATATCCTAAGATTACTATTTTTAGGCAACTTTTTATACATGGTATTCTCTCTTTCCTTATTGATTGCTCACATCTTCCTTCTTGTGAAGGGTAAGGCCACTCTCATGTTCCAAAGCTATGAATAACTCACGTGATCATAGATTTGAACGGAGTTTCAGAGGGCTAGGTTTGAAATAATGGCTAAGGATCTTAAAAGAGTTATTCCACTAAGTTACATAGGAGTAATAGTAGGGAAAGGAGTTGAGGCAAGGATTATTGAAATAGAGAAGTATTTCGAGATTTGAAACTTCTCATAGGAAACAAAGTAGTATGGGCCACATATCATCTTTCGGGTGAAGCATCCGCTTGGTGGAACAACAAAAAGGTTGAGTAAAATTTAAGTGTCAAGAACACTATGTGGGAATTTTATGACTCTGTTTATGAAAATATTGTTTCCAAAGCTATATTTTAATGGAAAAGTGGCCAAGTTTCAAAATTTAACCCAAGGAGATCTTACAGTTACTCAATAGTGGGATAAGTTCATGAAACATCTCAAATATGTTCCACAGTACCAAAAGGATGAATGATTCTAAATTTCTAATTTTATCATGGGGTTCAACCATCATATTAGACCTGAGGTAGATGACCATGGGTTGAATATTGTGGATGGGGCATTTGAAAAAGCAATGACGTAGGAGTAGAATTTACAAGTACTTTTAGCTACGATGAAAGATTTTAAGGCCTTATTGACTAGATCAAGCCAGCAGACAACATAACCATTCAAGAAGAACTTTAATAAATTCAAAAAGAATGGAGAAAACAAACTAGGTAATACTTGGAAACTAAATAAGAATGGGAATTCATCCAAGCCATGAATTAATAAGAGGGGAAATCCAAATGGAAATGGTGACCGTAATTAGAATAAAAGTGTGAGAGAAAAGTCTCCACAAAAGAATGGGCCACCAAAAGGGTGTTATACTTGAGGAAGAGATCATTATGCAAAATTTTGTCCCCAAAACTTTGCTAGATGACCTTCTTCACTATCTCAAAATCATAAACACATTCATGCAGTGGTTGATAACCATCAAGTAGACATCCAATCGACTCCAGTAGAAGTGTTAGGTAAAAAATATATATTTCTATTTCTATTTAAATATATACTAGAGCTACAAAATGTTTTTTTGTACCCAAGTTATTGAGTAAAATTACTAGACAATCTAGTTATATGGATAAAACTTGGAAAGTTCATTTTGGAAATTAGATGGAAAGGAGAGTAGAACAATGTTTATTCATAGTTGAATTAGATCTATTGGGTTTACAATAGAAGTGAATTCATATGTTAGACCCTTGGGATCATATGGTGTCATTTTAGGGTGAATTGGTTATGTCAACATCATGTTAAGGTGAAGTGTTACAAGAAAATAATAGCATGCCAAGAAGATATTGGTAATAACAAGAGTTTCCAAGGGATTTAAAAAGCCACTAGGTTGAGGCAAATATCAGCTATGGAGATGAAGAAGGATCAAAGGAAGGTACTTATGATGTATGCAGTACACATTGATGATGTAGGTGAAGAAAGATAACCTAGATTAGAGGAATACACTTTTCTTTTGGATTTTAGTGATGTGTTTCTAGATGAATTGTCAAGACTTCCTTTGTATAGAGAATTTTATTCCTCTATAAACATCATTTAGGATCTAAACCAAAGTCACAAGTGCCTAATCGAATGACTACCACCAAGTTATTTAAATTAAAAGCATAGTTGTAAGAACTTCTATCAAAGGGATTGATCCATCCTAGTGTTTCACGAAGAGCACTAGTTATTTTTGTGAAAAATAAGGATGGTACTATACACCTGAAAATCAACATGTGATTTCATATGCACTCAGCTTCTCGTGATCATGATGAGAATGTGATAAATAGATAGGTATGGGATGAATAAATATAGTGCAAATGGGATATGTGGGAATGATGGTAAAACTAAGATCAACGATCAAGGCAAACATAGATGCTCAACTTACAAATTGGGGATTTACTTGTCGAGAGAAAGAATGCAAGCCTAAGATATGGGGGTGATACTTGGTCGAGAATGATCGTTATCCACAAGTCTTGGTCTATATTAGTAGAGTGAGTGTAGCTCAACCCGATTGATGATTTGAGGGAATTGTCCTTCTACCTCTAAATGTTCCTCTCTAAAGAGGGTTATGTAAGAATGAGAAGGAAAGAATCGAGGATAAACTAAAGGTTGTGTGGTCTAACCCTATCAACTTGATCAACCTAATATTGTTCTATTATTTCTACTTCATCGTTAAGGGTGTTGAGCTGGCCAATAATTTTTGGTGGTACGAGAGTTGCTCTAAAGACTAGTTGTCAAACCTATGTCTATATCTCCCGACATTGGTCGATATTGGGTTGGTTTATGATTGGGTCAAATATTATTATGCGAGGCTCATGTGGACCAAAAATGGTCATATGGGCACCAAATCGGAAAGAAAGAGGGAAGAAAACAAACAACTAATAACCAAAGGGACCAAGTGCTAAGTATGGGTAGCCTAGGCCACTAAGGAAATGGGATTGTGTTCATTCCAATTTCTAATCTACCTTTAATTCCTAACTTTAAATAAACAAAACAAATGAATCTAAATTAAATAAAATATTATTAATTTCCCTTTAATCTAATTAAATTCAATTTTCCAATATTTAATTAAAGCAAAACAATAATAAACTAACTAATTCTTTTTTGTTTTTTAGCAAAGCTTTTAAAATAAATAAATGAACAAAACAAACTAAATTCCTAAGCTTTCTTTTTGTGTTTTCTAGTTTTAAAGAATTAAATAAAATAAATACTTGTAGACATAGACAAAGACACTAATCTAAATGAAACATACTACTTCTAAATTCAAATAAACTAAAACAGAGAATAGTCGGATGTGGTTATTCCTCTGTTATGGGATTATGGGAAATAGATCTATTATAAATAGAAGATGTATTCTAAAGTTATTATTCTAAAAGTGAAACTTATTCTAACTACTTCTACCTCAAGTTCACGAGAAATAAAGAAAGCTTATTATAATCAATTTCTTCTTTACTCGGATAATTTCCCTAGAAAAGTAAAAATAAATCATGGATGATTAACAATGAAGAAATAACAAAGAAATGCGGACACGTAATCTTCCTGCAACTTCGCCCTTGCGGATCCACAAGGATAGGCGGGAAGAAGATAACAATGGAAATTTTTTCATGCACATACAATACTAGAAATGAAGATGTACTAAATTCCACCAATTTAAAATAACAATATTTCTTCTAATTTAATGACAATAATTAATTGAAAGCTTCAAATAAATCAAAACATTCCTAACATGTAACTATTGATCTTAGATATCATTTTAGGTGTGGTGGTGGTGTGTCTCCTCGATTCCTTTTCCTTATCGTAGATGATTTCTAATTGATACAAGGTGTGCATAGTACTAGCTGGTAGCAAAAAAACTAAGAAGATGGCTATAGCTAGTCAAGTTACAAGAAATTTGGTTGAAAATGCAATACTGCGAATAACAGAGCAATAAATAGATTGTATGCACGATTCCTAGCAATATTTTGGTAGCATAACTTTGTAAATCAAATATCAAAACTCCAACCCAACATTCAAATGAAATCTGGGATTTTATAAAAATATGGGGAAGAAGAAGTTTGAAACACATGTCCAACAAGAAGTGACAACACATCCACATAAGGGGTAGTTAACCTTCTAAACATATTAAACTATGAAGAAAAAAATCAATACGATTCTAACAAGCCCAAAACCAAGCAAAATGGTTAAGAAATGAGTGAGAAAATCACTCCCAAACTAAATACACACGTTGCAAAACACACATTTTAAACAAAGTAAAGGTGATAAAACCGTTGAGTCGTGTAGAGTAGCGGTTGCATGCTTTAAAGGTAAAATCAAGTGTGAAAAGAGCAGAAAGTGGCTTAAAAGATGCAACAAACTTTCAAACTTGGAAACATGGAGAAATAGGTCATAACAAGCATGTTGAAGGTGAAGGAAGAGGATCTGGATCTCATTGTTACTTTGGAAAAGAATTATTTCATCATCGAGAGACTTACCGTGTCCTTCAATGTAGCACCGTGTAATTTTTGGGTGTGTACATATTACCCCTTAAAGGAGTGTTTTAGCCATGAATGGGCGTAAAACGTGATTTTTGAGTATGGCGCTCCCAAGTGGGAGAGTTAGAAATTTTACCTCACTCGACAGTGTGTTGAAATTATGTCAATCCGGCCTTCCCACTACTTGCAAAAGAGAAACAAGAATCAAGTGTAGTTATAAGATAAAATTAGCAAAATATTTTGAAATAAAAAGACAAGATTACTTACCATATCCGTGGGGATGAGAAATATACCTGCTCCAGTCCAACCCTACATACACTCACTCAAAGCAACATTAGAAAACCAAATATGAGCTATATATATATCAATTTTTTACTATTTTTAGAAATCATTTGTGCATACCCACTTAGCTAAATTTGGAGCTCGGATTTCGGTGTGATCGTTTCGTTTGCACAGTATTGTCAAATCAAAGAGCATTCAATCACGATGGTAGCAAAACATAATACAATAGCAGAGGGAAAAGAACATGTAAGTTACAAACATCTATTTTTTTAACCCTAAAATGTCATGCTTCTTTGAAACTACTTGTAGGAGGGGAAATTTTTAATGATTTTATAGTTAAAATGTTCATAGGGGGGCACTTTGTAGGTTTTACAACTTGTTTGAATTATTTTGATTGTTTCTAACATGTTTTTTTGAATTTTTATTTTCAAGGGCATGGCCCTATTTTTGTTGGACTAATGATAGTCGGGTAAATACATCTGATAATGGACAAGTAATACGCATTGATGATGTAAAACCCTAAGTAAGTAAGAGGGGAAGATAACTTAGTTGATTCCATGTAACTGGAGATGATATGGTGAGTAACCATTAGAACATATTGGAAATAGCATTAAACGAGGATCAATGAGGGCTTGGAACCCCGGAAATGTCGAGGATGGAAGTGCCCACAAGAGTATAGGAGTGCATGGGCACTAGTGACAACTATGCGCTTTTGTTCACTTAGATGCTTAGATTCCGCCTCTTTTACGGGCAAGAGGAGCTTCGTTATTGATCTCTTTGTCTCGTTGATTTTCTCTAATGTTTCTAATCATACCTATAACTTGCAAAATAGATATCTACCTACACATGCCCATAAACCACATCAAACCTAATAAAGAAGATATATAATAGGAGTCATCGGCCCCGATAGTAGAGCATTGCACTACATCTCGAGACTCCATGTAGTTCTCTCTGCATTTATTTGTAATGATGCCCTAGGTTTCCCTTGTATAATTTGCATGATGATAGCGGGCTAGACCTAGAATGTACCTATTAGAGCTTAAACTTGCACCCATCCCAAATTAGGTTGAACTGGGTCATTGAGGTAACAATGAAACTATCTCCAAGTTATGGGACCTTGCACACTTGATACAAACCTCCAAAGAAGGCTAGTTCCTCAACCCAATTCTACTACTCTGCTACTCTTAATGATGGGAATGAAATACTAAACTAGTCAAGCTAAGGGACTAGAGTTAGAAGGATATACAGAAAGGGAAAACTAATCTAAAGGAGGCTATATCACCGAGAAGGAAAGGGGGTGAACACACTCAACCTTGAGCAAAAATGAAGGAGAATGTGCAGAGAGAGGATAGGCACATGTATCACGATCTGGAGCACATTCACGCATTCATTCTCATGAAGCACAATCTAGAAAAGGAAATGCAAGGATGTGAGATAGCATAACAAACACACAATGCAAAGGAGAGGCAAGGAGAAGCAATAAAATAGGTTAAGGCAAAGTAGCCACAAAACCAAGCTTCTATTACTTCTAGAAGTGCACAGTCGATCACAATGGCATATGAGGCCGATATCCACATGCAAAGACCAAATCTAAAGGCCTACAACTCAAAATGCAAGAAAATATATAGATAATGCCTTTACAAACTAAAGGAGTCCCGCACTTACAAAAGAGAAAAGCTCTTATATTAATAGAAAAGGAGAGAAAAAGAAGAGAAAGAGGAGGGAAACATGGATTTGAATCTTCAACCACCAACAACTTGATAAAGAATGAACGAAAATTCACTGCAATGTTGTAAGATGTGCCTCCCTATGTCTATCTTGCTTATAGGATAAGGAAGGAGGGAAAATCAAATCAAATCTGGGTGGTTAGGTTGATTTAGACTTGTGCATTATATGTTAGAACGTGTTTCCCTACTTATCACCTAGAAATTCCCACCAAAATTTGATTTTGAATGGTTTAACATATGGCACACATCAGCAGCTTTCCAACAAGACCAACCGTGCATTAATCTGAGCTCTACAACAAAAGTTATGACATTCTGAAGTCTACAGGTCACTCTAGAAACGTAATGACACGCTGGCGCGCATAGTTTTTGAAGGATCAGCCAAATGTTCATCTATTTTGTCATTTTCTACCATGTGTCATGCATTGGTTTGTTGTAAGGATTCACCACCCTATTGGCATGATTTGATAGGTTGTGTGTAACACACTCAAGTCTGACAAGTTGTCATGTGTCACAAGATGGTAAGCGCAGAAGAATGTGTAGGTGCATGCGAAAGCAAGAGGCACAGAAGGGGAAAGCAAGGGACAAGCATGCGAGATGTAAGGTATGGGATAGGAAAAATAAGCATACTTTTAGGGGACAAGCATTCAACATGGCATGAACATCAAAGGAATGATACATGAGCTGCGAAGAAGAAGGGGCAGAAAGAAGAGTGCGACATGGACTTAACCAATTTAGAAGGCAAGTCAAAGGGGCATGGAGGGTGCACAAAGCTGCTAGGAAGAAGGAAGATGTGCCAGAGTGCGTATAAGGGGAAATGGAAAGGATAGAGGAAGGCGTGCAAGGGTGTGTGATGAACAACAACCAAGGGAATGTGCCAAGAGGACAACCAAAGTGCGCGCAATCTACAAAAATGAACTTGAGCTAGAATAGATTATAATTAGTGAAATAACTAAGGGAGTTATTTTGGACAATAATACCAAGTATGTAAAATGTGTGATGGAATATAATGAACTCCCTCCTATGTTGTGTATGCAGAATAATGCAGCCCTTGTCCCTTGTATGAAAGTGTTAGATGTGTCCTTATAATGCTCTTGTGCCTTTGATGCAAGCTTAGGTGATGATAGATAATGCTTATAGTGTTTGGCCCCTTATTTGAGAGCAATAACTAAGTATATATATGATTCCCTTGTTTGAATTTCATAATTGACAACTAAAAGGCTAACCCAAAGTTTTAAAAGGTGACCAAAAGGTGAAAAGGACCCAAAATTGTAAGAAGAAGAAAGAGAAGGACAGGGGGTGCCCAGCGCTCTCGTCCTAACCGGGAGCTAGTGTCCGAGGCCATAAAAGTTAAGTACGTCAAGTGTTGGCAAATTTGTAGGATGTGTAAGACCAATAAAGTGTAAGAGATAAAATAATCAAAGAGCCAAAAGGAGTTGTCAACCACTAGTTTTATTGCTTAGGAATCATGTATACATTAGTATGCTTTATAGGACCTAGAAGTGTACCCAAGTGCGTAGATTTTTTGTCTACAATACTACATGTATGCAACTATATTTGATAACTTGAACACTTGATAATTGTTTTGTATTTAATTTACTTACTTTTGCTTGGCTTTTGGCTTTACGGGCTCTTGATTTGGGAAGATTTACTCTTTACAATGGTTTTAAGTTCTTTAAACTTGTGTAAGGGTTGCTCTAAGCATGCACTTTTAATTAGGGAACTATAAGAGATATTTTCTTTCATTTTTTTAGTGCTTTGTACTAGAGAAGCTCTTGAGAATATAAGACAAGTGTCGGTGAGCAAGAGAGTTTCTTATACTCTTATATATCCCCTAGTTTCATGGATATAATTCATATTAAGGTTGACCTATAATATAGATGTCAACCCATAAAAGACAAATTATAAAAATGACCATTGGATTGTGTCTTTGGATGAGACTATTCAACCCATGTACGGGTATGTTTAATAGTTTAATCTTGTTGAATGGTTTGGCTTTATCGGTGAGGCACAATGCTATTGAGTTTTGCATAATGATTAGGAGCAATGGATTGATTGTGGACCGATATGAGTGTTTATGTAAGTGGTTGAGCGAAATGTAATGAGGAGAAAAAACTTTGCAATATGACTAAGGATGGACTATGATATAACAATTAAGCTCAAAATAAGTGCACAAGTCATGATTAAAGGGATTAAGTCAATACTAACATTATTAAGTGATAAATTACCAAATTTAGGTGTTTACAAACATGAATTCTCCCAAACATTAGAAACTTGCACTCAATTTTTTCATGCATGAATTACTAAACAAACTAATATAAAAGAACCTCGGTGTTAGTGTAATGATAAGATCTTGGGGCTTGTAATAAATCCTTTTGGGTTCGATTCAACTTGCTCATCCTTAATTTTAAAACATAAAAAAATAACAATTATATATAAATAAAACTATCTTTGCAATTAAATATATAACTAATTAACTATATGTTAAGTTGAAGGTTTTCACAAGAAAATGACCTCCATGAGTAATTTTTTTCCTCACAATTAACTAAACTACAAAGGAGAAGTTGGAAGACCGAGAAAACATCCATTTCATTAAAAAGAGGGCCACTTCCATTGTGACGTCACCTCTATTGGCATAAATATTTTAATATAATTCTTTTTCCAAAATAATATGCACTATTATAAAATTGACAAAAATGAAATACTTAATTTGATAGAGCATAGGTTTGATCCATAAAGGTTACCATTTTTTTATGTTAAGTTGTCATGAGCATTTTCCTATAAGTTAATTATATATAGTCTAACTATATCTAACTAGGAATCATGCGTGGAATGTACGATGTGAACGTCGAAAGGGATATAGCGAAGAAGTGAAAGCAAATGAAGAGAAATGAAGGGGAAGGAAGAGGGGTGTAGAAAATTTGTTTGAGGGTGGAGAAGGAAAGGGAAAGGAAAGAAGAATCAAGGGATAATGTGAAAATATATGAAATACGAAGAGCAAGACATGTTTGGTAATCGTAAAACAGGATAAAAGAAGTCTTTCGGTAGATGTCGCAGAACATGTAGAGGTAGATACAAGAAAATGCAAGAAGCAGATGAAAAATGTTGACAACGTGAATACCTGATTAAATTTGCATATGTTGACTCCATCCGGTATGTAGAGAAATATGAATGCATGTTTTATGGGAGATGTTATGGAAAATAATACACGTAGTAGTTACATTATCGAACAGTGGTACCGCAAATATTCACGCAAGTGTAATTTTATGTGCAGAGGGAAAAATAAATAAAGAAAAATAAAATGTTCCAACTTTGGAACCTTACCGCAATGAGCACTTGTTGCTGAACTTTGTAGCCTCTGTATCCAGTTGTAAGGTCAAGTAATTCTAGGGAGTAGATGCACGTCCATGTATCGATAATTAACACATTCCAATGATTGGTCATATGAGCCAAAGCTAGATTAAGGTTGTGGCTTGCATGCCCCACACATTTTCCACATATCATATTGTTCCTACCCAAGTAATATATGTTATTTGTGCTCCACTTAAGCACTTCAAGCTCACAAAGAGGACAAATTAATTTTTTTGGAAAATTAAAAATTTAAGCGTTGGAAAAGTGGAGCACGTAACAGATATTGTTTAGGTGGGAACAATATAAGTCATGGTGATCCACTTCCCTTTCAAGTTTCAAGCTCAAGTAAGCAGATGAGAAAAGAGAACGCAAAAAAATCATTGATAATTAGGTTTTTAGGCGGTTTTCCAAATGAGAGAAATGTGGATTATGTTTTCCATTCAAAAGAAGGATTTGAACTAATAAAACCATAAAAGTGCAATGTGCAAAGTATAGGTGGAAAGAGGTTTATTTTCCTAATTTAAGATACGATGTGTTTTGTCTAAATTTAAGAAGTTCATGCCTTGCAAATTATAGTCATGAAATATTTTATTACTAAAAATATACAATTTACTAATAATATTCAAATTCAAATTAGAGCTCAAATATGTTAAAAAAAAAATGTTACTTATGGTGTGCAGATATCTAAGAATGCAAAGAGTGGTCGATCAAAATTGTTAATGACAATAGTTGTTTACATTTTCAGCTCTTGTGTTATATGTGTGCTTGTTGTTTACGAATTTCCTCAATATTTTTTAGCTACTTCACTTGGTTTGTGATTTAAAAAGCACCATGTTATACGATTAGGTAGAAAAACCAATAAATAAATATTCTCCATATTGCACCTGCACCATTAATAAATTGACAAGTGTTAAAAAGTTGATGCAAGAAGGAGAAGAAGATATAATTTGTTTTTTCAGATAGTACGGTGTAGGAAGGGATGATTGTGCCCCTTTAATTTGGCCTAGTTTGGATCCACACGTCTCGGGGCTTTAAGAGCTTTGGATAAATATTGTAAAGGCTTATCCATCTTGCTGCGAGCAATTGTAGAGGAAAATCAAGGCTTCTTGTAGAAATTCCAAGGAGGGGGCAAGAAATAGGGGATAAATTGAAATAAAGGTTACAATCACATGGCTCTGCATGTGAGTGTTATTTATTTATTTCTATTGAATCGTTTCTTTTAGGTCTAGTTGACAATGGTTCTTTTATGAACAAAAACAAAAAAGACAAACAAAACATCCACACCACGCTATGCGAGATGACTAGAATTTTCTTTGATGGTCTAATCTAAATACATAAATTCATGAGTGATTATAGATTAAAAATCGAGCTTTTTGAGAATTTCCCAAGAGGATCAAACAGGGGCCAAACTCTAATAAAGCTTACGATTGCATGACTCACCTATGAGTGTTATTTATTTGTGAATAGTTTCTTCCAGGTCTAAATGATTTTGATTCTTCTATCAAACAGAATAAAAACAAAAGAAAAAAAGATAGAAAAAACATCCACGCCAACAATGATGACCAGAATGTGTGATCCCAATGTCCTTTGACGAACCGATCTCATACATGATAGGCACGCGTGGACAAAAAGAATTCTAGTAAATGGATCAAATTACAGATAGGTTCGTTTATATGGTCTATTATGTGGATGATGGCATTTATA
This sequence comes from Taxus wallichiana var. yunnanensis, assembly GCA_018340775.1. Taxonomy (NCBI): domain Eukaryota; kingdom Viridiplantae; phylum Streptophyta; class Pinopsida; order Cupressales; family Taxaceae; genus Taxus; species Taxus wallichiana. Next base: position 365,369,965 of record CM031237.1, read on the forward strand.
ATATGTTGTTAGAGCACCGAGATTTTTACCTATAAACATTATATTTTACGTAAATATCTAAAGTTATTATGTGTTATACTTATATTGTTTGTATAGATATTTTTGTAATTGCCCTTCGTGGGAATATTTTTTCATCGACCATGTTTTAAAACTTTGTATTTATTTTCCGTGCATCAAATGGGATACCTTACTTAATTCCTATGACACCACCTACCGTGGCATTTGGTATAGGCCACCAAAGATGGTTTCTAAATTAATGTGGCTTGTGAAGGCACGGACACCACTTGACTACATAAGATTAACAACCTGTGAAGGAGACAACAACGACACCCAAGTGGAGACAAAGAAAGTGCCATCATGCACTCGGGGTAGTGATCACTACATGATATATTTCATCAACGCTTCAATGTACGTACATGATAGTGTACGTGGATCTTCTAAATTAATGAGGCTTGTGAAGGCTTGGACACCACTTGACTAGATAAGATGAACTACCCTGAAAGGAGATATCGATGACAACACAACGGAGGTAGGAAAGCCCTATCAAAGTGTATCCGGGAAAAATCATTATCAGATATATTTCATCAATGCTTCAATGTACATACATGATGTTGGGCTGATGAAATACAACCTAAGTATGAAAGGCGCAGAAGGATTGGGCACATGGGCATAGGGCACGAATATACATGCAAAACAATAGTGAAATAGGGCGTTCAAGAAGGCATGAAATCAAGACTTAGTTGATTTCAAGTTGAGGCTAATTTTAGACATGGAGTGTGGAGCATGTTTTGTAGAAGACTTGAAGAACATGCAAAGGTTATTTTAGCATGCAGTAGAAGATCAAGCGCTATGCATAGTTTTGAGGCTATTAATAGGATTAGATTGTTGTTGTATTATTAGATAATCTATTATTAGCGAGCTTGCATGCTCTTGTATTTATCATGTAAGGGTGCATATGGTTATTATTAGCATGTAGTCTATTTTTGAAAGGTGCATGGGTGGTGAAGGGCAAGTCCCCACCCCTATAAATATGTATTGATTTGCACGGTTTAAAGAGAGTGTATTTTGTTAGTGTTATGTTGTGAGTTTGTGAGCACACATGACTATGGTGACTATATTATGTATGTATGAAGCTTTATGTTTTACAACAATTAATATAATGGATCTTTGTGGTTGGATATTGATTGTAGACACATTTGTGAATGGTTCTTATATGGTAAAGTTAATCTTGATTCTTGTTTGATTGTTCATGTTAATGGTTAAGATCTAGATCTAGTTTATGCACTACAATATACTTGGTTATCTGTTATGGATCTGGAATATTTATATAATCATGTTAACTTCTTGAACAAGATGACATAAAAGAGGAACCTAGTACCCTTATGTGCTTGAGTGAGCGCTCAATTCAGGCTGAGTGATGTGCCAACGCGCCTTGGGTTATTGGTGGTAAAATCTAGGCTACATTTTGGTTCCCGTTGTCAGGACCTCTTTTCAGTTGTTTTCAAGATGTTGCATGATGAAGACATGGTTGACCTTGGCCAGTATTGAAGAGTGGTTAGACAATTTGGAGGAAGAGTATGCTCACAGATTTAGCACTGGACCTGATTTTAATGCACGCACGTGGGTTGAACAAAATCTATATCATAAGTTGTATGAGACGTTCTTTCGCCATCTTTCCTATAGAGTTTATGAGTGGTTTTTCATTTACACATCGAAGAGAAATTAGAGGTTTTGTACACTTGTTTGGACACAGGAAGAATTCTAGGCTTTGTATGATGCAGATCTGACTTGGACACATTGTAGATCATTGGTGGAGTGGTGTTTTGAATAGCTATATTTAGAGTATGCGGTTTCTACTTATTCTTGTCTAGAGGTTGTTGAGTTTTAGTTCTACATGAACCCAGAGGATCGTATTTGCATGTGGTATTCCTTTAGTGATTAAGATCTTGATTGTGACCCTAGATTTGGAACAACATCCTATGGCTAGCTAAACCCCACCACCACATGTGGGGAAGGAGTAGGTGTGGTGAAAGATGGTGGATCTAGCATGCAAAAGACAAAGAGAAGAAAGGAAGCTTAAGTTTAATGAGGCGTGTGAGAGGGATTTGGAGAAGCAATGTGAAATTGTGGAAAGAATGGCATTGTGGAGAGAGATGGCTCGTGAAGGATTTGGAGCTCACGAGAGGACATGGAGCTAGAGCATCTGGAACTCCCCCATTTGGGAAAGCATGGTAGGAACCCTCTTCGACCTCAGATGAGAGTGCAGGTGAAAGATTACATGGACCACAAGTGCGCATTTGATCCTCCTGGTGACCTAGCCCTTGCGCTTGGTTTTCAGTTTCTATGATAACTATATTTAAGCAAGCTAGTGTGAGCAAGTAGAGTAGTGATAGATAGAGTTAGTTTACAATCAATTTCAAGAGTTAATCAGGTAGCTTATTCATCTATGGGTGGACAATCATCATCTGTGTTATTTGGAGGTCCATTGGAGGTATGTTTTTTGGCACGTCATCAACATAGAACGTGGGTGCGAAGAACATTGGAGTCATGTCTGGAAGTAGCACAACTTCGCAGACTATAGGAGTTTATTTTAGCAAAAATTGTTGGAACATAAGGTAATGCATCCTCCGGTCCAGTACATGCTACATAGGACGAGGACCAGAGGATCAGTGGCTCGGGATCTAGTGGATCGGTGATTAGGGAGGTGAGAGAAACACATGAGGTAATACAAGTTCTGAGATCTGGTGGGCATGGTCTACACTAGCCCAAAAAATTTATATGGAGATGTCTCTTCATCTCCCAGAATATAGAGGAATAGAAGATGTAGTTGAACACATGCATATGTGTGAGATATTATGGCATGTGAAGGGATTACGGCTCTAGAGCATAAAGGCAAGTCAATTTTACAACTACATTACAAGGGTGCACATAGTTGGTATTGGAAATTTATGATCCGAACTAGACTTGTGTAGACTATACCACGATGCATGATGCCTTCTTAGCAGAGTTCTATATATCTAAGTTTGAGCAGAAGAGCATCAACGCTAAAGGACATCAAAGCAGGGCATGAATGAGAGTGTTAGGGAGTATGATGCATATTTCAAAATCCTTTTGTTGAAGTTATCTTATGACATTCACCCAAGTCAAGCATGCTCAATGGTTTTTGGAGGACTGATCATGCCTTTTGAAGGGCACTCTCACATAAGAATTATACAGATCCATGCGAGGCACTTGAAGCAACTCTATGTGTCGAGGTAGTTGGGAGTGTAGACATAGGAGTTAGCCCATTTTTGGAGGCTCATATTGCAACAATCATGAAAAAGTTAGAGAAATTATCAGCTAATTTAGCACATGAGATGCGTAGTGGAATTTGGTGCATAAGATTGTGAAGTAGAAGGACATACTAAGGATATTTGTCCTCGTAAATCGGTGTGTGCCATGTTGTTGGACTATGAGATTTGTCACTTGGATCATGATTCAAGTAGGTGCCCATTGTTACAATGCGCGTGATAAGGAAGAATGTGTCCTATTACTACAAGATTTGTAGGTCTACCACTCATGATACTGAGAATTACAGGTTGATTGATCATATTCATGATGTCATTGATACTTAGTGTGTGAAAGACTAGTGTTGTAAATAATTCAAAGGAACAAGGTGAGCATCATGAGCATAATCACAATGAAGGGCGCTCTGATGGAGGCCGAGGTAGAGGTCGAGGTTACCGTGGAGGATTCAGAGGCCGAGGTCGCGGTGGTGGAAGGAGTGAATTTCCACGAGGAACATGTTATACATGTGGATCCCCTGATCATTACAGGTATGAATGCCCTCAAAAACATTTTTTTTTTTGCAAAAGAACCACAACTATGAAGAATTCCCAAATTTGTATGAACACTTGAGTAAGAAGCACAAGCAAGACAAGGGCGTGGGAATGGTTAGAGTACAATGTGTTGTGGAAGATCAGTGGATGCCAAAGTTAGCACCTAATCCTGAGTTGGTACCTATGAAGATCACTACACGTGTTGAGGTGTGTGTGTCGGGAAGTTCCAAAGTAGAATCCTTCCATTACAAAGGAGGAGGTACTACATGCAAAGTATCCAGACCCTATGCATCAGAAGGAATTTTATCAAGAAACCATGGAGGTGATTAGAATTTGTAGGGTGAGATACAATGTTGAAAGAATAGTCACGGAAGTTATAACAGAAGAAAACAATTGAGCCTCTTTAAACAAATTTTGATGATCTAAGGAGGTTTGCAAGATGTTGTGACAAGAAAACATCATTCATTTATTAGGGGAATGGTTAAGGGAAAAGACACCACACATTGGAGTTGAGCGTGAAAGATAGATTTTCATGCTAACCTACCTCCTCATAGCTTTGATTATGACAAAGAGATCACTTTGAATATTATTGTTGATGGATGGCTCTTGAGTAACATTTTGATTGATACAGGTGCATAAGTGAATGTACTCACTTTAGACATGTGGATTTAGATGGGGAGACCACCATTGCAGCCATCTTGAATGTGTTATTTATGGAAAACAGGACTAAAGCCACACCCATTGGAGTCTTGAAGGATGCTACTATTACTATACAGGGGGCCAAGTTTCTTAGGGTACTTTGAGGTCTTGGCGCTTACAAAGGCAAACAATTTTCCAGCACTACTTGGGCACCCTTGGTGTTATGCAAAAAATGTTGACCTATGCTTCAACAAAGGATATATAAGTTTCAGAACAAGGAAGAGCATGTCATCATTCCTTTGACAGATGGGAAAGTTGCACCATACGTAGAGCCCTTAAGTGAAGAGGATTTAAACAAAATCTATGTGTGCACCATTAGAGATCTAGAAGTCCTTGAGCCATCAAAGGAAGGAGTTCTCCAATGGGATGATGCATAGTCCATGAGTGATACTACAAGTTTTGCATGTGAAAATTTGGTACATAAAACTTATGAAATGGTTGGGCACGAAGTAAGGAGTGCAGTTACATACGTAAGCAAGCCGCATTGTGTTAGGCGTTTAGGCAGTAACTAGGTACCAAGGTACATTGGTGAAGGAAATCCTGAAGTGTTCATGTGTGCTATAGAAGTTCAGTGGATATATCAAGTGGAAAGAAAGAATATGCTAGTTTATAATCTATGTGGGATAGTAGCGTATTGGTGTATGGTTCATAGGGATAATCTCTTAAAGTGGCGAGAAGTAAGAATCACCTTCTTTGCTAGATTTATTCAGAGAAAAGTGCCTACTCAGATCTGTGAATTTCATGGTAAATACCTTGTTCGGCACCACGTTAGCAGTGTGAGATACTCTAGACAAAGGGTCATAAAGATTTACCACCTTTTTTATGGGTGCACAAATTCTACTACACCTTGTGAGGTTGCGCGCGCATGGTATATCTATGCAAAGTTGAATAGAGAGACATGGAATTGGTAAGAACTGACTGTAGGTATGGTTTATACATTTGACTATTTTTCCACTAAACCTCCAGTGAATGAAGCATTACAAGGTTATGAAGCGCTTGACTAAGGGAGATAGTGCAAAGGCTGAGGAGATTATTCAAGAGTTACTCAAAGAGTCGACTAGAGGCGTGTTTTGAAGAGGAAGAGACATATGCATAATAGCTTGGGTACACCTTCCTAGAGAAAGAAAAGGGTAAGATAGTCTATGTCATTAATGACAAAGAAGTGGAGAATCTGGATGTTGAGCATACAGAGGGTATGTGTGAGGTCTTAGATAATGCATATGAGAAGGATCATATCTACCATGAGCCGATGAAAACTAAGAAGGTCAACATTGGAACAAATGTTGAACCTAAGGAGGCCATCATTAGAGATTATTGGTCTGACTCTGAGGTTGCTAAGATAATTGAGTTGTGCGACTTCCAGGACTTGTTCCTAGAGGCTATCATGAATTAAAAGGGGTACATGAATCTTTGGGTGAAATGAGAATCAAGTTAAAGGAAGGTGTGTGCCCGGTTAGGAAGAGGCCTTATAGGATGAATCCTAACTTACGCATCAAAGTTAAAGAAGAAATTGATAAGATGTTGAATTTGGAATCATTGATCCCATTGAGGAGTCAGAGTGGGTTAGCCCTATGGTGATCAATATCAAGAAAGATGGAAGAATCAAAATTTGTGTGGATTACATGGAGTTGAATGTTGCATGTGTAATAGATCCTTTTCCCACACCTTTTACTGAAGAAATCTTAGAAGGCGTTACAGGGCACGAGATCTACTCCTTCACTGATGGATTTTTTGGATATCATCAGGTAAGGATTGCTAAAGAGGATCAGGAAAAGACAACTTTCACCACCGAGTGGGGAATTTTTGCATACATGGTTATGCCCTTTGGATTGAAGAATGCACCTATAGTATTTTCACGCATTGTTGTGCAAGCATTCCAGACTTTATTCATAAGTTCTTACAAGTTTACTTGGATGATTGGATAGTGTATGGGCTAGTGAAAGATCATTGTGATAACTTAAGGCTTATGTTTGAGAGATGCCGACAGTTGAACATCTCCTTGAACATCAAGAAGTGCATTTTTTCTACACCTTTTGGGACTTTGCTTGGACACATCATCTGTAAGGAAGGCTTGTTAGTGGATCCTACTAAGGTTGTTGTTATTTTGGGCTTAGAGGAACCTACTAACTAGAGTAAGGTGCACGGATTCTTGGGACACACAGGCTATTACATGAAGTTCATCAAATGGTATGCTAAGATTGTCGCACCCTTAGATGAATTATTGAAGAGAAAAGGCAAGTTCCATTTGTAAACAGTGAAAAACTACTTGAGAATGGAAGACAAACAAAATGCAATGTAAACCTCCTTGAAATCATTCAAAGGCAAACCTCAAGTAATGTTGTGGAGACTTAAATCTCGTGGAACCTTGTAAATGGATGTGGGTGCTCTTGAATGTTCTCCAAATGTGATTGCAAATGCTACAAACACAGATACTTTGGCTTGGAAATTTAGCAAAATTATTGTACTTAAAATTCAAGAGGATTTGTAAGAGGGTAAGCCTGCAATTTATAGAGGTAGAAGTAGTTAGAAATTGGTTACATACGGTTGAATGCATATGCTAAAAATAGCATTGGAGGAAGTTACAGTAGTGTCGGGGCATTTAGGGGCAGTAAATGGAATTAATTGCAAAAGTTACATCCTGGGAAGGTGGTTGTACATGCAATTCAATTGCCCCCACCTTTCTAGGATTCTAGAAGTGCAGTTAACTAGGATAAGGATATGGAGTCTAAGTGGAGTCTAAGTGGATGTTGACCAAGTGGCAGTTGACTAGGATGTGCACACACTTAATTAATTAATTATTTAATTAATAAATGGTAATTAACTTAGCTAAAGGGGTACTAAGGATACATGGGATTAATTTAATTAATCTAAAGGGTACAATGTGTATGAATTAATCAATTTAATCAATTAATCAAAAATGGGTGAATAACAGGGTGTATTAGGATAACACTGGGAACAGGTGGAAACATGTGTGTAATTTTGGGGTGTCTACATTTTTCCCCTCTTTAAAGTGCTATTGCGAAGTAATAGTGCTTTTAAAGATAGTAGACGCATGCAGATTGGCAAGCGGAAAATTGTGAAGCATTAGGATGCCCCAACAAGTAGGAAGAAATGAAGCATTGGGATGCCCCAACAAGCAGAATAGTAGAGGAATGCCCCCTCAAGCAGGTGGATGACGTAATAAGGCGGTGGACAATCGCTTGATAGGAAAAAAAGCAAGGGATTGGAACAAGGATGGGAAAGGACTGTGCCCATAGCATGAGTGTTCATTTGGAGAATAATTTTAGAGCAACCTTATTTTTGTTGTTGCACAATAGAGTTGTCACCATGATTATAAAAGAATCAATATGGTTAACCCAGATGCGCATAAACAAACATGCAATAAAGAAAAGATAGAATTGGAAAACAAAACCAATATACAAAGTAGGTGTCGGCATCAAGGTTATAAATGAACCAAGATGTAATCACACTACTTACAAGTGGTCCAAAAAGAGCAAACATCAACAATGCAACACAAAGTTGAAAAATAAGACAATCAACTATGCCCCTAATGTGTGCCACAATGATGATTAAGTAGATACAAATGCTCCCAAGTGGGAATAGGATCAAACTGGAAGATCAGAGTTAAAGAGAATCCTTATGACACTCTTATTGAATCCATTGTGCAAATGATCAAAAATAAATTGCCCCAAGTGAAGTTATATCGCGAAGGAAAAACAATTTTGTGACTTGCCCCAAGCAGAGTTAGCATATCATGCAAAGGGAAGAAAGTGATAGTTGTAAGATTGGCACGATCACTAGGGTAATAGATAAAGGTATGACGTTTATCAAGATTGTATTGAAATGTTAAAAGATTCACTTCAAGGGTTTTTCAATTGTAGGATTTCTATGATAAGTGAATGTTTGTTCAAATTTTGTAAAAAAATTGATTTTTTGAAATATTTGATTTTTTGAATTTTGTGAATTTTTGAAATATTTGAGAAGGATTTGAAAAGACAAATACAAAGAAAACGCAAGCAAACATGAATACACAAAAAAAGTAAAATTCTCCATGGTTTAAGTAAACCAGGAGAAAAACACAACACATGCAAATGACAAAAAAATACAAAACAAGCTATAGAAACAAACCCAATATGAATAAGAAGGATCCACACCAAAGTTGTATGTGAACTAAGATGTAAATAAATTTCCTGAAATTGGTCCATAAGTACATTCCAGATACACTGAGTACTAGTTATTCTAACTAACAAACATAAGAGACTAAGCTAAGAATATACAAGACAACATTCCATATGTACAAACTTTAAACAAGCAAATACAACAAACAAGCTAGTGAACAAAGCACACCAATGTCAAATACTAACAAGCAATCTATAATATAACACAACTCACAACAATAATGTCCAAAGACTTTCTGAGTGTTTTATACAATGAAGAAATGAACAAATGTCAAGTTTCCCCAAGAGAAAGCTAAAGCCAAGTGATGTCCCTAAGCAAAGTTACATTGCAAAGAGTGGTTTGATCGATTGGAAAAAATGATTGGGAACAATCAGATGAAGAAAATAACGAATGAAATTACATAGTTGCCATTGTTTTTTTTTGGAAATCATTTTCAAACATTTTGTACATTTTTTTGTATTTTCTGAACAATTTTATATTGTTTTTGAAGTTTTGTGAAACATTTTTTTGAATGTTTTTGGTATTTTTGGAATTTTGAACCACACGCCAAAGAAGAGGGAAAAGGAAATTCCCAAGTCAAAACCAACACGCTACGTATGAAGGAATTGAACGAAATCATAATGGAAGGTGAACAATAGTGGTAGATAATGGGCATGACAACCTAACAAGGAGAACATATGACACACGATGAGGTGAAAAGATACAAGTGGGAAACAAGGGGAAATGATGAAACAAGTGGATGCACTGATATACCCCCAACACAAGGGTAACTCTTCAGAGACTTAGGAGTAGAATTTTTCGATGAATGGCATTCATAGGCTCCTTCAACTCTTTGTCATCCTCGGTAGACAATTTACATGCGTCATATCCAAATTTAGTAGTTATAACATAAGGACCCAACCAATTAGGCTCAACATTGCCTTGTTTTTCTCGTGGTTTATTTGTGTTCTTCTGATTTTCCTTTAGGACCAAATCACTAATTTCAAACTATCGAAAATGAATTTAGAAATATTTAACCTAGTAACATTGGTAAGAGGCATAGCCTCAACTCACTTGGTGAAATACTCAAATGCAGCTTATAATAAACATGTGGCCATCAAAAGATGTGGGCTTTATTTTTCCAATTAAATCGAGTCCCCATTTTGAAAAAGGTCAAGGTGAATTAATAGGCTACAAGGCTTGGGATGGTGCATGAATGAGATTACCATGTTTTTGGCAAGACCGACATTTCTTCACAAAATTTCATGCATCTTCCTCCATTGTGAGCCAAAAGTATCCAATGCATAACATCTTCTTCGCAAGGACCACTCCACCGGTATGGGCATCACAAATACCAAAATGTACTTCAGCCAAGATCTCGATTAGCTTCATCCCGATTAAGACATCTTAAGAGATTCCCATCATAGCCTCTTCAATACAAGGTGTCAGCAAGAAACAAGAAGGGTGTATCGGGAGAGGAGGAAACCTCTTTGCTAGAAACAACAAGAGGTTGTTTACCTTTGTTTGGTCTAGTCTGAGTGTTTTTGACATTGTGGACATTGTGGTTGTCTATAACACCATCATTGACCATATTACAATTGTGGTTAACATGTTTAGATTTGTCTTGGTGAGAGCTATTAGGATGGTTACTATGTTGCCCATTATATTTTGAACGAGGTTTAATCAAACCTTTTGCGACAAGGGATTTTTCAATCATGATCCTTTCTTAATAACTTCTTCAAAATTATTAAGGCAATGCATTTGTATGTGAAAGGATAGCTCACTATTGAGGTTAGGTACAAAGATGCTCACAAGTTGTTTCTCAGGCACGAAGCATGGAAACGACTTTGTTATCCCGTAAAATTGACAAGGGCAATTTTACAGATAACCATACTGAAATTTTGTTCTGATCCTGTCGAGGATCCTCGCATTCTAACGTTGCAAAATCCCTTCCCGAAATCTGGTTTTTCGAACTTAGTCGCTTTTGTTCTCTTTGGATGGGCACATATAATGACTATGCAACATCAAAAGTTGATGTGCCCCCTTTAAATCCTTTCGCGCATGTTTTCTCGTGTGTCAACGGGCATTTTTGTGTGCCTCTCTATGTTGAGACTTCCTCAAGGCGCCAAGGCGCATGCGCCTTCCTGTCAACAAACATTTGTTGCGCCCCTTTTTGGTGCACCAAAGGCACACATTTCCCTCTGTCAACACCACTTCCGGTGTGCCATAGGAGCACATATCTTCATGTTGACAAGTCTTTCGGTGTTTTCTCGTGTCGACAACTCATTTGGTGCGCCCCTTTAAAAATTTGGTGGTGCATTTATTGCTGCCTCGCCTATATATAGTGCGCTACATTGTCATTGTCACTCTTGCAAAACACGTGATTTTTCTCTCGAGCCACAACGCCGCACTCCGCCTGCCGCTTTCGAATTGATTTGTGGACCCCTTTCGTGCATTTCATCGTTATATATCCTGGTAAGAGGTCCTCACTCCTTTTGTGTGTTTTGTGCTTTGGTTTTTATCTGCTGGCTGGCTAGTTGGGTTTAATATAAACTGTGAAATCATGTTTTTATCCCCCTGCTGCTATCTTTTCTTTCCTTCACCATGTCCTTCCCCCCTCTTTCTAGATCTGCTGGGAAGGGGACTCTGTCCTGAAGTAATGACTCAAAAAATCTTGGTTTAAGCCTCTTCATCACCCAAATGACCCCTTAAAAGAAGCTTAAACCATATGCAAACACCTTAGTGAAGAAGTCATGGCTTGGAAGGAAACTGTAATATTTTTCTCCTTTGGCGCATCTGTCACCCCTGCAACATGATCACAGCAGCCGCACCATTGTGCAGCACCCACCGCCGTTACACAAAGAGCATGCTGCGCGCCAACGCACGCTTTCCCCGCCTACTACATCATAAAAAGATGCGCCCTCATGGCGCACTTCCCTCGCATGCTGCAAATGCTTCCCATGCGCCCCTTGGCGCATCAAACTTGGATGCAACATAAAGAATTCTGCGCCCTTTTGGCGCACCCAAAGATCCATGTAAAACCCTTTCCTATGCACCAATTGTTAAGCTATAAAGGCTCAAAGCGCTGTTCCTCATCGCAGCAACATCATGTTGTGCAGACCCTCCATGCGCCGCGCCAATTCCCTTAAGCGCAAAATGCACATGTTACATAAACCCTATATGCGCCTTTGGCGCACCGAAGTTCCGTGCAACATGAAAAATACATGCGCCACGGGTGCATCCTGTTCCCGTGTAACATAAAGATTTCGTGCGCCCTTTACAAAATACATCCACATGGCACAGGCGCACTTGTCCTTACAGCAACACAAAATGCACCCTGCAGTGTCTATGCGCCATGCGCCCTTCGGCGCTGATTTATCCTTGCAACACCCTTTTCCTATGTGCCTTACCTATTTAGCTCTGCAAGTTGCAATATCCGTGCGCCATGCGCCCGAGGCCTTTAAATTGCTAACTCTTTCTTCTGTCAAGCATTTCAATGGAAAATCAAACAGCTGACACGGCTTTCTCCGATTGGGTTTCACTTCTCATTCTTGTAGATCAGCAATTAAGATCAGAAGAACATATGTCAACATCAAGCAAGAGACCCACCAAATCCAAAGGCAAGGCCAAACTCACGGAAGAGGAAATGAAATATAAGTATCAGAGGGTCAGAATGCCCGACTCCCAGGCCGAGTGTGACCTGGACATCAGAGATTCAGAATTGGGGCATATTGATATGGAGGAATTCTGGGTCAGGACTCAGAAGGTCACAAGAAGTCCATGGATGGACAAGCTGATAGGCAGTGCCCTGCACTTCGCTGGAGGAATCCCAGTCAGCGCCGTTAATAATGAATTCATGATGGTGGTTGCCCGGTGCTACAACAAAGACACAAGATGTGTCGTGAATGAGAAGGGCGAGGTCGTAATCAACCTCACTGCCCGCCACTTTGAAATAATACTCGGCATTCCTCATCACCGGCACTTTGTGGCCGTCAGCCAAGACGATTGCATCAAGGCATGGGACGACAATGAAGATCAGTGCATGCAGCTGATGAACGAAGTCTATCTCGAAAAATAAAAAAGTAGTGACCCGTTGGCCACAGATCATTCACCGCAGTGATTTTTCAGAGGAGCTCAGCGACACTATCACATTCCTGAGCAGGTGTTTGGGCTTCCTGACGCCCACTTTTTCCATAAATGGATGTTGCGGTACTTAGAGACTATGAACAAGAATGTGCCCGATCAACGCTTTTGCTGGGCAGAAATAATAAGCAGCACGATCTCTGAGCAGCTACAACAATTTACCACAACTGGGAGATTCTACATGAATTCCTATGTTGTTTACGCTGCAGCTTCAGAAAGGGACTACCCAGCCCTGATGCGGAGTGGGGTTTGGCCCCAGGTCAAAATTTATGAATACTATCCAGAATTGAAGCTGGAAAATAGCATCCCTCAATTTACAAAGATCAACGATGCATTTTTCTACTTCATCATCTGCCTATTGAGGCCAAATATGACTTACGGTCGCACGACCAAGAGTATAGTGGCAGCCACTGAGAAATGGGGGGCCCTGTTCACCCAATTCCCCACATTCACTTATCTGAGGGCAGCTAACTTCTTGGGAGAGCCAACTAGACTGCCAAGGTATGCTGGGCCAAAGTTGATTCTGCTGGAGCTGTCAAGACAGCTAGTCACTTATCATGAAAAGTGCCTAAAAAGAAAGAAGGGTGGAACTCCTTTCCCCCTCACAGTGGGTAGATATACGTGTCTAACTCACCACAAGGCAAAAGACATGTTTGCAGAGCTGGAGCTGCTAAATCTGAAACATGACTTCCCAGCAAGGCCTACCTTCGACCCGAGAAATTGTCTTCCTAGGGCCAAGCTCGATCCAATCCATATCCCTCAGATCGAGGATATTTACATTGACCTATATCATGAGGTGGAGCTCAGAAGGAAGGACCATTCTCGGTTGGCATTGGCAGAAATCATCCAATATGGGGTAGCCATTGTCCCCAAAGGCTACCAAACTACCGAGGAGGAAGTGGATCAAGTATATCTTAACACAGGTGGGGACGATTGGCCATTTGCGGCAATTGATAGAAACAAAGCTCCTCAGACAATTGAGGAAAGGGTCAAGGAAACTCTGCGCAGAACAGAGCATTGGTGCCGAATGAATGGACTCATCTACCTTGGAGTCGATTTCACAACCTCTCCGTTGGGTAACGCACCTCCTAGATCAAAACAACAGCCTAAAGGCAAAGGAAAAGGCAAAGAGGGTGAATCCAGCACCACTCAAGAGGAAGCTCCTGAAAGTCCTCCTTCCGCTGCACCAGAACAAGTTGTAACTCTGGCTTCCCCAGAGAAAGAAGCGGAAGAAGATGTTCCAATAGGCCCATCCACTCAGGATGTCGGCACTGCTACAACAACCGAGGTCCCTTCTGTCCCTTCTTCTTCTCCTCCTTCCCCTCCTCGAGTGACTCAAGCGACCATTCCTTTGGTCGTGTCCTCTCCCCCTTCTTCTACTGTTCCTCCCGCTTCTTCATCCATCTTCTCTTCTCTCGCGGACCTGTCCCCCTCCATTTCTTCCCTCATCTCTGAGCTCCCTTCCCTTCCTATGTCTTCCTCTCCTGCAGTATCTGTTCCTCCCGTGAGCACTTCCTCGGCCTCCCTCTCGATGCCGCCTCCAAGTGTTTCCACGTTTTTCCCTTCTACTACTGCAGCTGCCCCTTTCTGTTTCCGGCCCTTCTCCCATAAGTCCAGCCTGGATCTCCCAGCACTTAAGTCAGCAGAAAAGGAAAGTTCCCATCACTCCGATGGACTTTTCCGTAATCCCGTCTAAAGGGGCAAAGAAGCAGAAGCCCATCACACGCTTCTCTCAGAGTGCTTCGGGAGAGAGGGTAATGGAGATCGCATACCCCAATCCCCTCAAGGATAAAAAGGATCTATCTCCCACAGATTATACAGTGACTCAAGTCACAATGGGTACGTCTTCTGAAAGCCTTCAGGGAGAGGCCCTATCTGTAGTTGACGCCCTCTGCAAGAAGCTTCAAGAAGCTAAAGAAGAGAAAAGGCTATTGAAAGAGCAAAACAAACATCTGCTCCAAGCCTTACAGAAGATGGGCAGTGCACCTCCCACAACTGCCGCCGAGACTCCTGAGCCTCTGAGCTAGGATAAAATTAATGAATATGCAAAGATCGGCGAGCAGGGCATGGTAGTTTCCGCTTGGAGGAGTCAGATCCTCAAGGACAGTGAACGAGTAATCGCCAAGTTCTCTGATTTATATCTAAATATCAACAAGGCGAATAAAGAACTCCAAGCGTTAGCAGGACCCATATCGGAAGAGCTGGACCATGCTAGGCTGCAGCATGAGACCTTTCAACAAATGTTCAACTGTTCAGTCGAAGATCTGGTCAAGTTCGGTGTCTTCGGTCATCCCAGGGCCCTCAATAAAGTCATTTCCACCCTGGACTACCGGATGGATCAACTGGAGTTTGTCCTTGAAAAGATCGACAAGGTAAAGGAAGAAGCCCTGGACGCAATGCACCAAATGGAACAAATCGTTCTTAACATGTCTCCAGGGTTGCTTACTCCTTCCTTCACCTTAAGAAAAGTTGATGAAACCATCCAGATCTTCAAGGAGATCGTTTCACGAGGGCTAGGGCCAGAGGTCACTTTTGACGCAGAGTCCATCAATAACCTGCTGGCCTGTCGGGATTTCATCGGGTTCCTCATAGAAGCTGAGAAAGAATATTCCAAACTCCCAGAGAAGCTCATAGACGAGCGGGAGACTTGCGAGGCGATCAGCGAGTGACACAAGGATCCTTCCCAGGATCAACTAGAGCCCATGATCAGAAAGTTCATGGAATACCGCGCTCAATTCCACATCTCGTCACCTGAGCAAAAGAAAAGTGCTACCCCCTTTCTATGCAGGATGACGATGATGAATAGTGGCTTCTTCTTCTTCTTCTCTCTCTTCTTCGACTTTCTTTTAAATATCTGGAGTATGTTGGCACAAATGATGACATCATCCATGTTGCACCATGGGATGATGTCATCCATCAAGTTGTCAAAAGTCAACATGACTTTGAGATATTTTGTAAATAGGTGGTTGGCTCCTTTTTGCCTTCTTTTCTCTCCTTCTTCTATAAATACCCCAATACTTGTTGTATTGTGCATGAGTGAATATCTTTCAGATGAAAAATAGAAGTGAGGAGAAAAGACTTTGAGCTTTTTGTAACAGAAAGAATTATTAATACAATATTTAGACTTTGTGCTGAATACATGTGTTATTTGCATCAGATCTTTCTTATGTCAGATCTATGTGTTTATTCTGTTAAATCTGCTTCTGTTTTATTGTCATTTATTCATCAGTATTGCTTTGCTCGTTTATGCAAGTAGGTTTGGCTCTGTTTACTACCAATCCCAAAACATAAACCTTCTGACCTTTCTGCTTTGGAATTCATTTCTTTTCTTCCTTCGGACCTGCTCTTTCTTCATCTTCTCTTTCATTCCTTTCTTTTCGCAGTCGGAAACACCCTACTGGGATGAGATCCCAAACCCCCGAAGGCAGAATATTGTGAGACTTGCACAGATTCCTGCTGGTAGAATAGCAATAAACCAGTTTTGCTTTGCTGACTCAAAGAGGGGCTATGCCCGCATTAATCGTTGGCTCATTTATCCATAGATCTACCCAAGAACAGATTTACTGACCAAATGACTTGCAATCCCATGCTATCTTTGTAGGAATTGTGCAAAGGTTTTAATTGTTCGTTGTTTAGCATTAAACAAACCCATCATTGTAATTTCGAGTCTAGGTTGAATGAGAAATATTTAACAAACCTCTCTAAGAGGTCCACAAAAGTTTGTATAGAGCCCTTGGAGAGGTGTAGAAACCAAGACAAGGCTTGTCCACCTAGACTTCTAGGAAAAAAGGTGCAAGAGAAAGATATCGTTATATGCCACTTCATGGCATGTTATGAAAAATAAATGGATATTCTCTCTAGGATCGGTTTTGCACTTGTATTTGTCAAGTTTGGGCATCCCAAAATATTTTGGAAAGGTTGTACGTAAGATTTCCATGTCGAAAGGGTAGGGACACAATTGATCAAAATTGAATTGTTGGCGTTGTTTTTACATGCCCAAAATAGTGTCGTTCATCATTTTTCATTCACAGAAAATTATGAATTGTGTGAATCCACCATTGTAATAAAAAATGGGGATATCAAAGAAAGGTATGATGAATAACTCAACCCTTAGCAAAGTGAATGCTAAGATGGAAGAGGGGAAAAGGTTTGAAATATCAAATAGCTCAACCCTTAGCAAAGTGAATGCTAAGATGGAAGAGGCGAAAATATTTGAAAGCTCGACCCTTAGCAAAGTGAATGCTAAGATGGAAGAGGAGAAAATGTTTGAAATCTCAACCCTTAGCAAATTGAATGCTAATATGGAAGAGGTGAAAAGGTTTGAAAGCTTGACCCTTAACAAAGTGAATGCTAAGATGGAAGAGGGAAAAATGTTAGAAACATAATCAACCTCTAGTAAAGTGAATGCTAGAATGGAAGAGGGGATGAAAAGGTTGAAATATCAACCATTAGCAAAGTGAATACTAAGATGGAATAGGTAAAGGGGTTGAAAGCTTGACCCTTAGCAAAGTGAAAGCTAAGATGGAAGAGGTGAAAATGTTTGAAAATTGAAGAGCTCGACCCTTATAAAAGTGAATGCTAATATGGAAGAGGTGAAAAGATTTGAAAGCTCAACCCTTAGCGAAGTGAATGCTACGATGGAAGAGGTGAAAAGGCTTGAAATATCAACCCTTAGCAAAGTGAATATCGAGATAGAAGCATGCGAAAGTGTTTGATAAACTCAACCCTTGACAAAGTTAATGTCAAGATGGAAGAGTGGTTTGATGTGGTGAAGGTTCTCGTCCTCTAACAAAGTGAATGTTATAATGGAGGTGACTTATAATGACAAAATTCCAAATGTGCTCAACCTCTAACAATGTGAATGCTAGAGTGGAGGAGTGGGGATAGATTGATTGCAAACCCGCAAAAAAATTTACCTACAAAATTTGCAAAAAGAACACAAGAAACCAACAACAGTAAAGATATATATATATATATATATATATATATATATATATATATATATATATTGGATCGTGAGATGGTAAAGTGTTACCTTTGCTTCTAAACCTACACAACAACAAAATCACTCCAAGAACAAAGTTAGATAAACAAAATGAAACAAAGATGAAAGAGGAGGGTGTGAGTCCCACCGGTGTGCCAAAATTTAAATAGTGAAAACTACCTGAGAATGGAAGACAAACAAAATGCAATGCAAACCTCCCTGTAATCCTTCAGTGCAAACCTTAGTAAGGTTGTGGAGACTTCATTTGTGGAACCTTGTAAATGGATGTAGGTGCTCTTGAATGTTCTCCAAATGTGATTGCAAATGCTACAGACACAGATACTTTGGCTTGGAAATTTAGCGGTATTATTGTACTTAAGATTCAAGAGGATTTGTAAGAGAGTAAGCCTATAATTTATAGAGGTAGAAGTAGTTAGAAATTGGTTACATGCAAAGTTGAATGCATATGCTAAAAATATCATTAGAGGAAGTTACGTGAGTGCCTGTGGCATTTAAGGATAAATGGACTTAATTGTAGAAATTGCATCCGGGAAGATGGTCAGACGTGTAATTCAATTGCCCTTGCCTTTCTAGGATTCTAAAAGTGTAGTTATCTAGGATAAGGATAGGAGTCCAAGTGGAGTCTAAGTGGATGTTAACCAAGTGGCAGTTGACTAGGATGTGCACACACTTAATTAATTAATAAATGGTAATTAACTTAGCTAAAGGGGTACTAAGGATACATGGGATTAATTTAATTAATCCAAAGGGTGCAATGTGTATGAATTAATTAATTAATCACAAATGAGTGAATAATATGGTGTATTAGGATAACACCAGAACATGTGGAAATAGGTGTGTAATTTTGGGGTGTCTACACCATTGGGGTGAAGCAAAACAACGCACGTTTGAGACATTGAAGGAAAGGCTTACTACAACACCTATTATGCACTTTCCTTCATGGACCAAACCTTTTCATGTGCATGTGGACGCCTCTGGCATGGCCATTGGCGTAGTATTAGCCCAACCTGGAGAAGGTATTGTAGATCATCCTATTTGCTTGCAAAACAGAAATTGACACCGATGAATAAAATTATACAACTACAGAGTGCGAGGCCTTGTCCATGATTTACACATTGCATAAGTTTAAACAATACTTGCTGATAACACATTTTATTTTCTATACAGATCACATGGCTTTAAAGTACTTGGTGAACAAGCCCGTTTTGCAAGGGTGCATATGTTGTTGGATATTGTTATTCCAAGAGTTTGATTTTACTGTGGTGGTTAAGCCAGACAAGAGTAATTCTATACCAGATCATTTATCAAGGATTAATACAAGAGAGGACGCGCATATCATGGGGATATAATGTTGGATGCACAATTTTTTAGATTGAACCGTGTGCCCTCTAACTTAAAATATTTTTTTGTCTTTTTGTGAATCGGTGTGGTGCCCGAAGGTATGAAGGCTTTGGAAAAGAAATAACTTGCCATCCTGTACCACGCCTTACATGTTGATTAGTGGAGACTTCGCAAACTAGGCCAGGATGAAGTTTTGCACCGGTGCATTTAGAACATGAGCATGATGACATTATAGAGGAAGCTCATGGGGAATTGAGGTGGACATTATGCAGAGATGCCACCATGCGCAAGATTTTATTGGTTGGTTTGTGGTGGAAACATCAGTATAAGGATTGTAAAGAATATTGCAAGGCATGTGATCACCGTCGCGCCTGGAAAGCCCGAACATAAAGATGAAATTATTTTGAGGTCAATTACGAGTGCAAAACCTTTCGAGAAGTGGGAAATTGACTTTGTGGGTCCTATTTCCCCACCGGGCGTAGGACTAGTTCACATTACATTATAACTTGTACATATTATCTTACAAGGTGGGGGAAGCGGTGCCTCGCAAAGGATTGCACGAAAGCTACAACAATAAGGTTTTGTGGGAGAACATTATCGTAGGTATGGATGGCCGTTGAGTTTGAAAAGTGATAGGGGTATTCATTTTCTTAATGAGACCATCAAGATACCCTTAGCAAAAATTATGGTTGCACACCATAAAATAACACCCTATCACCCTCATGCTAATAGAATTGTTGAGGCCTTCAACAAGATATTGAGCCACACATAGACTAAAAATTGTGATGTTGGAAGGAAGGACTGGGATAATAAAGTATTCAATGTACTTTGGGCATACAAGACAACCTATAAGAGGTTGAATAAGGCCACACCTTTTCGATTGGTGTTTGGTGCAGAGGCTGTTCTACCATGGAATTCATGTGACCTTCTCTCCATATTGAGCGCAAGAGGTTTTCAGCTGATGAGATAGAACTTGAACAGGCATTGATAAACTTATGTAGTTGGATGAGAGGTGTGCTATAACATGATGGAGTATATTATGACTTATATACTTGATTCATGTGTTTTCCAGTTAGAGGCATTGGATGGAACACGGTTGCTTGGTTATTTCAATGAGAGTAGGATGAAGCCCTACTATAAATAAGTCTTCTTGGTGTTTGTAATAAGGCAGTATTGTCATTAGATTAGGTTTCCTTTATATGTGTTTCCTTTCATTGTTGTTATGCTTTGTCAATTTAGTTCAAGTTGTTAGATTAGGAAACGGTTACCCGATCGATGGCTAGCTTCATCCGCCGACCAATGGTGGTTCTTATGTTGACCGATGACACATAATATGTTGACCAACGATGGTTAATATGCTTACCGACGTCTTCATGTGTAAACCAGCCACATGTAATGCATGCTTATTGTGAAGCAATCTAGCTCCATAACCTAACAATCTCCCACTTGGAGATAAATTGTTGAACCTTTGTACTTGTACCTATACATCACCGTCCTCTACATACCATGAAGACCATCTATTATTTACTTCAACAATTCTCTCAAAAATAAAACCAGGAAGATCAAACCATCTTCTCAAACCAAGAAGATAAAATCATGACTTACCAAACTTGCACAAAGCTACAACTGATCTGTGAAACCAAGCCTCAAGCTCACCTGAATCGTAACACCATACCAAGTGTTGTTATTACACAATCAAACCAAAAAGCTCCTCGTTGAACAAGCCATCATGACTAACACACTTATAAGAGATCCCACTCAAACCGAAGTATTGAGCCTCAATCGCATTTGTAGCCATACCGTAAAACCAACCATGTTCTCTAACCATCTATCCATGTCTCCACGCAACTAACAATGCAATCGTCTAAAGACAATTCGACATCTTTGGAATATGCAAAAGCAAAACAAGATATCGGGTAAAAACAACCCTAAATGAGTTCTAGATGCAACAGTGGGTGATCAATCCACAAACACCGCATAACTCAAAGAAATCCAAACACTGCAATCTGCAAATCCAACCCTGCATAAACAACTAGCATGTCTAAGACAACCATCCATAGATAACATATCTATCAAGGAGTAACATAGTAACAAGAGGAAATACAAACATCCCCTACTCATGCTCAAGGCATCTAAACCATGCTCATAGGCATCCATGTGCAAAACAAATATCTGCATCATCATAGACTCACAAAATAGAATCTATCCACATGTATAAACTTACCATATACATCCATCCATATCATCAAGCTCTCCATAAGCTCCAAGTCTACCACCAACTAACTCCAAAAGTCGAATATAAATCATGTGCTCATCAATGTCAATAACAAACAACCATGCTAAACTATGCAACTAATACCAAGTGCAAATACTAACATACATGTCATCAACATACTACACGAAGCAACCAAGATGAAAGAAAAAGGGTACCATCTAAAAATGGTAAATAAACACTATTGTCAAACCTGTGACCAAACCAACAATGGTTTCCTAACTGACTATAGTTACTGGATGACCGACCACGGTTAGCTTCTAACCGACATTGGTCTCTATAACAATCCAGTTTCCTTCTTTAACCCTTAAAATTATGAAAAATTACTCTATCATCTTCACCCAAGTTGAATCTAACCATCAAATGTAATCCCATAGGGATATCCAGGCACCACAAAATAAAACAAGAAGTGACATCACCGTGTAATAAACTTAAAATACCTGCAAGCATGTGAATTTCCTCCAAAACAACTTGTGCCTCATGTCACCCCGAATGTGTAATTATGTCCAACCTGCAATGCCAACAACCATGGCTTGTTCCCACCGAACCCGAACTCCCCGCACTACTTCTAATCACTAAGCTCAAAAGCTATATATGTCAATGACAAACAAAACCAAATGAAAGAAAATATAAATTGATTCCTTCTTATTAAAGAATACTTCTACAACACAAAAGTTTAGACTTCTTGTGAAGTAGGTGAATCAACTTCCTTTCATCATGTGTACTCAACATCTTTCATCGCAATTGTGTCTAAACATGACTTTTCATTGAGGATATCTTCCTTAGACTAAATACCCTTGTCCTCAAGATTCCACACAACCGGGAAATAAAAGTCAAACAACACCAAAAACATGGTGTAAATTTGTGCACACTATCCAAACATAATATCATTTTCTCCAAATAAAAGAAATAAAACGTGAATCATATAGAGATACCTGACTCAAAGTCTCACTGGACTAACCAAGCCAACTTTGTCCTCTTTCTGATCCAAACATTGAAGTGATTTGCATTGTTTCTTCCTGTACACACTGTGTCAGAAACCTGATCCTCCAAAACAAGACACTGAACCAACCATGCCCTCTTCTACTATAAGAAACCCTGTGCAAACTTGTTGTCATAGAGACCGACCACGGTTCGACCAAGCACTAATTACCCTCTGTGACCGATGTCAGTTCCCTGACCAACATCGGTGTTGCTGGATTAAACACAATGCCAAAATTTGCATAGGTCACCAAACTAGGTGCCTACTCCGACCAAAGATGATAGTTGTGTTGAGCCAATCATTTCAAGAAGCACCCAAATCTTGCACAAAAACTTAACAACAATAATACATGCAATAAAACTGCACCAAGATGAAATACATCACCTTACTAAAGCACTAAGATACTCAACCGCATCTTCAACTGAAGAACATGCTTCTCTAATGGAAACCCCATCTTCATTATGTGCTACTATATTTAGCTTCTCTAATGAAGCCCATGCATCTAACTGCACCAAAGGATGCATAACTGCTCCTCTATCTCATACTCAGATTTGTAATCCCAAACATGCATGTGCAACTAAAACATACAAGCATTGCAATACCAAGATAAAACCATACCTCTATAACCTGGATTTGCAATCTGACCAACATGTTTGTGCCTCCAAGAACCAGGGACACCTCAACAAACAAGACACATTCCATGCATCTTCTTAACTCTTCAGATCTGTGATTTTATGTTTAAAACCAAGTTGCCCAGTAACCGACCATGGTCACCCTATAACCGACCACGATTACCCTCAGAATCGACCACGGTCGCCACCCCGCCAATGCCGATTACCACCTAACCGACGCGTCGGTCATGGTATTCTCCAACAACCTCACATTTTTAGCTTCCACTTGATATCTAAATCTCTTCCGTAATTTTCACATCGAGAAAACAAACCCTACTCTCATACACATGTTAGTAAACCACTAACAATATATCAAGCAAAACTTGCTCTAAAAGAACCAAACTTTGATATTAGTTGTTGGGAATTTGGGACTGTAAAATAGTGCTATGATTCAATAACAAACCCAATCATGTACACAAGATCTAAACAATTCCCCAAAATCTATAGCAATGGAAGTATAAACTAGAATAATCCAAATAAAAAAAAAGTACACACACATAACACAACACGTATCGTGGTTCACCCAATGCAGGCTACATCCACCAAAGATAGAGATCTCATATATATAATATAACAAGAGTATAAACCAACTCTTCAATACAAGAGTACAATGCATCTCTCCAAAAGTATCTCCTCTTCTTCAAATCTCTAAACAAATCTCCATGAGTGCACTACAACCATTCCTCCAAACACCACCAACATATCTCATATAACCCGTAACTACCGCATCTCTCGAATCGCTACCAACTTCTCTCGTGGATCTCGCAACAAGACCTCTCACATGGGTCTACCAATGTGCAACCATGAATATGCACCAAGAAGTAAGTTTTTCTCTCCATCACTGCATAACATGTGTAAACATGAAGACAACCTCCTCCACAATATCTAGATCTACATGGATCAACAATACAATATAATCTCATGGATCTACAATACAAAATCTCACCAAAATGTGGATCTATAAGAAGAAACTCTATGTCTTTGATACTATGCAAACCATTATAATGAGACAATAACTATACAAAGGAAATACGAGTAGAATATGTTACCCTTTTCTCACCATTCGATGTACCTATTATTTCCTTCGCCCAACTCCTCTCCATGGAAGCTGTCTTCATGTAGTGTTGTCCACTCAAAATTCCTCTGCCCGATAAAAGTAAAATTTCAAAATTTTGAGTTATGAGTGTTTTTCTAAAGTGCCTAAGTCGTGAAAATTGAGAAAATCATGTTTCGGGTCATTTCAGATGTACTATGACATTTTTGTCCCGCCTCGTCCCAAGTACGAAAGTGCACGATCGAGAAATCCCGAAAGTTGTTCCATTTTCAGGCCCGTCAAACTTTTTGTCCCAAGTGTCCCAAAACTCTTGTGCGAGATGTACCCAATTTCGGCCGAACCGCCCAATCGCAGATTATTGTGACTTTCTTGTCCCAAATGTCCCAATTTCAAAAGTGCGCTCTGCTCCAATTTCGCCCGAACCTAGCCGAGTCACAGTACTCCTAACTTTTGTCTCAAATTTCTCAAGTTCAAACTTAAAGTACACTCTGCTTCCATTTTCGGCCGATTCGCCCGATTTTGTCCCGAATGTCCCAAGTCCAAACATGCTCCACATGAATCAAGCGTCCTTGGAACTTTTTGTCCCGAATGTCCCAAAGTTAAAAAGTGCACGCTGTCCCATTTTCGGCCGAAACTCCCGATCGCTGATTTTGATCTTTGTCCCAAATCAAAAATGCAAACTGCTCCATTTTCTACTGTTCGCCTGACGCGCCCTTCACGCATTTTCGTCCCAAATGTCCCAAAATGCATTTGTGCCTTCTCCATGTTTTGTCCGATCGGCCGAGCCTCGTGTTTCGCGCATTCGCCTCACATGTCCCAAGTGAACCTAATGCAATTCATACTTAGTTTTTCCCGCCGACCCGAATGTGCTAAATTTGAATTTAAGTTGCGAAGATCAAATTTCAAGGACAAATGGCGTATGACGAAGCTTTCAAGACGCCGTTTACATCGTTTTCAAAGATATCCATTGTCATCTTCAAGATGAAACATCCTCGTGTGTCCTCGTGGCAAAGACATAAGCCAGACGTTAAAGAAATTCAAGAAGCGGTTTTCGAAGACGATGGGTCCTTCTCAGATCTGCCCACCCGTCTCCTTCTTCACTCTTTTCTCTTCTTCCTATTCCTTTCGTATTCCATGTAATTAGTTAAGAATTGCGTTGCATTCCTTAACGATTCTCTAGTTAAAAGAAATGGTTACGAGGAGTAACCGATCAGAAGCTATATAATGGCCTTCTTCAGTGCCATTTTGAGGAGGAAAACTTGGCTTATTTTCTCGAAAGTGTAAATAGATCATAAAGAAATCAATACGTATGGGCTTTCTATTCTTTGTCTATCTCGATCTCCGTTATCTCGAGCTTTCATTTATTTTCTTTGTGAGGATCATTTGTCTCCGCTTTTGTTAGTCTTGCCGCTTGGTGATCTTGTATAACCAAGAAGGAACTTTGTGTCCTCGATTGATAAATGTTACATTAAGAAACCTTGTGTTCTACGAGAATGTTATTTCGTAACTTTGTCTCTAAATTCCATCTTATTTATACGATACGAATGATCTTGTTTTCAATTCACCGTGACTTTCGCATACATAAAGAATTACTCGTTATCTATAATTCTCGCATGTTGCCTTTCTCGCTCATTCTCACCCTCTCATTTCCTCACCCTCAGAATTGATAACCTTCGTGAGAAAACACTTTCATGGTATCCAAGTTTAACCAACAAATCATGTCCTATACATTTGTAAATAAGTTTGTTTCTCGAATAAGGGAACCTCTCCCATTAAAGAGGAGGGACTTCTTGTCCCCGATTGCTGCTCTTCTAAAAGTCCTATTTGAAAACCAACATGTAGCCTATTTTTCTTTCTCATCTTCTTCATCTTCTCAATCAAGGATTCCACATGCAATAATAATCAATTACATGCCATCATAACATCTAACCCTAGCTTTCATGCTTATATAAGCATCTACAAACTTAGGGCACCTTAGCTATGCATTTACAACCTTTAGATCAACTTTATAACAAAGTTAGATCTAATTCCCATGAGTTAAATATAAACTTTCATGCACAGTAATCGATTGACTTACCACTGACCGATGGTGGTTCATCTATGCACCGATGACATTCTTATGTCGACCTAAAATGATTAATATGTTGGACCACGACGGTTAATATGTTGATCGACATGGCAGAAGCATCGCGGTAAAACCCACATGTAATGCATGCTTATTGTGAAGTAATCTAGTCCCATAACCTAACACCTTGCGATCAAGAGTGTTCGAGTGAGTTGAACTGAGCGAGCTAACAAACGAAGTTGTGAAGTATGGAGAGTTGCGAACCAGTCATGTTTTTCATATTTATACATGGGACCTGTCTGACGCTCCATTAGATAAGGTGTTTGAGCAACACAAAGGCGTGCGAGAAAGAGAAATCAACTGTTAGGGTTTGGATTTGAGCTAGGTCACATAGAATAGTGAGGGCACGTAGATTTAAGTTATAGATCCTAAATCTATTGAAAGAACACACCTTTATTGTTATTATGGCACCTAAGAGAGCACCTGGAGTGACCACAAGGGGAAGGAAACAAAAGGAAGTCGAGGTCAAGTAGAAGATGCCCCTGAAAGTTGTTTTTCTGAGATGCAATACCCTAAGGGGTTTTTATGGGTCATGATTGGGATTCACACATTCGTCGATGTAAAGTAACTGACCATAACCCACAGAACAAAGATAATAAATATGAATTGGACAAGTTTTGGTAGTGAAGATGACTTTGAGGACAGAGAACAACATGGTTGTGTATGATGATGTGGGCGAAAAGTTGTTAACAAAGGTGGGAGTTTTGCAACTGTATGAGCTCCCTTACATTTGAAAACCAGAGAAGTTGTACAAGTGGTTGATGAGTAGAGTCCATGAGGACTTCTTCTATTTTGTTGGGCGACGAATGAGGCTCACCGCACCCTTAATTGGGAGTTTGACAGGACTAAGGAGTTTGGGTACTGAATTGAGTAGTGACCTCATAACAAGGAGGCAATATAAGCAACAAAGAAGGTGCTAGGATATACGAAGGGAGGGTGTGGGATGGATATCCCTAAGTTGTAGAAGTATCCATTGTTTAGGCAAAGCAACGCACCTCCCGACTAAGTGAATAATCACAGCGTTGGTCACATGTAAACAAGGCCTGGTTGCATGTGGTGAAAAAGATGACAGAAGGTGTAGTGTATAATTTGTCTAGTTTTATTGTTGAAACTATTATTGAAGAAGCACATGAAGGTGAGAAAATAAGTTTTGGCGTGATACTTCTGTCACTTGTTTTTGTTGAAATTGAGTGCCCAATGGGCCAAAGGATAAAATTTGGTAATATCCCGAGGAGAAGAAATCTCTAGCAGAGAGATTTGCTAAGTACACATGTGATGGGACCATGAGTGGCCCCTTTAAACAGAGAGTAGAGTTGTGGTATGAGCACCTCCGCACCGTGTTTGAGGAGGAATGGAGAATACCCAAGGATCTACCTTTGGTATTAGATAAACAAGTACAGTTTGCAGTGTATCAACATTTTTTCAGATAGGCACTTCGGGATGAAGGATGGGAAGTGGAGCCCTTGGTGTAAGCTCCTTATGCCTTCACTACATGCTACTTCTAGGCATCTGTACATAGGTTTTTAGATGCGCACCGATTGTTTTTCAATGCAGATAAGGTAGACTGCAACTACCACACCCTCAGGAAGACTTACGTTTATCCAAGTAAGTCTGCATATATTAAAAAATTAATCTTAGATGATATTAACATGAAGGCTATGAGTTTGGCCATTGGGAAGTTTCATGAGCATTTGTGTATATTCACCTCAAACCAAGGTTAGAAAATGGGAAGTATGTTGAGAATGAATTCAAGCTCCTGGACCACCCAAGGGGAAGCATACCATGGGTACATTACAAGATGAAGAAGACACCTTTCCCCTTAAGGAAGAAGAAGGAGAGGAAGAAGAACTTCAGGAAGATAGTGGTGGCTTGGAGCACAGAGGCATAAAACAACCTACTATTGGAGAGAAAAGAGAGTGCGAGGTAACCCCTCCACTACAACAAGAAGATGAAGTGTTGGAGACCGACGCAATGGAGGTGGACATAGAAAAGACTACTGAGGAACCTCAATTTAAAAGAGTGCTAAGAAGAATAAGGAATCAGAGCGCAGGGACATCACATCCCCTTAGGAGGTCACCTAGGACTTAACCTATGAAAGTAGAACCTGAAAAGAAAAAAGGTGCAAGTACATTCCTCAAAAGGAATATGAGGAAGATAAATATGAAGATAACACGTCGAATACTCTGTGTCAAAATGAGGATGTAGAAGAGCTTCAAGTGGATGAATCAATAAGGACACAAAGGAGTTAAAGGAAACAAAGTTAGAAATAGATAAGGGCAAGCCTTCAGTGCGCCTCATACTACAAATACAAGTAAAGGACCAGTGTTGGATTTTGGAGTGCACACCCTTAAAGGTAAGTGCTCAAGGAAAGGAGGAGGAAGAAATTTATGAGACACCAATAATTGGGTACATTGATGACCCAACTAAGATCATATGCACACGGTTCTAAAGCACTTTGGAACCTAAGGACCTTTATGGCTGGGAGTTGATGGATGAAGACATGAAAACTACACACACATGGAAACAACTATCTTGGAGCATGCAGACTCATATGGATGAGCCTGAATTTGATGTATGTGAGGAATCATGTGTGTCACACAGGTTAAAAAAGGTACCACACTTGTTCCATGTCACAATTAAGCCTACTGTGATGTCTGATGAACATGTGAGCAATGCTTTAACAAAGGTATTGTTAGTGTGAAATCACAACACCCCCAAATGAGTTATGGATATGCTTTTCTAAAGCATGGTCATTTGGTGTGATTTGCATAACATTGGATCATTCCCCAAGCTGTGGGACTTGTAAATGGGAATGATCCTCCAGAGAAGGTTGGTTCCTCTTCCTAATCCTAGCACTAAACTACTTCTAAGGAAGGAAATGCAACTATCTACTCCTAATCTAACAATTCCAAGGAGACAGGGAGAGAGAAAGTGCATAAAGAGGGAAATCCTACACTAATGAGGTGATAGCACCAAGAAAATGGGACTGCGATCACAAACCCAATCGCTCGAAATGGAGAGAGGGAAGCAATGAGAGGATGGACAGATGCATCACAGTACCAAGGATAAAGTTCACATAGAACACCATTTCAAACCCCTTAAACACAACTCCCAAAACCTGCAATGGACATCAGAGATATGCACATTATACCCTGCAATGATGAGAGGCGAGAAGAGACAACAAAATGAGCAAATGATGGACAAAACACATCACGAAACATATTTTATTGCTCTAGGAATTCACACAGTACACCATTAATGGGTAAGAGGCAAGAAAATGTCATTACAAAGCCAAAGGAGGAGGATTAAACTCCTCATTTGACCCTGGAGAAGAAAGAAAGAGGGGGCAGGGAAGAAGAATGAACAACAACCTTTACAATGAATCCTGCCCCTGTATTTATAGATTTTATCAGAGATAAGAAAGAGAGAGAGAAGCAGAAAAAGTAGGTCAAAACTCAACCACTGCTGTTAATGCTTCTGATAAAATTTGCCCCCAAATCCGTCTTTATTGCATCAATCCTTGGTTCGGCACCTTGAAGGAAGAGGAAATGACGAAACAGATCAAATTTGATCTGGTTGTTGAGGTGAGAAGATCCCGTATTGAAGGCCCAAAGACGTTTCCTCCACTTTCCTTTACCTAACCTCCTCAAAAATAAAGTTTCAGACCTCCATGGCGTAGGTGAGGCCGAGATCTTTCCAATGGTGTCAGATTTGCAATATTTCGAGCCTTGAGCCAAATATATGCCCCTTTGAAGTTTGTATCGGATCCATACGAATGGACATGGAAAACAGTTTGAAAATGGGTCCCCCTTTCGAGATGGGACACATGGTAGCCAAATTAGAGCAAAAATTAGGTTTACGGGTCCGTAATTTACCTTTTCCCCTTTTCGCGAAATGTAAAACTTAAAAACCCCACGGCCCCAAAGCTCCACCTTTTGACTCGCTTGACCATTTTCCCTTGCCTCTTTAACCCGAAATTCCATTGTTGAGTCCTCCTCGACCCTTTAAAAATATTTAAGATGTGGAAACGCCTTAAGAACCGTTTTTTCTATTTCTTCTTGTGCAAGGTCAAATTTGACTTTCTCGGGCCTCTATTTTCACTTTTCCTGGTTCTGGAACTCGAGCTCGTGGGTCTGAATCATTTCCTTCATGTTTTCTTTATGTGTAAGGCTTGTTTTGACCAAAATTTCCGGGGGAAATTTGGGATAACAATTTGGCGACTCACGGGGACATCTGCCTGCTAGATGAAGAGACCAAATGGCCTTGAAGCATCCATTGGGCATGGAGTCTAGCCTTATAAACTGATTCTGATCTGAACTCTGAAATTATGACCTCTGAGCCTCTTGGAAACCCACTAAAACTTGAAGTTGAACTTCACCAAAAGCCAACTGAATGCATTGTGCAAGAGCAATACAACAACACCAAAAACTATGTACAAATTGAAAATCATACATGCTCCAAATGGAACATGCAGAGTGTGCAAAAGCACTTCTTCTGCAAAAAAAAACCTACCTACACTACTCTAACCAAGAGAAAAGGAGCTCAAACAAAGCTTGCAAGAATCGACAGGAGAAATAGCTTCCCTTCCTCAAAAATGGCAGCCATGCAACTGATTTGGCACTAAACATGGCTGGTTGGATGAGTGAAAAACTAACTACAAGCTGATCTTCCACCCAAATCACCAAAGTATCAACTGAAGACAAAACCAATACCTCTTTTAGTTGCTCTGCATTTGGATTGAAGAGGTATGACAACTGATCCTTGGTGCTTTATAGCTCATCCTCATGCCCTGAAATGGGCATGACTGGTTTTGGTTTCTCCTTTGGCTCCAATGAAGCCAAGTACCTGATTGGGCATGGTCTGATCCTTTGGATGTGCCCATTTATCTGAAATTCAACTCCAAAAATGGAGTCTTCTTGTGGACCTTCTTGGATGGATGGTGTGAGAGGGATGACGACATCTTCCTGCTTTTTCTCTTCCTTCTCCTATGAAGAACATGGGAGAGTCATGTCTTCCAATCTTGGTTCCAGAGGGTTATTATGAAGTGTAGGCTATTGTTCCTGAATGTTCTCCTCCATGGCAACAGGCTCATGTGCTTGGGATGTGAGAGATGGAGGAAAAAATGATGTGATCTCCATGGGTTCCCCTCCATCAAGGAAATCCTCCAAGTCAAACAGGTAATCTGCCTCCTTGCTATCCCGTGCAGGTGCTCAACCTCCTTCATGGTGTCCTCCTGATCTACAATTGACTCACCATGGTTCCCTTCATCCTCAAACATGAAGTTTGAAAGCTCAAACTCTTCCTCAACATCAGAGCTTGAAGGGGATGAAGTGGGAGGAAGAACTGAAGGTTCTTCTGTGGCCTACTCCGCACTTAGAGCCTCTAAAACTGTATGGTCCTCCACAGCTGAAATGTACTCCTCTTCTTTTGGATTAGGAGTAGCTCCTTCTTCCCCTGCTTGTGTTGTAGCTAGAGCTTCCACCACTTACGGCTTGACCTCAATCTCCTCCATAGGCTTAACCAACAAGGGAACCTTTGAAAACTCAAATTTAACAGCCCAACTCTTCAGATTTTCTATCATTTCTTCTCTGTTGGGTTCCTCTATTTGATGTTCTCCTTGGCTGGTTTTTGGAGTCTCTTCCCAACATGGACTTGGGAAGGCAAGAGGAGTGGTGGGTGGGGTCTCCACTAGTTGTTTCCTTGTTTTTGGTGGAGGGGAAGGCATTTATTTTGGCTCTTATAGAGGGGAATTGGGTTTGGAAGGGAAAAGGGTAGAGAAATTGAGGTGGGATGGAAGACTAGGGGATGGAGAAATGAAATTAACACTGGGGCAATAAGTGAGGGCTTGAATCTCACCTTTGTCGAAATGATAAAGATTGAGGGAGAGAAAATGAAAGGCAGGGAGTCGGTGATTGACTTACCCATTGACAAGGTTGTCCCACACTTTGCTCATAAGCCCCAATGTCCTCAATCCACTATGCAAGTTGGGGCAACATTCCAATCATGAAGTCCAACTTCTCCTGAGGGTTGTAGTGTCTTGGAAAAGGGCCTTCCCATGGACAAGGTGCCCTGCAACCAATCCTGAAAGCCATCATTTGAGTTGTTGCCATAAATTGAACCATGCCAAACCTCCATTTTTGAATCTTCTCCAAGAGACCAACATCCCTCTACATAACTATCGCCATCATATGTGTCCCCTTGTCTCGATAAGCTTCATAGTTAAACTAGTTTTGACACTCGCTCATATGGGTAAGCATAATGGTCCTGGATATGATTATAATGTTGATCAGAGGAGTTGGGAAATACATTTGAGGTGGATTGTATTCAGATTGTAAGTGTGAGTTCCATGAAGGGTATGAAGTCATAATTTTACAACCTCATGGAATGGGAGAAAATGGAAGAGACGAAAGAGGAAAATAGATGAAAATGAGTGGAGATGGATGGAAAAGGTTTGCAACTCAGAGAATGGGTTTTTGACCAGATGGAGTCGCTAGATGTGCTTGAAAGTGCCTCAAAAGGCTGAAATCTTCACCAAGAGCACATCAAAACTGATGAAGTGAAGTGGTAAGGTGCTTCAGACTTGTCCCACCGGGTGTGCCAAAACTGATAGTGTGAAATCACAACACCCCTAAATGAGTTACGGA
Organism: Taxus wallichiana var. yunnanensis; assembly: GCA_018340775.1. Classification (NCBI taxonomy): domain Eukaryota; kingdom Viridiplantae; phylum Streptophyta; class Pinopsida; order Cupressales; family Taxaceae; genus Taxus; species Taxus wallichiana. The sequence goes on from CM031237.1 coordinate 365,402,877, forward strand.
TCTACTTTTCTAAGGCAGGGTCATTTGGTGTGATTTGCATAACATTGGATCATTCCCCAAGCTGTGGGACTTGCAAATGGGAATGATCCTCTAGAGAAGGTTGGTTCCTCTTCATAATCCTAGCGCTAAACTACTTCTAAGGAAGGAAATGTGATTATCTACTCCTAATCTAACAATGCCAAGGAGACAGGAGAGAGAAAGTGCATAAAGAGGGAAATCCTACACTAACGAGGTGATAACACCAAGAAAAGGGGAGTGCTGATCACAAACCCAACTGCCTGAAATAGAGAGAGGTGAGCAATGGAGAGGATGGACAGATGCATCACAGACCAAGGATAAAGTTCACACATAACACCATTTCAAACTCCTTAAACACAGCTCCCAAAACCTGTAATGGACATCAGAGATATGCATAATATACCCTGCAATGATGAGAGGTGAGAAGAGACAACAAAATGAGCAAAGGATGGACAAAATGCATCACGAAATAGATTTTATTGCTCCAGAATTCACACAATACACCATTAATGAGCAAGAGGAAAGAAAATGCCATTACAAAGCCAAGGGAGGAGGCTTAAACTCCTCATTCAACCTTGGAGAAGAAAGAGAGAGGGGGCAGGGAAGAAGAATGAACAACAACCTTTTACAATGAATATTGCCCCTGTATTTATAGATTTTATTAGAGAGAAGAAAGAGAGAGAGAGAAGCAGAAAAGCAGGTCAAAACTCAACCACTATTGTTAATGCTTCTGATAAAATCCCCCAAATCCGTATTTACTGCATCAATCCTTGGTTTGGCGCCTTGAAGGAAGAGGAAACAACGAAATAGATCAAATATGATCTGGTTGTTGAGGTGAGAAGATCCCGCATTCAAGGCCCAAAGATGTTTCCTCCACTTTCCTTTACCTAACCTCCTCAAAAATAAAGTTTCAGACCTCCGTGGCATAGGTGAGGTCGAGATCTTTCCAATGGTGTCAGATTTGCAATATTTCGAGCCTTGAGTCGAAAGATATGCCCCTTCGAAGTTTGTATCGGATCCATACGAATGGATGGGGAAAACAGTTTGAAAATGGGTCCCCCTTTTGAGATGGGACACGTGGCAACCAGATTAGAGCAAAATCGGGTTTGCGGGTCCGTAATTTACCTTTTCCCCTTTTCGCGAAACATAAAACTCAGAAAACCCCCGTGGCCCCGAAGCTCGCCTTTTGACTCTGCTTGACCATTTGCCCTACCTACCTCTTCGACCCGCAATTCCATTGTTGAGTCCTCCCCACCCTTTAAATAGATTTAAGACATGGAAACACCTAAGAACCGTTCATTCTATTTCTTCTTATGTAGGGTCAAATTTGACTTTCTCGCCCCTGTTTTCACTTTACCGGTTCCTGGAACTCGAGCTCATGGGTTTGAATCATTTCCCTTCATGTTTTCTTTATGTGTAAGGCTTGTTCTGACAAAACTTTTCAGGGGGAAATTTGGGATAACAGGTATCTGCAGAAGTTGCACACAAAAATCTAGACAAAGTGACAACTATTCGGGTGCTCTTGGAAGATAAGAAGGATAATGATACTAAAATCAAGCGCCTGAAAGAAGAAAAAGAGGCAATTGAGGCAACAACGTGTTTGATACTCAGTATGGCCGAATAGATTGGGAACGAGATTTTGAAGAAGAGGTCGAGTTGGAAGATAAAGTTACACAAGAGTTTCCATCTGCTTTACACTACTTACACACTTTAGTTCATATGGTGCTAGATGAGGGGCCCGTAAGAATGCCAAAACCCAAGGATGTTGCAGAACAGGCGCAAAAGGCTAAGGCAACAATTACACGCAAAATTACAAGTTATGAGTCCATACTGCAGACTTTGAAAGATGAACTAAAGAAAGAAGATTTGGCATTAAACATGTGTGCAGCCCCAGATGTGATAATCAAGATAAGAACCATGGAAGAAGAGGATGAGGTTCAGAAAGCAATAAAGAATGAAACACTTGGCCATGTGGAGAGGCTTACTTTGATAACAAAGAAGCATGATGCGCTTGCAGCAGCCTAGGACCCACACAAGGAGAAAATAAAGGACATTAGGAAATTGATAGTGTAGAGAATGGATGTCATGGACGGAATGGTCTCAAGCATGGCCAATGTTCTCAGAGTGTTGTAGAATGAAGGTGAGAACATGACTCTTGATGAGATGGAAGCAATACTTGTAGACATTCTAGATAAAACAAATAAGGCGCTAAGTGATTGGAATGAATTAGAGGTAGAGATCAAAGTAAAATATCCTGAGTTAATTCTACTTGTGGAAGAGTAGTGCGCTAAGTATTTTCTCATTCTTTGTACAGTTATTATTTCATTATTTATTCTTTTTCATGGAGACATAAGTTATGATTACCCATTTCTGGGGATGACAATGAAATTAGTGTGGGGTAATGTTGGGCTGATGAAATGCAACCTAAGTATGAAAGGCGTAGAAGGATTGGGCGCGCGGGCATAGAGTGCATATATACATGCGAAACTATAGTGAAACAGGGTGCACCTAGTAAGGAATGAAATCAGGACTTAGCTGTTTTCCAGTTGAGGCTAATTTTGGACATGGAGTGTGGAACATGTTTTGTAGAAGACTTGAAGAACACACAAATGCTATTTTGGATGAGTAAAAGATCAAACACTATGCATAGTTTTGAGGCTATTAATAGGATTAGACTCGCTATTGTATTATTAGATGATCTATTATTAACGAGCTTGCATGCTCTTGTATTTATCATGTAAGGGCGCATGACTATTATTAACATGTAGTCTATTTTTGAAAGGTGCATGGGCAGTGAAGGGCAAGTCCCCACCCCTATAAATATGTATTGATTTGCATGGTTTAGAAAGACCGAATATTGTTAGTGTTATGCTGCGAGTTTGTGAGCACACATGACTATGGTGACTATACTATGTATGTATGAAGCTTCTATGTTTTACAACAATTAATATAATGGATCTTTGTGGCTAGATATTGATTGTAGACACATATGTGAATGGTTCTTATATGGTAAAGTTAATCTTGATTCTTGTTTGATTATTCATGTTAATGGCTAAGATCTAGATCTGGGTTATGACCTTTGGAATATAATTGGTTATCTGTTATGGATCTGGAATATTTATATAATCATGTTGACTTCTGAACAAGATGACATAAAAGAGGAACACCGTACTCTTGCACGCCGGTGAGCGTCGCCTCAGCCGAGTGATATGCCAATGCGCCTTGGGTCATTGGTGGTAAAATCTAGGCTACACATGATAAGATCCGCGAATCCTCACAGACGGGTCAAACCAAAAAGTAGTGTCTAAAAGAGAAAACAAAAAGTAAATAAAGTCTCCACCCTGGTTCACGTTTTCCAGAGGATTGTGCCCCTTCGATTTGGTCTGGTTTGGCTCCACACACACTCGGGATTAAATTTGATGTCTATTCAAACGTTTTTTTGGTGTTTGTAAATGCAAAAAACAACCAAATTATTTAGACCTAAGGTCCCGCATTCATAACCACACAAAGGAAAATTAAAACGTAACACTTTTTTTATTTTTGAATTACCTATGATAACTTAGGTTCCTTATGCAAGTTTTTTATTGGGTTTGTAGAGTTAAGGCACATTTTTAATTTGTTTTTATGGGCTTTCAATATAGATATTCCTTAGATTGATAAGCTTGGTGTTGAAAAGATATGATATGAATCGTATAGCTTCAAAAGTATTTGTTTGTCCATGTATTTAACAAAAAATAAAAGTTGAGTGGGAAAAATACACCCATGCCAATTTCAAACCCGCCAACCGGGTTAACCGCTCTTCAAAACCCAAAGCAAAACATGGAGACCGACACATCCTAAATGACTTTGACACTGTCATTTTCCTTGGCGTTAACCACGCTGAACCCTAAGTTAACTTTGAAAATTTAGCAGTAATTGGATAGACGAAGTGATAAGTAGATTAGATAAACAAGTAGAATGTTATGGAGAGTTGTGCTAACCTGCACCCTTGCTAATAGCCGCCCTCAAATCGGATTTGCACGCGAAGATAAGTTAACTTTGTACTCGCCGCCAAAGATGTAAGGAAAAATGGACGTTAAGGATTTCAGGCGGAAATTTAATCGACGATATGGCAGATGACATGGACAGCACCGATTACAATCTGTGTTAGAGCCCCCCGAGCTTTCTACTAGAGAACACGCCTTTTGGCATAATTAACTATAGTTTATTTCTTTGTCTCGAACCATATATAGTTTAAGTATATATAGTCTAGTTATATATTAAAAATATACTTAAATAGTTACCACCATAAAGATTATATATCTCTCTCCCCTACTTATATGTATCCTCTTTATTGCGCACAGCAGCATTGTGTTGGAATAAGCACGAGGCGGAGGAGCTATGGCTACCTCGGAAGCAGATATTTCATGGCGGGTGGATAAAGGAGCTTATCTCGGAGATGTTTCAGCACTTTGTTTTCTGTATCATCCATGGGAATCATCGGTTCCATATCTACTTGCAGGTAGGTTTATTTCTTCACTTTTTCGTAGTCAAAAGCATCTTTACATTTTAATGAACTTGCCCTTCACACATTCTAAGTTTTTAAGCCTATTCTCATAAATAAATGCAAGACTAGACTGATAACTAGAATGAACTTGCCCTTCACTGATAACTAGACTGAAAAATTCTGCGAAATTTCACCAAAAATCACTTCAATTCCCAACTCAGTAAGTGTTTGGAGAACAGTAAAGTTAAAGGTTGAATTTTTTGGGTCATGGCCCAGCAATTTGGCGTATGAAAACAGGGGACTTTTGTCATATATATAAATGTAGCGGTAGTTTTTTTAAGGCCACTGCCAATGGATGGTGTATGAGGCTTCCCTCGTGGAAGTCCAAGAGGGGATTGTTTTCCGTTTACCTTGTATATTTATTCAATGTTTGTATATTCAGGGCTTCTTCCACGTGACCAAGCTTAATAGTATAATCAAACTTGCAAATCATCCTATGTGTACTGTTCACATTTAGTATGCCTTATCTTAGAAGTATATCAAGCTTTGATTGTCTGAATCATGCATCTCCCAAGTTCAATTGAATTATTGTGACTCACTAAGTTCTGGAGGGACTATGAATCGGAGCAAGAGCAGCCGTTTGTGGGAACATAAAGACTTTTTTCACTTTACCTTATTTATGTGTGCTATTCACTATTTGTATCCCATAGGCTTCTACCCCCTAACATCAGGAGTAATTTAAGCTATGAAACTTGTAATCTCAAAATTCGCAAGTTTGATTGCCTCCTTGACTCAATGAGTTTTGGAGAGACTTCAAATAGGAGCACAAGATGGCCTCTCTTTTTAGGATAAGCAGCACATTGCTTTATATATGTATACTGTTCAAATATTGTAACCCTCAGGTTTCGAGTTTGTGACGAAGCTCGGGAGTAAATGAAGCGTTGAGGTTCTCCATCTTAAAACTCTCGGGTTTAATTGACTCGAATCTTTGCGACTTTCTGATTTTTGGAGAGGCTCTGAATCAGAGCATAGGACATACCCACCAAAAATGCAGGTGAAAAACCACCATTTGCAGGTCAACCACCTCATCCAGAGTACCCGAGGTTTTTGCTGACATATGACCGAATCTTTTTGCTGAGATTTGTCCGCGTTTTAAGCTTAGTTTTTTTGTTCTTGTCCCAGTCAGCTTGATCTTTCCAACTGGGAGTCTTACATGCCTAAGACTTAAGAGTGTTGGCTTCTTTTAATGGGCAGCTGAATACATTGTATTACTATGTTGATTAAAGATCAATTCATACCAGGGGACAAATTGGAATGAGTCCCTTATCAGATGTTATTTCAGTTTTCAGAGCGGAGATTTGAACTTGGAATCTGAATTAGTGCGAGATAGTGTTTGATCCCTGAACACCACATACTCAAAATCAAATAAAAAAGAGATTATTATTGAATGATTTATGCATATAAGCCAAAGTGCTCGCCTTAGAACTGGGCAACTCATCTACAAGAACTGCCTTCATAATGACAACACAAAACATATTATTACAAGCTCTATCTCAGTAAAACCAATATATCTCTTAGTTACTTGCTGAATTCTGTTTTCTGTAACAGAAATTTCACACTTCTGTTATATTCTGAAAGATAGGGTGATCTCCCCCTTTTTTTAATTTTTTCCCATACAATACCCTATAGCATAATAATTTTTCACTATAGTCCATACCATGTAAATATGAGCGATAAACCCCAAAATCATGATAGGCATAACATTGCCATATCATGCTGCTATCTTGCAATTATAAGAATTTCTGTGAACTAGATTTTCTTTATGATTTTCTGTTATGCATACCCTAGGATGCTAAAAGTGGCCTCTGGCTGAAAATAGATAATTTCTATGTGCTATGTTTTCTTTATTGCATCTTTTGGTTATCATGATACATACCGTGAATGTGATGATGCATAATTATAATCTATATAGCCCTTGCATGTAGGTGGTGATATTTTATGAGGAATGAAAGATGTGGAGATGCATGTGAAAGGTTATACAAATTCGGAGTTCCTGCATGTTTTGCATAAAGTAAAATAGGAAACAAAATGGCCCTTCCCAGTCACATGGACCCTGCCCCTTAAATTGATGTGTTTTCCAATCAGTATCCTCAAATATTAACTTTATGATGAAACGTTAAGTATCACCTATAGGATATAATGATTGATTAGATATATTGACAAGCCACTTTTGTGAGGCCTTTGTGTGGTCCTGTGAATGTTTCACATCCAATTATTAGAAGGAAAATTGGATTTTCCTTGTGGGAGAGCTGATCCCATGTCCAAACCAACTTGAAGTGATGGAATCAATTAGGGATCACCCATAGAGTTGGTGACCGTTTCCATGGACAAGTGGTTGGGGGAATTGTGTGAGGAAATGATGGTGGATGAAGAAGATGAAACATGTAAGTGATAGATGGATTCAGCTTTTATATTATGGGCTATTGGGAGGCAGAATATAGTAATTCAATGAGCTCGACAAGGTAAGTATTCATTTGGTCAATGCATCGTCACCAAGATCTAGTGTAGTGTCGTTGGGGGTCAATGCTTAGAGGAAGAGCGATAACTCTAACATTACCATTGAAGATTAGTGATGGGACTTATAATTGTCATCATTTTTATATATTTTTATCCGTTCCCATATTTTTTTGATACTATTGATGGCCTGTCGTATAGCCTACACCCACCCTTTTACTCATATTTGTCTAAAGCTGTTATGATTCATGTTCTTATGTTTATAGTTGTAATGCATGACTTTTTAAAGATAAAATGGAGGACATGAGAATGGTTTTCTGATATGCGAACTTTTACTGCGGGATGTTCCTTGTTATTTCCATTCACTGCAAAACATATGGAAATGGTGCCACTTTGAAAGCTTCCTCCTACTAAAATAATGGTTGATTGGTTGTGGGATGACTATGTCAGGTTGCTCTGTTTTCTGTAGCAACCCTCTCCGCTGGAAACTGGAAAAATGGGTCAGAATTTTTTTGTGATCACCGTCAATTATCTTGGCAGGAGAAGGTGCTGACGAAACACACAACCATGTTAACCAAATCACAAAATAGTTTGTTCAACCTAATCTGGTTTTTGATCAATCTCTCAATGCCTGGTGGGTTGTGGTCCCATGACTTGAGGTCTTCTGCTGCACAGCGATCATTTCTCAGCTGCCTCAAGTCCACTGAAGTCTTTCCTAAGGGTTAACCTATTCGGTTCAACTACCATACTTGGTCTCTACCGTGAAAGACTACCTAAGTTGAACACTCTCCTACTTATAGGTCATATGCAAATAGGTCCCATAATTACTTGCACACTTCATCTGAGGTACATTTTGGAATCTAGTAAAGGTACTGCCCAATCTTCATATCAAACCAACCGCCTGTCAGGACTCCTGCCTTAATCAGATTCTTACTTTCATTCTAGAAGGAAATTGCATTAACTATCTAGATACTACAATCAAGAATGCCATTCGGGCTTTGGGTCTCACACTGTTGTCAAGATGAATCCACAATAGCATGACCCCTTTATAACGATTAAGGTAACTTCAATCATATTCAGGGTAATGTTACAGGTAATGAGATCAGGAGGATTCAGTCTACAAGATGACTTTCAAAAGTTCCTCATTACAGCGATCAAATTTGAAGGGCTCCCCATATTTTAATTTGAAGGGCTAGGTTAAGCTTGATCCTTCGCAAGTGACAGGTTAAACAACATGTTACTCTTCAATTGAATAAATAATATGTTAATCACTTTTCAATATTTATTTGATCAATTTATATAAAATAAATATGAAAAAGTTATAATTATTAAATACATAACTTTCTGACCAAAAAAACTTGAAAGATATTTAAATTAAATACTCAAGATTCATCTCAACTTGCTTCACTCAGTAGAAGAGGTTTATGGGATTTAATTCTTTTCCATTCATCATAAATCCCATTCCAGTCTACCAATTTCTCAGCGTCATTTATTATCTTGGATGAAATAGTCTACTTTTGATTTGTCTTAAGTACCCATTCATTTTTCATATAACTAAAAATTAAGCATTCTTTATTGACCCAGTTTTCTTAAGTCATGAGTTGAATTCCATATATATATTTTTAGCAATCATATTGTCTTGACTTAAACAGTTTAATGATTCAAAAATATTATTTATTCTTGTTATAGTAATAAATACATTTTGTTTAGATGTGAAAGATTTATCAAATTTGAGTTTGGAGTAGGGATTGCTCCCAACAAATATCTTTACAATAGGCATTTAATGAATATAGATGCTACAAGATAGGTAATGCAGGCATCCTTAACTCTATAATAGTTCCTTCTTGATGCTCAACCTAGCCTCAAGGATGAGATGTTGTGCCCTCCAATATCTATATATGCCTAGCCTCAAGGATGAGGAGTTTTGCAACACCTATGCCTACTCTAATCTCTAGTTGGTTACCCTCTATATCTTATATTTTTGTCTTTTTGTATTAGATTTTGATAAATGAGTATAATATATATTGCACACTTCTATTGCTAAAAAAACAGTTTCATAGTTGAAGCAAACTCTGATCGAGGCTTTCTGCATGATTTTTTAAATACTCGATTTCCTTTAGAAATTAGGAAAGTATTAATGTAATTTACAAGACTAGTATTGTTGCTGTATATTCTATCAGTTTATGGAATGTTTGAGCTTAGATGATGTATTTATAATTAATAATAAAATACATGGTGCCACTGCTAAAAAAATATTCTAGGAATATAATTAGTTAGGAGAAAATATACATCCCAGTGATCCCGCCAGCAACTATTGTAGGTAGTATTATAAGTATCATTAAGATGGCGAAGCAGTCAGGAAAAACTCTTTTGTCTCATCCAAAACAATTTAAGGTTTTAAAGATTCCTAAATAAATTGAGCGTAACATCTTTAAGATCACTCAGACACCATGCAGAAAATGTTGCTCCCAAATTGGCAATTACTATTATTTTTAAATAAATATAATTAATCTCTGAGAGCATAACCATTCTTAATATAATTAAAGTTTAAACATATTAAATTCTCTTGAAAACAAATTAGATGCTTCACATACTACCCACATACCAAACAAATAAAAATATAAATGGGGTTCAATAATACATACCTTAATCTAGCTCCAATGCAAGAGTAACTTAGAGCCTAGATGATTCCCTAAATAATTCATATATTGATTGCAAATACTGACGTTGTCCATTGGTCAAGAGGTAGAGTTTATTATCTCAATAACAAATTGAATAATTTTTTAATAGAAATAAGTAATATTTAAGAGCCCAATTTGTAAAATAAATAAGGACATTGAAAATAAAAATCCTCAAATTCCAATAAACATGATTTACTTGCTAATAAAAGCTAAAAAATAATATTGCTATTATGAAAATAGAAACACTCAATTAATTGCTTTTTCGGTGGTGACTAATCCTTTTGCCCACCTATTTTGTGCACGATTTGTGTGAAGTGAGTGCAAATTTTTTTAACATAGAAAATAGAAAGTTAGCAACCATGAATTATGCCACTATACTTGTTAATTTAATAATTTATTTATTAAAATAAAATTTAACATTTATAAAAATTAATCTTGCAATGAACATAATATGTGCATGACAGGTGATTTTTTAGTTGACCCTTCTAATAAAAATTTAACATATTTGACTACCTTTCTAATATTGACGTGTAATTTTAAGTTTTAAATTTCTTTTGAAATGTAAATTTTTAATTGCCCTTCTATGACAAGCTAAAAGACGTTTGAAAGGCATTGATGACTTCAAATTTAATCCCTGTTCCTCAAGTAAACTTCTAAACACAATTACCTTCCTGTCAATAATCATGCTGAATTCCCAGAAATCACAGAAGAAGTTCATTTACCAGAGTTTACAGGAATGCATATAAATATAGTTTACATATCACCAGAATAACTTCTATTCAGCTTTACTAATACTAATAAAAATGAAGCAACAATAGAGACCCGGGTTCAAACCCAACTTGGGCAGGGATGTAAATAAATCTAGACTGCACAGATACGGGTGCGGGTACGGTTTTGGTATGCTGAAACGGCAAATTTTTAAAAATCTCGGGTACGGTAGGCTTTTGGGTACGTTATATATATGTATATAAATTATAATTCAAAATGGAGTCAAATTCCATTAAAGACGTTTAACTGTAGAGAAACAGTAAGTGCAAGTAGTTGCTGCAGTCTAGGGGTGATCAAGGCTGCGAGGGAAGCACAGCCTCGCCATCACAAGAACCTGCAGCCAACGCCATAAAAAATTAATTTCATTTTCGCTCAGAGAAAACAGTGCAATCATATATATATATATATAAATATATGTATATAAATATATATGTATACAAACAGTGCAGTCTACAGTTAAACGTCTTTAATGGAATTTGACTCCATTTTGAAATATATATATGTATATAAATTATACTTTGAGAATTGAGACTTGAGTTTGTATTGATTCATAATGTTCAAAACATGATAGTAAATAACATAATACATTCAAGTTTCAACTTTAAAATTAAAAAAATTGCATATTTTTAAAGTTTTTTTGAGTTGTCTTTTAAAAAAGACGTGTAGAGGCTCTGGGTACGGCTGGAAACGTTTCCACAGAGGTAGGGTACGCTACGGGTACGGCAACCATACTCGTAGCGTACCCTGCCTCTGTGGAAACGTTTCCAGCCGTACCCAGAGCATACCAGTCCTCGTACCAGTACCTAGTACGTTTCCAGGCTGGTATGAGGACCCCCAGGGCATTTCCGCGCAGTCTAGAAATAAATCTTGTATATATATGAGGCATCTTTCAAAAGTAAAAATAAAAATGAAGAAACAGTGTTTATGGCTTTCATCAAGATCAATCAAAGGTCAATGACCACAATCACTGCTAGCTAGGCTTCAAATATCCACTTACGACAATAATAAGAAGTGTGATTAGCTTCTAACAAGATCACTTAGAATATTTAGCTTTCACTTCAGCTACTGCCATTCAATAGGGTCTACCATCAAATGGGTAGTATTTTAATAAAAACAGAGCATTAAACTACAATTTGAAAACAAATGTTTCCAACAAGTTTGCACAACTGCTCAAGCACATCAAACCCTACTTACAAAGTTCTAGCCTACTACTGTTAGCTCAATGCTTTAAGAACAGTTAAGAGTTGGCTAAAGCCATAAAGTATTCCACTATTTGTTCCACCAATATCAACAAGTAATGCGAGTGGCAATTAACGGCAGGGTATACCAAGAACATCATATTGCTGTACATTTTACCATAATAAAAGAAACAAGATCTTCTGATTACAGATTTCAGCAAATGCTCAGAACCCATACTCTGCCTAGAACAGGGGCAGTGAAATACTTTGCATTTTTAGAAAGTATTCCACACTAATAACACCGTGTTCAGTATAGATAGGCATGACAATTCATAAACCAAATGTGAAGTTATTACCTCAACGTATAGTTCCACAAAGATTATAAAATGAGCCCTTAATCTAGGTATTCATACTACCTGCTTTGAACAGGGGACTGTACGCCTGAGAATCAACATGTGATTCCTAGATGCACGTGACCTCCCGAAGTCGTGCCGGGACAGCCAAAATGAGATGGATAGATAGCTACGGAATGGATAAATAGGAATAAATGGGATAAATAGAATATATGAAAATGGCTACAGGGCAAATCAAGGCAAACGGATGTCTTCAACGGGCACAATGAGTATTTGCTCGTTAAGGGCAATGAACGCCTGTCTAACCCGCTCAAGCGAAATGCAACACAAAGATTTCGATCAATATCAGTTGGGCCAAATAAACCGTGAACTGGTTGTGGAATGTGAGGGAATCGTCCTTTGTCTCTCGTAAATTGCTCTTTAGAGAGGGTCATGAATATGGGACGAGAGATGGGAAAAGGACAAATCTAGTCTCTACCAAAGTTGGTTTGCCCAGAACTCGTTGGTGTTATCTCGCCTTGTCGCTCAAAGCAATCAACCGGATGATGCTAGGTGGGACGGGAGTGGTTTGGAAGATGAGTTGTCTAAGGCCCTGATCAATATCAGTCAATTGTATAACAATGTTTGATTGCGGTATGGTTGGGTCACACACTCTTTGTCTTGGTTGTCTTGGGCCCTGGATGGTCATGTGGGCATGAACAAGGAATCTATGAAAATAAACAAAGCACGCAAAGAAACCGAAAGGGGCTAAGGCTAAGTTCGGGTAACCTAAGCCACTAAGGAAATGTAGGAGCTTGTGTTAATTCCAATCTAATTAAATCTATGTTCCTATTTAAACAATTAATGCAAGCAAATTCAAATTAAACAAAGTTGATTACTCTCCTTTAATTTAATTAAATCTACGTGCAACTAATTGATTAAATAAATGCAACTAATTAAATAAAGAAATGTAAACAATCTAATCTACTTGTTTTTGTATTTTCCAGAAGCTTTTAAATGAAAGGAAATAAGACAAATAAACAAATCTAATTACTTTAATCTATGTTTTTGGGATTTTTCAGATTTAAGGGAAATAAATAAACAAAAGCTACAAAGGAATGGAAATTGCTTCTAATTAAATTAAAATTACTTCTATGCTAAAACAAAATAAAACAAACAAGTGAAATAACCGGATGTGGCTATTCCTCTGTTGCAGATTAATTAATTCTACTCTAACTTAAACAGAGGATTTTTCCTAATTTGTAATTGTGGATTCTACTTCCTTTGTTGGTCTTACCTTAGATTCACGGGAAGAAGTAAAAGCTTCTCAGAAGCAATTTCTTCCCTAAAACTTCCCCAGTAAAACACTATAATTCTACAGAAGCTTTTAACTGTGAAGGAACTCAACAAAATGCATGACATAGAAGCTTCTTCAAACTTACTTCCCTTGCAGTTCCACAGGATAAACATGGAGGAAGCTCTCAAGACAACCTTTGCTCGTGTGCTAATAAAATCGACTAATGAATAAAATGAAATCTACTGGTAATTTGATAGTGAAGAATTGAAAGGCTCTGTGCACAAGAACTTCCTCCAAATCTTTCCCAGAACAAATCCACATGGATGAGCTGAGAAAGATTTTTCAACGAAGCCACTTACAGGGAATGAAACTAATCGTAAATTCTATCTTCCGTAAAACAAGATTTTGAATTGATTACAGATTAAAATCTAAACTAAGAAAAAAGTTTCAAAGGAGTTCAATTACACCCCCAACCTGGAAATGTAGAATTGAGACAATATCCAGTGTTGGTTGTGTGCTTTTCTCCATCCCCTTAGCTTCTTTTCCAATAATGAATCCAATGTAGTCTAGGGAATCTGCGCTGGTTGGTATGCACAAGAAGTTGTAGAAGTGTTGGAGCTAGCTGGTTGTCATCAATAATCTGTAGCAATGCAGGCAAGGAAGTAACAAGGCAAAGGCTCTGAGTTTGCTTGGGTGCTTCTTGGCAAGATTTTAGCAGAGTAACGGTGCAATTCCAATTCAAGAGACTCCAACCAATGTTTCGGAAAAAGCTTGGTTTTTATAGAAAGTTGGCAGGAAATGGTGCAACACACTTGGCAACCAAGAAGTGCCAAATCACCATAGGAGGGGCAGTTAACTTACTAAGAATAGTAAGTGAAGAAGAAGTCTATATGCATCTAACAAGCTCAAAGGCAACTGATTTGGTCAAGAAACATGCGAGAAAACAACTTGGACAAGCAACATGCATATAGAACACGCTGTTTAAGTCTTGGATTTATGCGCACGGAACCGCCAATCTGCGCAGACCGGCGGTTACGCAACCACTACGGCAGTTTCGTAACCGCCGCTCAGGGCAGACCGGCGGTTACGCAATCTGTCGTGGCGCTTACCTAACTTAAAGGTAAAACTAAGGAAAAAGAAGGCGAAAAACAATTGCGAAAGCATGCGAAGCTAGGGAACTAAGAAGCATAGAATACTAAGTCACATAGGCAAGCAAAAGAAAGGAAATGGGACTTGGATTCATCATTTAATCTGAAATGAAAGTTATCATCATTGGGGATTTTACCATTCCAACAATTTAGCACCGTGCAATTTTGGGTGCTTACAGGACAAAGTTCATATGTCAAACTCAAGTTTTAGAAAGGTATTCTTGCACTACTACAGCAGGCTCTCCTTCAGCTAGCACAACACATTCGTTCAATTTCAGAAGGTGCCACTAGTCCAGGTTTCAACTAGGTTACTAGTTCTGATTAGGTAGAACAGGGTATGCCTTAGTGTAAGTGACCTTTCATCTCCTGTGGCATCTTCACAGAATACTAACATAGTAAGCTAATCTACTTCCAAGTGCACTTGATTAATCAAATGAAAGTGATTCATTAAAAGTACAATTTAACATAGCCCTTCCTACATTTCCCAGCCAGCGTTTCAACACACAAAAGGAGCAAGTATTAAAACAGAGTCACTTCAGCCATAAGAGAGTAGAAACAATCTTTATCTAACATTGATATTACAAGTAGCATTCACTTTTGAAAACACTGTGGTCACAATTAGGAAGGTACAATCAGCTTTCTGGTGACTAGAAGGTCAACAGGGGTCTTCATACTCAGTTGCATGTCAACTAAGATGAACAAACCAAACAATTTCACAATGCCCGGGTTCTAGAATGTTGTGTTACAATCCGCACTCCTTCCATGTTCAACAATGACCTAATAACTGTAAAAGTACTGTGGACTGTCATAAAGACTCCATACATTCAATCGATTGCATAGGAATTCAGGTGCTAAAGAAGTTACAATGTGATTTGTATATCTATATTCATTTCTCGCCTGAATGAGTACACTGTGATATTTGGAATGAAAGTAAGTAATGCCATTCATGTAACAATTAATATGTCCACAGAGAAATCATTCATTTCCAGATTCGTAACAGAGTGGAGGTCAGCATTCTCCTTTAAGACTTAATGCTACCAACTATAGAAGTAAGCATTTCTTCATTTCAAATGCAAGATTCTCAAGAGTGTAAAATTCTGCGTTAAACATCAAGACCAGGTCTGCATTCTAAATTCATGCTACAACTTAACAATGCAACTATCAAACCAACATTTACATCTATATGCCTTTATTTAACAACTTATCCCTTTAAGAGAAAAGTTACCAGATCCGAGTTTTGACACAACAACCAATATACATCGATAATAAAGATTTTATTCAGATTTCAGGTATATCACATTCCCAAGTACAGTTCTAATACCAAAAGGGTAAAGATAAAACTAGAGATAAACTGTTCTTCATTTGCATAATCATTACTAAGATCCAACACTTTCATAACAAAAGGCCTGCAACGAAAAGGATTTACGTACTCTTTTATAACAGTGGTGTGTAGATAGTTAAACCCAGCAATGCATAAAGATCTACAGCGGGAAACATCTTATGGAACCTATCAGTACAGGTACAGCTGTATATACAAGCTTTCCAAGTCAGAATAGCATTCAAGGTTACAACAAGGGGCTTTATACAATCTGGATAGCCTGCTGTTCCAATCAGCAGTCTGCCTATGAGAGAGAGAAATGTATTTGGAATACTTTCAAAGGCTTTGAACTCAATGCAAAGGGTATCTATATCAACAACAGCCAAAACAAGCTTATAGGTGGCAGATGTCCTGAGCTTCTACTTTATAACGGGGTAAACTTGTTAATGGCAGAGATAAGCTTGGATCATGTCCTTAACCCGCAATGCCATTTCCCCTATGAGCCGAGCAAGCTGTCAATAAAGCACCAGAACCTTAAGAACAACAGTTCATTAATGTATATCTTGATGAAGCAAACCACTGTTATCTAGGTTTTAGGAACCAAAATCTCCAATACAGATCTATATAATATATAACTGTAAAATACCCAGGAGATATTCATACCAAGTGGACCATCACAGCTATTCAAGGGAGGCGGAGTCTATCCTCCCCAAAGAATGCACCACTTTAACACAACACATAAAAAGACCCCTTTGTTAAAGTGGTGCATTCTTTGGCGAGAATAGCCTCCGGTCTCAAGGGAAGCACTTTCATTCAATAAAGGTACTGCCAAGGTGTGAGCATAGAGTGATAATCAAAGAATGAAATCCGATGATCAATGCATTCCAAATAAAATCATTGATCAATGCATTTCAAAAAGAACCACTGTGCAACGCATTTCAAATACAACCAGTAATTCATGCATTTCAAATAAAACCAGTAATCAGTAAGGAAAATCATTTATTTCATGCCAAAACAAGAATAATTTGGAGATCTACACATTCCCATAAGGGTCAGCCATGGCACAGGCTAGGGCAAACTAGAAGAACCCATTATAGCAACATATATGTGTGTATATGTCATTATGCGTATATCCATGCATACTTATAAATTATATATATAAAAACAATATGCATGTATAGATACTCTAGGCCAACTAGAATAAATCCACAAATAAAACTAGATCAGGTTAGCCCATTTCTAGCATCATTATCGAGCTTCATTAGAGGAAACGAAAACTAACACAGATCTAGTGTTTATCACAGCTCAAAGTTTGAAGGTAAAGAATGGCAACCCCGTGGTTCAAATGCAGATCTACCAGATGAATCCACAAGCTCCAACGAACTGGTACGAGCCCTAGGTTGCACTACCAAGTGCCAACAATGCGAAAGTCTTTAACACTTCTCGGGACACAAATTCTACTCCTAACTTGTATTCCGTGTCTGCTTTCCGCAACGAGCTTGTAATATATAAGACTTTAACACCCTATTAGTGTAACATCCCAAAATTTCTTGCAAGTTAAATTAACTACGGTTAAGTCTAAACAGGATTAGACGAGATCATCATTAGGTGTAAAATTCATTTGGTTCGTCGTATCATGACCCATAGCTTCTATGCGGGGCATGACATTGGAACGAATAACCCCAGCAGGTCGCACCCACCTTGATGATCCTTCCTAAAACATGATTAGGCCTTAATCATAGGTAAAATGATTCATTAATGATAGTGAATCTTTCGGTTATTTATTCCGGTTATTTTATTTTAATCGGTTTGGTCGTCTTATGTTTTGTTCAATTTTTGCAGTGACCGTGATGAATATTGCCTCTGCTTTATTTGACAATGCTATATCAAACCAGCTTTACGAGAATATTCGAATTATTATTATTATTTACGGACTTGGTGATTTTTCATTTGTTTGAATATTTTATATGGAACATGGGAATTCGATTAATTATTATGATAACATATTGTTGGCAATATGTGGACTTGTATTATGATGATTAATTTTACCATTAAAGTTAGGTATCAATTAAAATAGAAATTAAAAAAAATGCATTATTAATTTGTGAAATTATATATTTAAATCCTAAAAGGATTTGGCATGTAAATCAAAAGTTAAAAAGTATAATAATAATAATATTTTAATATTTAAAATTTGAGAGTTTTGAAAGGGACACGCCTTCATCTGACACCAAGTATGTGGCATCACGACATGCATTGACGCATGAAGCAACATTTGGAAGCCCGAAAATTCTCCATTATAGTATAGTTTCTTCATTATATTTTCTTTTATTTCTCCTTTGTTTGTTTTCATTCTTCTCTTCTGGAAATACTGCGTGAGTTTTGGAGGAAGGATTCAACTTGTTGGAGTGGGAAGAGTAGAAGGTTGCGATTCTGGGTTTACTTCAGGCATGAATATCTTCTCCCTTCTCTGTAGCATTATTTGTAAATAATGAGGAAATACACATTCTGTTTTAAATGACAATTAAATGAATTTGTGGACAACTTCTGATTTAATTGCTTGGAAATGAAATATAAAAAGGAAATTGATGGATTTTGTATTCTCTTAAGTTTTCTTTGTGTGGCTTTAGCTAAACCTAGAAAAAAAAAAACGCAGATGGGTGTTCCTAATCAATTTTTATTTTATTTTATTTTCTATTTAAATTTGATTTTTGGAAACCCAAATTGATTTCTACCTCTGGGTTTTATTATAGTCAAACAATAATTTATTTGTATGAGCAAAGCGATTTCTGGGTAGTGTGAAAAATGTTTTTACTAGGTATTTCATCATTTTGCCTGATATATTTGCTTTGGATTCTAATAATTTCTAAATAGAAAAGAAATTAATGCTGGAATGAACTGATTTGGATATGTACAAGTTGATTTGCTGTAGGTATAATTTTATTACCTGAGTGAAAAATAAATTAGTGTTAACAGTCTATGTAAGATGACTTAGTTTTTCTTAAAGGATTTCGTTACTGGAAGTGTTAGAAACTTATTGTTGTTATTCTATGCAAATAGACTTCAAAATTATCATCCTGTGGTATGTGGGTCAATTTGTTTTGTTGATCTGTCGGTTACCTGAAAGAACATGTTAAAATGATTTAATAGAGGTGTTTTTACACTATTTAGTTGGACTGTTCCTATAAATATATATATGTATTTTGATTGTTTGGAATAAAGTTATTGTGCGTTTACAGAGCTGCTCATTACCTAGAGGGAATATGTCTAATTGGTATTTGGAAATGATGATTTCAGATTGTTTTGTTAAGTTGTTTGTTGATTGGAAGGTAAGAAAAATAATAGTTGAATCTGTACCATGTGAAACATGATTTACTTGTGGTTTAATCAGAATTCGGATGTTGAATGATTATGGTTTGATTATGTCTTAATTCTTGTGATTAGAGTGAAACATGATTGCTGAAATAGAAATTGGTTGTTCTATTGGTGTACATTCATAGTTGTATCTTGATGTAGAACATGTAATAATACATTCTCCGTTGTATTACCATACGTTTGTTGATAAAATAACATGTATATCGTTTCATATTTTATTAAATAATTGCATCAGAAATGGAGGCAATATTCATGCCAGTTCATTTTGAATTGATAACATACCACTACTCCAGTCTTGTAAGACAATTAGCCGTCACGTTCGGATATGTGGAAACTCATGTCTTGTGAAGTTTAATCGTAGCATGGATCTAAATGAGATACTTGGATTTCAATTTGTAGAAGGATGATATCCCAAAATTTTGACTAAATTTATTGGGATCTTGGACCCATTGTTAATATTCAAACCTCACTATGTGAGAGTTACCATAATAGTTATATATTTCACCTTAACGGCATATGTAATTTATGATTTTAATAAAGAGATGATTACCTTGTATGAAAGAATATCTTAATATGAGTAAATGATAAATATTAGAAGTGAGAAATCTTACTTATCATAAATTGATATATTTATTTATTTGATATTTGTCAATGTATGAAGCCAATAGTTGGGCAATTATTGTAACAATCAATTGTCTTTAATTTCTAAATTAAATAAGCTATTTAGTGGCGTAGCTAATCGAAGGAATAATTAAATATACATGTTTTAATATATATTTAATTCGGCCTTTCGGTAAACTTGGTATTAATATGATAAGATTGTAAATCTTGTTGTATAGAGAATGGAAGAGTATCGTTGTAAAAGGTAATTTAAGGTTAAAAAACAAGCATCAAGAAAACAGAGACTAAATGGGATGGTAAATAGATGAAAAGATTCATTAGACTTATCCCATAATGATCCTAGTTGGCCTTTGGCATTTATCTCAATATAAACTCTTGCAAGATAGGTTAAATTGGAAATAAAGTAAATACAAACTATAAGATCTAGATAACTGTGAAAGGGATAGTTGTGAGGTGGCAGAAGACTTAAACTCATAAGACTAGTGTGCTGTTTTGAGTTTAGCTGTAACCTGCACGGCGAAAAACTTTGGCCAAAGTAATGCATTGATGATTGTGCATTGTCTGATCACCTAGTCCTCCAATTAAATTAAAATTGCTAGTAACCTAATCATGGGAAATTGAACACTGAACATGAGGTAGGCAATGGTCGGATACTGGAATACGAAGTCAGAAAATTAACTTCGTGGTAGACCCAAGGACTTTCACATGGTTCCCATGACTTGAAAAAGGTTGAGCCAAAATGCTAGTAAGCATTGTCACTCGAAGTAGTGGTGAAGGGAGATCGTGGAGATCTGGATACACCCTTCTCAGCCGCACATGGCTTACACGGAAGTTATCAGATAGATCAAAAGAACAAATTTGATTTAAAGAATTTGATTAAATAAATTTGTATGAATGCAAATGTAATCTATTTTTATGTATGTTTAAAAAAAATATCCCCATTTTCCAGTTCTAGTAATTTTGAGCGTTACATTTTGGTATCAGAGCCAGAGGCTCAGACACTTGGACATTAATGGGACACACGTTCTAATAAAAAGTATCCTCTTTTATAAAACAAGAAACTTTGGCTAGGCCGACAACAAGAGCTAATATAGTGAGTGACAGTGGGGTAAATATTGATGATGTGCCGGATAATACGGCTGCTAAGTTAGAAGAAATCCTCAACCTTTTGAATGACACCTCAAACCGAGTTGTTGCCTTAGAACAACAAGGTCAGGGTGGTGAAGAGAATGAGGATCGTAGGGATGAGAATCAGGGTGATGAGCAATATGATGATCAACTTGAGCACCTGAATGAAAGGGCAAATAAGAAAGCAAGGCTGGTTGTTGAGTTAGCAAGGGACATTAAAAGAATATCTCCACCTAAATTTGATGGTACAACTCTTGGGGATGGCGCTGAAAATTGGCTATCCGAAATGGAAAAGTATTTTGAGATTAGGGACTTTTCAGAGGAGACAAAAGCAGTATGGGGAGCCTACCAATTGTCCGTGAAGCATCTTCCTGGTGGGATAACCGGAAAATGGAACTAGGAATTAATTCTTGTATGATCACGTGGGAGCAGTAAGGCCTACTTCCATCAAAGATGGCTACCTCAGCTATACTTTGACCAAAAGATGGCAGAATTCCAAAATCTGACTCAAGGAAAGTACTCAGTTATAAAATATTGGGAACGTTTCACTCGATTGTTGAAATATGTTCCTATGTATCAAAGGGATGAGAAGTTTAGAGTGAGAAAATTTATAATGGGATTGAATCCTAGCATTGGTGGTGAGGTAGATGTTCATGGACCTACTTCGATGGAAACAGTGTTTGAAAAAGCTATCAAGCAAGAACAAAAGCTGCGAAGTATTTATGCCTCTAAAGAGGAAAATAGAAGGAAATATAACTAGTTTTCAAACACCAACCGCAAGTAAACCGGCATGGAAAAAGGGAAACAACAAGTTCAGCCTGTCAATAAAAAAGGAATAGTGAGTAGAATTGTTGTGAATAATAAAAATAATGGGCAACAAGGAACAAGTTTCAGCCAGAATAAGATTGAGAGAAAAGGACCTCTGGGTGGATGTTTTAAGTGCGGTGGCGATCATTTTGCTAACAACTATCCGCAAAGAGGACAATGGAATAACCAAGTAGAAGGGATCTACTGTAGTAAATAAAGAGGGGCAACAACATAAGATTTATGCTTCAGTCCATAATAAGCAAGCAGAAAAGCAATCAACTCCCATTAAAACCTCAGGTAAGCTTTTTGGAGAACTTGTTTCTGTTTTATTTGATTCCGGTTCAACAAAATGTTTTGTTTCATCTAAAGTAGTTGATAAACTCAAAATAAGAGCTGGGTACATGGAACACACTTGGACTGTACAGTATGGAAATAATGTTGTACATAGAGTGAAGCAGTGTTTGTTTGAGGCACCACTAGAATTACCTAAGTTCACAACAAGATTAAACTTGTATGTGGCACTGGATCCTATGATGTTGTCATAGGTATAAATTGGTTAAGTCAACATAATGCAACCTTGGATTGCTTAGGAAAATGTGTAACTTGCTGCGATGATCAATAGAAAACGAGTGTTCAGGGTGTTAAAAGAGAGTTTGTCACTAGGCAGATTTCCGCCATGTAGCTGAAAAAGGCAAAGCGAAAGGGCTGCCATCTATATGCTGTAAAAATAACAAATTCGGGACAGGAAATTGAGCCTAAAATTGAAGCATTTCCCATTCTAAGGGAATTTAGAGATGTGTTTCCAAATGAGTTGCCCGGACTTCCACCTAAGCGTGAATTTGACTTCACAATAGAGGTCAAACCAACAACGGAACCAATTTCCAAGGCACCGCATACAAAATGACAACAACCGAATTAGTTGAATTGAAAGCTCAATTACATGAGTTGTTGTCCTTGGGTTTGATTAGACCAAGTATATCACCATGGGGTGCACCGGTTATCTTCGTAAAAAAGAAGGATGGGACCCTCAGACTTTGTATTGATTATTGAATGCTCAACAAGGTAACAGTGAAGAATCGGTACCCGCTGCCCGAATTGATGATCTATTTGATCAAATGGGGGCGCAAAAGTGTTTTCCAAGATTGATCTTAGATCGGTTATCATCAATTGCGAATCAAGGATGAAGATATCCATAAAACCGCTTTTAGAACAAGGTATGGGCATTACGAGTTTATAGTTTTGCCCTTTGGACTAACAAATGCACTTGCCGCTTTCATGAACTTGATGAACAATGTGTTTAGGGAATACTTAGACCAATTTGTACTTATCTTTCTCGATGATATATTAATATACTCCAAGAATGAGGAAGAACATGATGAACATTTAAGGATTGTGCTGGGAATTCTCAGAAAACATAAATTATATGGAAAATTATCTAAGTGTGCTTTCTATCAATACGAAGTACAATACTTAGGCCACATAATAAATAAAGAGGGAATCTCGGTGGACCCTTCAAAGATCAGTGCCATCATGGAATGGCTAGCACCGAAGGATGTGCATGAAGTGAGAAGTTTTATGGGTCTAGCAGGCTACTATCGGAAGTTCGTAAAGGACTTTTCTAAGTTAGCGGGACCTATCACTTCTTTGCAAAAGAAGGGTAAGAAATTCGTTTGGGACATCAAGTGTGAAGAAGCCTTTAAGGAGTTAAAAGGTAGACTCACAAGTGCTCCGGTGTTGAAGATTCCGGATCCAAACGGGAACTTCTCGGTGGTAACCGATGCTTCAGGGGAAGGTTTGGGCGGAGTACTACTACAAGATGGGCATGTGGTAGCTTTTGAAAGTAGGAAGTTGAGGGTGCATGAAGTAAATTATGCACCACATGATCTTGAGCTTGCTGCGATTGTTCATGCGCTGCAGGTATGGAGGCACTATTTGCTTGGGAAACCTTTTGAACTCAAAACAGATCATCTTGGGCTCAAATACATCTTTACACAACCGAATCTAAATGCAAGGCAACGAAGATGGCTGGAGTTCCTAGCAAATTATGACTTTGATATAAATTACATTAAAGGAAAAGAGAATAGGGTGGTTGATGCCTTAAGTCGCAGAAAGTATATTGCTGCTATAATTACATTAAGAACCTAGTTCAAAGATGAAGTCAAAAATGAGTTAACAAATGACCCCTACTACAATCATGTTAAAACAACTTTAGAAAAAGATCCGAGGGACAAAAGTTATGATGGTTTCAAGTTGGAAATGATGGGATTCTGCGTTATAACAACAAAATATATGTACCAGAGGGTAAAGAGCTCAGAAATAAAGTTATGAGAGAATTTCATGATGTTCCCTACTCGGGACATCCAAGAGTAACAAAAATGATGGCGAACATCAAAAAGCAATACTTTTGGAAAAAGATGAAAAGTGACGTGATTCTTTACGTCTCACAATGCCCTGAAATGCCAGCAAGTAAAGGCCGAACATTCACATCCAGCAGGATTATTATATCCTCACAATGTGCCAGAATATAAGTGGCAAGTTATAAGTATGGATTTTGTCCAAGGTCTACCTATGTCCCAAAATAAACATGATGTTATACTTGTAGTTGTAGACAAGCTAACTAAAGTGGCACATTTTATAGCAAGTGATTTAAAGGATGATTCACCCATACTGGCAAAAAGGTTTGTGCAAGAAGTTTTCCGATTACATGGAGTTCCAGAAATAATAATTTCAGACAGGGACTCAAGGATGACTTCCAGATTTTGGCAGACTTTATATGCTACCTTAGGGACAAAACTGAACATAAGTTCTGCCTACCATCCTGAAACTGATGGTCAAACTGAAAGAGTAAATCAAGTGCTAGAAGATTTACTAAGAATGTCTTGCATGGATCAGCAACACAAATGGGAAGAGTATCTTCCCTTGGTTGAATTTGCCTATAATAACACCTACCATTCTTCCATTCAGATGGCTCCTTTTGAGGCCTTATATGGTCGTAGGTGTAGAACACCAATAAGTTGGGATAATCCTGAAGATAGAGTACTAATTGGACTGAAATCCTGTCGGAAATGGAAAAACAAGTTAAATTAATCCAAGAAAGATTGAAAGAGGCCGCAAATAGACAGAAAAGTTATGCAGATTTAAAAAGAATTGACAGAAAATTTAACGTGGGAGATAAAGTTTTTCTTAGGGTCAAACCTAAAAAGAGTTCCATTTCGTTTGGCAGATAAGCCAAACTATCTCCTAGTTTGTAGGACCATTTGAAGTCCTAGAGGTCATTGGACCAAAGAGCCTCACAAGCTAGCACTACCTCTCGCTCTATCCAGGATGCACAATGTATTTCATGTATCCTTGCTTAAGAAATATGTACCTAATTTAACACATGTACTTAATTGGGATTCATTGCAGGTTCTGGATCTAGGGTAATCGCGGTTGAGCCTATAAGGATACTAGAAACCCGCAAGTTGCACTTGAAAAACCGTGAGGTTTCACAATGTAAGGTCCAGTGGGACCAATATTCTGAAGAAAGTGCCACTTGGGAGAATCTGGAAGATATCCAGACTACTTTTCCGCATCTGTTTGATTTTTAAAAATATATTTTTGTTATAGTGCTAAATTCAGTTTTTCTGTAAAGAGGTAGATAAGTAAATCCTGTAGATAAGTTTACAACTGAATATTGGAACTAAGGTACTTTTTGATGAATAGTTATTGTTGAAGATTTTGTAATGAACCTGGAAAATATGTCGTTTAAGCAGTAATGTGTTATGTCTACAGATTATGTGATTGATTTTCTAGATATATAAGGGATGTTGTGACCTTTATGATTCAGTTGAAATGATATTGATACAAATTTTAAGCTGATTTGAAATATATTAATGCAACAAATGAATGATGGGTTTAGTTTTTCTACTTATCCTGAAATCATCGAGACGATGATTATTCTAAGGGGTGGAGTATGTAACATCCCAAAATTTCTTGCAAGTTAAATTAACTACGGTTAAGTCTAAACAAGATTAGACGAGATCATCATTAGGTGTAAAATTCATTTGGTTCGTCGTATCATGACCCACAGCTTCTGCTGCGGGGCATGACATTGCGGAACGAATAACCCCGCAGGGCCGCACCCACCTTGATGATCCTTCCTAAAACATGATTAGGCCTTAATCATAGGTAAAATGATTCATTAATGATAGTGAATCTTTCGGTTATTTATTCCGGTTATTTTATTTTAATCGGTTTGGTCGTCTTATGTTTTGTTCAACTTTTGCAGTGACCGTGATGAATACTGCCTCTATTTTATTTGACAATGCTATATCAAACCAGCTTTACGAGAATATTCGAATTATTATTATTATTTACGGGCTTGGTGATTTTTCATTTGTTTGAATATTTTATATGGAACATGGGAATTCAAATAATTATTATGATAACATATTGTTGGCAATATGTGGACTTATATTATGATGATTAATTTTACCATTAAAGTTAGGTATCAATTAAAATAAAAATTAAAAAAATGCATTATTAATTTGTGAAATTATATATTTAAATCCTAAAAGGATTTGGCATGTAAATCAAAAGTTAAAAAGTATAATAATAATAATATTTTAATATTTAAAATTTGAGAGTTTTGAAAGGGACACGCCTTCATCTAACACCAAGTATGTGGCATCACGACATGCATTGACGCATGAAGCAACATTTGGAAGCCCGAAAATTCTCCATTATAGTATAGTTTCTTCATTATATTTTCTTTTATTTCTCCTTTGTTTGTTTTCACTCTTCTCTTTTGGAAATACCTGCGTGAGTTTTGGAGGAAGGATTCAACTTGTTGGAGTGGGAAGAGTAGAAAGGTTGCCGATTCTTGGTTTACTTCGTGCATGTATATTTTCTCCTTCTCTCGTAGCATTATTTGTAAATAATGAGGAAATACACATTCTGTTTTAAATGACAATTAAATGAATTTGTGGACAACTTCTGATTTAATTGCTTGGAAATGAAATCTAAAAAGGAAATTGATGGATTTTGTATTCTCTTAAGTTTTCTTTGTGTGGCTTTAGCCAAAACTAGAAAAAAACTTGAGATGGGTGTTCCTAATCAATTTTTATTTTATTTTATTTTCTATTTAAATTTGATTTCTGGAAACCCAAATCGATTTCTACCTCTGGGTTTTATTATAGTCAAACAATAATTTATTTGTATGAGCAAAGCGATTTTTGGGTAGTGTGAAAATGTTTTTACTAGGTATTTCATCATTTTGCTTGATATATTTGCTTCGGATTCTAATAATTTCTAAATAGAAAAGAAATTAATGTTGGAATGAATTGATTTGGATATGTACAAGTTGATTTGCATGTAGGTATAATTTTATTACCTGAGTGAAAAATAAATTAGTGTTAATTGATCTATGTAAGATGATTTAGTTTTTCTTAAAGGATTTCATTATGGAAGTGTTATAAACTTATTGTTGTTATTCTATGCAAATAGACTTCAAAATTATCATCCCGTGGTATGTGGGTCAATTTGTTTTGTAGATCCGTCGGTTACACTGAAAGAACATGTTAAAATGATTTAATAGAGGTGTTTTTACACTATTTAGTTGGACTGTTCCTATAAATATATATATGTATTTTGATTGTTTAGAATAAAGTTATTGTGCGTTTTATAGAGCTGCTCATTACCTAGAGGGAATATGTCTAATTGGTATTTGGAAATGATGATTTCAGATTTGTTTTGTTAAGTTGTTTTTGATTGGAAGGTAAGAAAAATAATAGTTGAATCTGTACCATGTGAAACATGATTTGCTTGTGGTTTAATTAGAATTCGGATGTTGAATGATTATGGTTTGATTATGTCTTAATTCTTGTGATTAGAGTGAAACATGATTGCTGAAATAGAAATTGGTTGTTCTATTGGTGTACATTCATAGTTGTATCTTGATGTAGAATAGGTAATAATATATTCTCCACTGTATTACCATACGTTTGTTGATAAAATAACATGTATATCGTTTCATATTTTATTAAATAATTGCATCAGAAATTGGAGGCAATATTCATGCCAATTCATTTTGAACTGATAACATACCACTACTCCAGTCTTGCAGGACAATTAGCCGTCACGTTCGGATATGCGGAAACTCATGTCTTGTGAAGTTTAATCGTAGCATGGATCTAAATGAGATACTTGGATTTCAATTTGTAGAAGGATGATATCCCAAAATTTTGACTAAATTCATTGGGATCTTGGACCCATTGTTAATATTCAAACCTTACTATGTGAGAGTTACCATAATAGTTATATATTTCGCCTTAACGGCATATGTAATTTATGATTTTAATAGAGAGATTTTTACCGTGTATGAAAGAATATCTTAATATGAGTAAATGATAAATATTAGAAGTGAGAAATCTTACTAATCATAAATTGATATATTTATTTGTTTGATATTTGTCAATGTATGAAGCCGATAGTTGGGCAATTATTGTAACAATCAATTGTCTTTAATTTCTAAATTAAATAAGCTATTTAGTGGCATAGCTAATCGAAGGAATAATTAAATATACATGTTTTAATATATATTTAATTCGACCTTTCGGTAAACTTGGTATTAATATGATAAAATTGTAAATCTGTTGTATAGAGAATGAAAGAGTATCGTTGTAAAAGGTAATTTAAGGTTAAAAAAACAAGCATCAGGAAAAGAAAGACTAAATGGGATGGTAAATAGATGAAAAGATCCATTAGACTTATCCCATAATGATCCTAGTTGGCCTTTGGCATTTATCTCAATATAAACTCTTGCAAGATAGGTTAAATTGGAAATAAAGTATATACAAACTATAAGATCTAGATAAGTGTGAAAGGGATAATTGTGAGGTGGCGGAAGACTTAAATTCATAAGACTAGTGTGTTGTCTCGAGTTTAGCTGTAACCTGCACGGCGGAAAACTTTGGCCAAAGTAATGCATTGATGGCTGTGCATTGTCTGATCACCTACTCCTCCAATTAAATTAAAATTGCTAGTAACCTGATCATGGGAAATTGAACACTGAACATGAGGTAGGCAATGGTCGGATACCGGAATACGAAGTCGGAAAATTAACTTCGTGGTAGACCCAAGGACTTTCACATGGTTTGCATGACCTGAAAAAGGTTGGGCCAAAATGCTAGTAAGCATTGTCACTCGAAGTAGTGGCGAAGAGAGATCGTGGAGATCTGGATATACCCTTCTCAGCCGCACATGGCTTACACGGAAGTTATCGGATAGATCAAAAGAACAAATTTGATTAATTAAATCTGTATGAATGCAATTGCGTAATCTATTTTTATGTATGTTTAAAAAAAAAGAATCCCCATTTTTCAGTTCTAGTAATTTTGAGCGTTACATAGCTTAGCCATAGCGATTCGCATGCTCCATAAAATGACTTCTGAATCAAATCCTTCGTGCATGTGGTTTAGAACTTCCTAAATGTTCATGACCAAGTTAAACCCTAGATGCCAAGTCCAAAGTGACTAAAGGAGCTTTGAAAATAATGATATATATTTTACCAATTTAAAACCCATTCCATAGCCATCATTGTTGTTTCTCTTTGGAAGACTAAGTCAATCGCCATGACCATGTCAAAGGCCACTTTCAAGGTGACAAGGTGGCTTAGTAAGAGCGTTGAGAAATGTTAACCAAATTAACTAGCATGACTTTAGTTCAAATTATCATAATAAATATCATGTCGGCACTAGCAATGTAAAATAATATTACAAATAAAGCTTTGACTAATATCCCCAAAATCAAATAGTGGTAATGATCTCTAATCTCTATGTAATATCTTATGCATAATAAGTAAATTATAATCTTTACAACTTGGTCCACATTTCCAAAACAGTCAAGTCGAAACCCATAAACCATAACGTGGTATATACATTAATAGCTAGCAAAGTGGTAACTTACTTAAAAGTTAAATTACGTGAGGCGTAGTTCACCCACTACTAGGGTCGACAATAGATAGGTACAACATGGTGATAGGGTGCCACAAGGACAATGTCACAATGATGTTAAAGACATAGAATGCCACTACAATTCTTAAGTGGAAATGCAAGGTAAGTTAAGACTCACTAAGCTCTATAACGATGTTTTCTAGGAGCCCGGGAAGCATCTCAGTGGTCAGGGTCTAAGTCAACAACAATGAGGTCTCCATATAACAGCAAAGTATAGACATAAGGTCTATAAGGGTCCTAGTTAATATCAAAACCAAAGCAATATTAGAAATCATTTCTCCTTAATAAAGGTCGGGGTCAGAATCAAGACAACTTTCAAATGAAAGGTCATAGTCAGTACATGTTACTTGAGATCACACTTGACTGTTGTCCTCACTCATTAGCGCTTGACTAAGTTGATTCTATCTAGCTAAGAGCTATAACCGATAAGGGTCTATAGATGCAAGCAAGGTGTCATGCCGCTAGGTAAATGCCAAGAGTTGCTTGCAAAGAGCTCGAGTCATTGACAAACACTTGCTTGCCACGTACTTCACCCACAAGAGGGTTCTTAACAATCCATAGACTTCTCTATGTGCTCCACGTGTCAATGAAATTTCAATCATCTTCTCCATGAAGGGAGAAAGGTACCTGTTGATGGTCACCCAAACATCAATATCAGGGGCGACAAAATGGGATGTGACACCTTCCGCTGTCCTCCTTTGCGGCTTCATAATCCAAAAGCAATTCCTGTTCAATTGCCTCTAAATACATGCCTTACTTTCCTAAGTCGGATATGCTTTTCAATGCATCTTGGAATTGCTTCTATGACTCTAAAATCATCATATACTGCAGAAGGCGTAGCGTACTAATGTGCTGCTGATCAGAACTTTGCTGTTACAGCCTTGACGCTGCTGGTGCAAGATGTTTGTTCTTGCTGTGGAGCACATCTCAATGTGACTGCTGATGCGAAAAGAATACCGAACAACCAATGCTGCAGAATGTGCCGTTCCGAACTTTTGAACGCATTCTACTGCAGAAGCATATGTTGATTGTTAGTTGTCAGCAATTATGTTACATGTTTTAATGGAATTAGTTTCACTTAGTTGATTGCAATTGCTCTATTTTGAAACGTCATTGACATATGCAGCTGTCTTTTATAGTTCACAATTAGTTTAGATGCTATTTTGTTAAACCAAGAAAAAACTGCTCTCATCAGCAATTTGTCATGTTGTTGAGAGGGAATCTCGCCCTGTGGTTATAAAAGCATTGGAATAAGTAATAAGAAAAGTAGTAAAGAAGAAATAGAGAGATAGATCAATAAGGAATAGCATGAAAAGATCTATTGCATCTGCAAACCCTTTTCTATGTAATTTGGCAAATACAGTAAATTATTTGGTTGCTGTTTAATAAGTTCTGCTAAGAGGGAAATGGCTTATCTATCTAAACGGGACAGGGCCCATTCGAAAGTATTGGTGACTGGATAAATTCCCTTCAATTAAATAGGTTTGCTTGTGTTACGTGTATTTCATCTTTTTAGCTTTGTATTTGATTCTTATATGTGACCGCAGTTAGTTACAAATTGTTTAGGTGGTTGAATTTTTTTTTGGATGGTTGAAGTTCTTTGTTTATTCACTTTTAGCATCTTGTTTCTTCCTGCAATCAATTCCTTTATGCAACATTGTTCTGACTTACTTTGTTATGAACTGCCTTCTTAGAAATTTAGGCAATTCATCTGTTCTACCTTAATTCTAGTACTTCTTCATACTCCCTGCCAGTAGATGCACTTGCATTTAAGAGAAATCTCAACAACGAAAGAACTTGTAATTCTGCATATACTTTGCACACCACCTGGTCAAATTACATCCTGGATTTACATAAGATGAAGTGCACCCATCAATTGGCAAGTGGGGGTGTAAATTCTATGAGAGAAAATCATTAGAATTTTACACATGAATGGGAACTGTATAAGTTTGGCGGCACAGGGGTTGGAAAGGGATACCCAACACATATGGAAGTGGAGCTTTCATTGGAGGAAATACATTCTGATTTTGTCAACAATATATTGAGGGAAACACCTGCTTGGTGGTGGGATGCTCATAGAAGTAATTTGACAGGATGGATGAGATTCTCTAAGCGCATATTGGAGAGATTTGCATTAGTGAAGGGGAAGCAGGGTCTAAAGCAGTTTGGAAGCTCTTCTTGGGACATGCATCTATGTTTGGAAGGGTAAAGGGGAAGTATATCTTGCAGTGTTGGTACATGCGTTTTATGCCACTCTTGATGAGGCTTCAAAACTAAGAATCAGCTTTAGTTGGTAATAGATGCTTGGAGGAAATTTCACTTTTGGAATTCTATTCAGTAACTTTGCCAAGTTCTTTGAAAGAGGAAATCAGCGAATGAACGAAGGTGAGAAACTTACATAAGTGGAGATAAAGTTGGATACAGTTTGGAAGGAGAAGAAATCGTTAATGTATGGATTGGAGATACAGCTCTTGATGTTGGTTGAAAAGGGAATGCCTTCTTTGATGTCAGTTGAGGAGTCCTAGCTTCTGATGCCAACTGGAAAGGAGCTAAATCCTTTGATTTTGATTGAGAATGTGGATCAATGATGTGCTAAGGTGAAAGAAGGGCATCTTTAGAAAATTACTATGAGGATCCTGAGAATGACGAGGATCATGAACACCTAAAGCTTCTTAAGTAGGAAGGTGAAAGAGGAGTGATTTTTAGTTATCGGAATAGAAACAAAATTATTATGAAAGCCTTTAGGAAAGGAAAATCTGAGCAGGAAGGAGGGGGTTTGAAAACACAATCTTCAGGCAAAGCTGAGCTCAACCACTCCACAAGAAATTCCTGCTCCTTTCTGACCTTTCTCAGGCCATTAAGGATTAGGTGCAGATGTTCGTGGTCTTCAATGCTAACGGTGTTAAGCAGAGTCTCAAGATCCTGGTGCTCTTAATGCAAGATATAGGTCCCGGCATTGGAAAGCATATTGGCACAACTCAAAGATTGGGCAACATAGAATACACTTCTGGCCAATGAACTATTTTGGGTCCAACATGAGGGCCTTCATTAGTTTAGCAATATCTTTGCCTTCTACCTTATCAATTTTACTAGCTGCTGCCCATATTCTTCTGACATAAATCTGCATGAATGGATTCCTAATTTCTTGATCAATATAGTCTGAGAGTTTGTTGGCATAAATTAACCAGTTTTCTGTGGAGCCCTCAGTTTCCCCTTGCTAGCACTAGGCTTGGAGGGTGAGGCCTCCTCAATTTTAATAGTTTTCATGATGCATGCAATTGAATTTGATTAACTATTGACAAAGGAAAATTGATGGGATACTATTAAAACATAGCTTGTTAGGGCCAAAATTGAAATTGAATTCCAAATTTGAAATCCATACCCATCCACAAGGAAAAACCCCTAGTGCCTGTTCTGCCATTATGCCAGGAAGAGGGTGGTATGATAATTTTTTACAGAATGAGAGATCAAAAGGAATCACCCTGAACTGTGCACCGGATGAGTTGAACCACCTCCATGCCAATCCACTTATCCACCTTGAACGCTCAATGCCATGCACAACAATGGAACTAAAAAGGCAAGTAGGCTTGGGGCCGTGTGTGAGGGTCTAAAGTCCCATCATTGGGTATGGTGACCAGTTTGAGTGTGATGGAGTAAATGCCACATAATATAATGAAGTGAGGTATCATTGTGGCTGCGAGGTGGCAGATGGCAAATAATGAAAGATTAGGGATGTGGATAGTAGGCCAACCTATGTAATGCAATGGCCTAAATGGTAACCAATGGTATTATTGAAGCAAGTGGTGGGAGGCATACCATACTAGCAATGTTTGGAATTGCTTGGGGAAGGGGATCCCAAAATTTGCACAACCTATCTTTGGAATTGCTAAGGCCAACCCCTTCATTGGCTGCCCAATCTGCCACTGAATTACCATCTCTTCAGGGCACAAACTCTTTGCTGTCAAATTTGAGGCATATCTAGCTTACATCATCCAGCAATGCTTTGATCTTTCATGCCTCTACATTACCCCCACTGGCAGCATTGATTATGATTTGAGAGTCACCTTCAATAACCGCTCTTCTCCAACTTTAAAGTTCAAGAAAAGTGAAAAGTACAGTTTATTATTTTAATTATTTCTATAATAACCCTCAACGGAATTGATTCTGTAACTGTCAAACCACAAGGTGCTTGCCCTTTAAAATTAGTCAACTTATCTAAAGTCACTACAAAGAACCCTGCTAAACAATTCGACCGCTTTTTTGTAGATTTCTAGATTTAATTGTTTGAATGCGTTTGTAAGCATAAAACTTGCCCATAAATTTGTGTTTAATTGCATAACTT
The DNA here is from genome assembly GCA_018340775.1 of Taxus wallichiana var. yunnanensis. Taxonomy (NCBI): domain Eukaryota; kingdom Viridiplantae; phylum Streptophyta; class Pinopsida; order Cupressales; family Taxaceae; genus Taxus; species Taxus wallichiana. The sequence continues at coordinate 365,436,881 of CM031237.1, forward strand.
CTAAATACGGAGTCGGTTTTAGGCAATTTTTTTCTACAAAGTGTAAAATTGTACTTTAATCATCTTGGAAAAATGAGTTTGCCTTAGTTGTAACGGTTTGTGAAAAACAAATATTTTTCCGTAAAAAGTGAACCAAAAAGAATTATTTGTACATGGGTGCATTGTCAGTTGTACTCAACGCTCATACAAGTATTTTTGCTCATGGGGGAAGTTTATTGAAAAGCACACAACACTAAAACAGATGGCAGGCATCATGGAGAACTAGCCGGTTGAGCTAAGTCAACAAAAGACTAGAAGAAATAGAGGAAGGAGGCCATTTACCAATCTTGAGTTCACCGCTAACTCAGAGATTGGCAGTTTGCTATAATGGAAAAACAATGCACCAAAAGACAACACAATTAAAGGGTTGTATTCATTAGTGGTAGTGATGATGTACTTCGGATAAAGGCGATTTATCGAAAATGTGTACCAAATCAATGTTCAAAGGCAATTATCACCATGTTGTTCGTGATCTAGTGGCGCTTAACAAAAGCAAGTGACTACTTGTGTTGGTCAATGAGGTGGATAGAACCGATCAAGACATAGTGAGGACCCAATCCCACTATTTTGACTTTTTACCTCAGTGAGGCCCAACCAACCAAAGGTGCAACATAAGAGAATTGTAAGCCCATATCACACTTGCAGTGAGTAGAGTGTATGTCCATACTCATATGTTGTATGTCCCTAATCAAAGTCGTAGCGAGGCCATTTCTACTACCCTATTGGATAGGCGATATGTTCTTGTCCATGACGTTAGTCTAAACTAGAAGTATGTCCTATTTCTCTTACAAGTATTGTTCCTTTCCCTTTGAACTATGTCTATACCAAGGGCGGACTGTTGGATATGTCCTAGTTAGTACATTATAACTAAAATGATATATTAACTTGATGGTATTCATTTAGGAATATTTGAATGTTGGAGAAATGAGGTTTGACACCTCATGCATAGGGAAACAAATTTGTATAAAATCCCTATATTTAATGAATAAAATAATCTTGTTGCTTATTTTAGTTTCAAAAGCGCGATGAAAACTCCCGTATACCTTGTGCGCATAACCTTTCCTCGCGCAACACTCTCCCAACTTTATACTAGGTTGCATGATTACGTGGTTCATATACAATGATTACAAATTAGAGGAATATCTTATTTATTTAGCATAAGTAAATTACAACATAACTAATTGTAGAGATAAAAGTAGTCTAAAAATAAGGAAATATTATTGTGTTGCAATTTTAAACTTACGACTTTATTATAGCTCTCAATAGCTAAAGTTCACAAGCTTCATAAACAACTAAAGCATCCACTCTTCCGGGTAAATGATCATTTGGAGGTCATTCACTTTCCTCGGACACACTTCGTGTGATTACTCATCTAAGTGTATCTTTGGGCTTTGGTGACTCAATGCTCCTTTGCTTGTTTTGGGGGCTGCATGCGCTGGCTTCTCTATGTTGTGATCATCCATTTTTGTGCCCCATGTGTGGCTTATTCTCAATTTCCATCTTGGCTGGACTTTTCTTTCCCTCTACGCAATCCATGGCTTGGATGCCACTCGCTCAATCTTTTTCTTATCGCAGATATATCCATCACTTTGTCAAAGTCTAATCTCATCTTTGTTTTGGGGTCGTGTGATCTGCGAGCATCACTTTTGGCCTTCGACTCTTTTGACTTTGTGGGCTGCCTACTACTTTCTTAACCCAACGCATCACCCCACTCAATCTCGGGGACACCTTACCTCTTCAACGCTCCGGATCCATAACTACATCTCCACATACAAATTAGCACACTTTACCATCCCGGTCCTTATCGAGCCTTTATGTTTGACTTCCTTTTTTTTTTTTAACTCCAACACAATTTCTTCCAAAGAATATGATAGGATTCTTGAATCCTTCTCGCACATGACAAACTTGAGGATTCAACTTCTTCTTTCTCCCAAGCAATGTCTTTGTCTTCCTCGACTCTTCCTTCTACGTAGATAATTTGTAAAAATTGAATCCTCCTCTTGCATGTCTACATACGCAAGCTGAACTTCTCGTCAATGGAATCACCCTCTACCCTCTCTACCCTTTGTTCATGATTAGCATAACACTAAGGCCTACTTAACAAAGTTGGATAACTATCCGCCTTAGCCATCTTAGTGACCTTAAAGTCACCCGAGAACATAATCCTAAACCTTTTAGCTAGGCATTCTTCAAAGTGCCTATGGGCTTTGCCTTAGTCTTGTTTGCCATGCACAAAACATTCTTTTAGTGTAGCAAAGTGGGCCTTCCCATTTGAATCCATATAGCCCTAGTCAAAGCTTTAACCTCTGCGCTAGTATCAACATAAGAAATTCTCCATTTCATAGTCGTTGATCTTTGCGTTGACTAACAACTCTCGGTCATAAGTAGAGCTATGCGTAACACAAGTCCCCTTTGAATGTTGTGATTTTACTTCCGTTGTCTTGGGTTTCCTCACACTTTCACTTTGAAGACAAGTCTTTGACAAAGGTACCACCCTCCTAGTTTTCAATAAAGAGAGAACCTCTGCGCCAAGTCTCCTACATCATTTGGCTTGGATTTCCTTTTGCTTGCATCGCATACTTAAGCTACCTGAGCCCTCTCGCAGCTCTCAAATCCCCTGGAAGTTCTAGATCACCTCCATTTCCTTGACAATTATAGCTTTCGCCACGCAAAATTTGGATATAAATCGGATATACATCTGCCTTCTCTTACATCTTGTAAACTATCTTTGTCTCACCCTTCTTTGCATAAGATGCACCTCCTTCCTCAAAGTTACACTCTCTATCTCTCATGGCAATGTTGATGTTTGTCCCCCTTTTGTTATACCTTGCATTCTTGCGTGGAGATCAATGTTGGTCTTGATTCATTGTTATCATGCCTACCCCTTTTTACTCCTCTTCTAACACCATCTTCTTGTGCAATTCCACGCACTCCTTTGTCTTGTACTTTTCTCCACAATTCACACAAGTAGGTATTTTAGGACATTGCCTTTGATAATGGTCTGTGGTGCCACAATTAAAACAACCCACATACGAACACCACTTATTCCCCGACCTCTATGGCCACATGCTTTCCCTTTATCAAATCCTTGTTCTTGATTCGGTGCAATCATTGCTTGTTTCAACCTGCGTGCACCTTAGCCTCTTGCCATTCCTCAATAAATTGACAATTCTCGATGTTGTGGGTATTTGATTTACACATTTTACACCAACAAACTAATCTGGTTTGTTTGGCCCTTCCCAACAATGGGAAATTCTTAGTTTCATCCGCCTTTGGCACACATAACAATACAAGAGCATTGCTTTCACCTTCTCCTTAGTGCAATCATTTCTAATATGTCCCTCGGTTTCGGTTTCTAGTACACCAATATCGTTTGCACTCTCCTTGTGGGGATCCCCATTGTTATCAACTTCTCCAATTGGGAGGCCATTGTGAATATTTGCATTTCTAAGAATAGGCTTATTGATGCGGGAGCATCTAGATTCAATAGCTAAAACAATTGGTGTAGGTGTAATAAGCGTGTGTAGAACTTATCGATTGTGCAGGATTAAGAAAGGCCACACACAACTTGCGGGTTCAACATAAAGCCTTGCATAGGGTACATTAAATACTTGTGCTCAACATTGCGCACCATGTATCTTTCCTCACTCTCCCGCGATGATGAGCTTTCACTTTGACTATGTGTCACCTGATTTGTCTTCTTTGCAATTGAGTTAACTAGCAACTAAAAGCCTTCAATGGATGGTAACGCCCCAATGAGTGATTCTTTGTAAATTGGTTCAACCCATTTGATAAAGTTTTGACAATAAGTAGGGTATCTTTACAAAGCTATCTTTATTGAAAAGGGAATTTTTACCCCCATGTGGTGGTTGATATAAATGGAGGTGTCGAAGATCTTAAGTGGTAGCTAAGAATAGCCGAGGAAGGAGCTTGGGCTTGAGCATAACCGTATGTTAGTCGAGAGATAGTTCGAAGCCGAGTTCAAGAGAAGGAACCAATTCCGGTTCAACAGAGTCTTCATGTGATCTGTGTGTCTAGTTTAGGATTTAGAGTCCTATGATTGTGCCCCATTTTGAATGTTGCAAAGTCTTTCCTTCAAGACTATAATAAGATTGCAATGCATTGTGGCTGAGTTTGTAATATTTTCCTCTTTGATTAACATAAAAATATATTGCTCCTTAACAAAATGTGTGTTGACCTTTGCATGTGCAAGGTCATCTGTGTGTGAAAATTTGTGGGCTGTGTGGTCTAAGATAGTCCTTAATTGAACCCTCTAACTGCCACTTTATCATTTATCACTGAATCAAAACTTCTAGCTGTTTCCATCTTCAAAGCATTCTCCAACGCTCTCGTGGATCTGTGAAGAAATTCATTGCGAAATGTTACTTGAATGAAGCTAATAGGCCCCCACAAACAACTGCACATGCTGCAACGGATGGAGCTCCTAAGAGATCTTCAAAGCATTGTTTTGAAATGCACATCATTTGCAAGCGCACTTTTAGTGATACCTTATCTCTTTCAATGCAAAGATGCTTTTCGCTTAAACTCGGGATATGAAATTCTTTAAAAAGTGGCGTTGAACGCATCATAATCAACAATAGCTTGGTCTAGATCAAACTTTTGGTACCAAATGCGCGACGTGGCCCATTAGAGTCATGACAAAAAAATCAACTTTCTTTTAGGGGACACCACCCCCTTTCCATGCCACGTTATCTAGTACTTAGATAAATGCTCTGCGGCATCTTCAATAACATGATATTCCAACAACTTAGTCATATCGTGATACAATTGCTAGTGCGGTACCATCTGAACTTGTGCTTACACAACAGTTCTAGAATTCACCATGGTGTAGGGCTAACCAAAATCATCCCTACATTTGGTGCATTTGTGAAAGCTATAGCCTATGCAACTATGGTCTATGTGACTACAACATTCCCTGTAGTTGGTGTGCTACATCTCCTCGTGTTGCGCTGGACTTGGCACATGGTTGCCACCGCACAACTCCACTCGCACTACCTCTTGCCATTGCAAAATTTGCTAACTCAATATCCAAAGTGTGCTCCCAAAGTCAAATGGTGCATGAATCTTTTCCATTTCCACGCGTGCTCTACTTGCCTTTACAATTGAAGGTGTATTGTCCATATTTTTCTCTCACGTAATTCACGTTATTACTAAAAATGTGTTAGCTTCACTACTTCCTCCACTTCAAATATACTCCCTTCTAAAGAACATGGCCGCTCATTAGCATTGACATGTAGCTTATCCCATCTTGAGTGCTCTCAGGATCTACATACTCATCCTCTTGGCATCTCCCCTTTTGTGAGATCCTCTCTGTGCAATTATTCCTTAACAAAGGAGCGGTATTCAATACGCAAGCCATCTGCGTGCCCTTTTCTTCCTTTGCAGTCTCATCGGTATTTATTTGGTATGATTCGCTGATTTTCCTAGGGTCCTTGGCCAAAAGATCTCTTTTCGACCTTCCACATATTTATTTTGTCGCATCTCACTTTCCGTAGTTCCTTTATCTAGTCCTCATTTTCTCTATCCACACCATCCAAACCCTCATTTTCACTCGCTAAAACTTAGCTTTCGCACGATGAAAGATTTAGCTCTCCATTTCCAATCCAAGATAAACCAAGAACATATTAATACACATAATCTCTGCAAGGAATGACCCCTCGGTTCCCATGGAAACTCAAACTTTGCCTTATTTGGACAAGAATAAGTAGAGACAACACATAGCTATTAAAGACGCCTTTCGCACCATACCTCTATTGCATGTGTCCACATCTCATCCTGTTTGGCTCAAAGCTTTTACCCACGCATCATTCCAACCCTGGATCGACCAAATCCACAACTTCTTTAAGTTGTGTAAGTTGCGATCCATGCATGCAAATGCCCAAGAAGCTCAATGAAGAACACCTCATACAAATCATTGCTTAGGCACTCAAATACTCGTGCACTCCCTTTACTCCTTGATTTCACCGCACATTAAATATTTTTTTCCTCAAACCAATCCTCAATCCTCTTAAGAGTGATCTCATCTAATCCATCATCGGCCATGTGCAATCTCCATCACCTTGATACTATTGAACGAAGTCCCACCAATAGAACCAAAGTGTTGTCGGTGTTTTCCATGCCCCCTCTTTGTGCGAAGGACAAGAGTCCAAGTAACCCTGCGCTAAGACTTAATTCTTATTGACGATAGATAAAAGCAAACCACCACTTACACTGGCATACATCACTTGAAGTGAAAATGAGAGATCACTAGGAACCTCCTAATGAGAATTTGACATAACTATGGAAAACAAGCATGTGATGTTGGTAGATCAAACCTTAACACAACACACCTTAAAGAAAATAATAACACTTTACAAATAGTCATCCGAATGTATACCAAAGTATCATCAACATAAACAACATTTACTACAACTTCCATGATCACTTGATAAAACAAACAAACCCTAACAACATATACACACTTAAACTATAGAGAACCACACAACTCTTATATTAATTTAAGCTCTTTAAATTGTACATTATCTCGTGCCATGCACTATACCATGAAAGGAATACAAAGCTACAAGTACTTCTGCACAGCAGCCTGTGGAAGCAAATAACCCCATGACTTGCTCGCAACTTACTTTGAACCTTTGCTCCTCCAACTTTACCCTCGTGACCAATTGAGGAGAATCCCAAATGAAGAGCCCAAGGGGGTGTATTATCGCCTATAGGGTTCGTAGAACCCTTGGTGGGTATTTGGCAAGAGAATATTTGTTGATGCCTTTTGAATACCCCGGAGGATGTTTGGTTGGTGATAGATTGTCATGCACTCTAGGCATCTAGAAGCTTCCCTTGTGCTTCTTTGCCCTTCTTCTCCATCTTTAATCCTGTGACATTGGCAACCCTGCATCGATCAGTGACACGTGTTCTTTTGTATGCTGTTGATTCACACATTCTATTCCCTGGGAATATGCTTTCTGCTTCTCCTCGCACACCCTTTGCCTTAAGTCTGTGTCTACTTCACACATGAGCTATGCTCCTGCCCTCCTACAGGCACATTCAAGCCTTAAGGTCACACACAACTCATTTGTGCAGCTTGGACCTCTGTGTGAAGGAAAGACTTAGTGTCTTTTGCTGAGCTCAACACTCTGATGGCCTGATCTACTATTTTAGGGTCGGCCCTTTGTTTTTTCACATAAATCCTCTTAGGCAAAAGTAAAATAGTATTTTTAAGCATTTTTGTGATTGGCATTTTTATATGTATATCATGTTTATTTTTGACATGACATAATAATTTTATTTTTATTTTTAATATTTTTACAAACAGTACACCATTTTTAGTCACACAAGTTTTTACTATTTTAAGCCTGGGTAGTTGAATTCCATTTACACTCTTGCCATGATGTATCAATGTCGTGTAAATGAAATGCTAATATGATGCAAGCTCATTTTTATGATATTAAAATTGACAGCAGTGAGGATGTTTGATTGCATAAAGAAAATACCATCTACAACTATGAGGAGAACAAGTTCTTATATCTGCAAAAATAACTCTGTAAGAATTTTCTACTGTGGTAAAACTGTGTAACAGCATTTCCACATAGACGACTTGGGCTCAAATCAATATCCAATGAAATACTCCGAGAGACTACTCCTTGCAGAGTGAAATTTAGAGTAGAGAAAATTGACACTTTTCAATAGGATAACGGAGGCACACTACAGAAAACTGAAACAGAAATCAGGAGGAAACATGGTTTACACTTATAAACATTGTCTCAACAATAAAAACGGTATGAAAACATATATACTGAAAACTGGCAATGTGCTAGTACACAACGGGTGGCAGTATGCTTGTGTGAATACTCATGATAAGAGCGTATTAGTACTATGAAGAGTCACAAACCTGATCATTAAGCTCTGATACCACAGGAAGAATTACTGCTGAGGATAACTTATACAGAAATTTAATTACAGAATACAAAATATACAGCATATCCACAATTAATTTCTAGCAAGATTGCACAAATTGAGCCCTACCATGACTAACAATGTATTTATATTTATAGTACATAAGGTTCTTTATTCTTGGGATCCATTTTCCATGAATGGGACTGTCAAAAACTTGGGGACGCCGCTTATCAAGTACACCATGGTGCTCACATTTGTATGGGCTATTTACTGAGTTTTTATTTTTTATTTTTGGAAAATTTCCTTACATGTTTGTTCACTTGTCTTTTTCCTTTTCATAATTTTTAACTCACAATTTCAATAGATCTGCTCGTTGCTGCCATTGATCTATTCCTTCTTGACCACTTCCCATGCTGAAGGGATAGGCACATGTTATGAGTTTTTCGCTGCCTCAAAAGTTTTTTTGGCCTTGGATGTTAGGAGGGATTCTAGGGCCTCCTAGGGTTACCTACCTTGCCCTACTTGCCCTAGACACTCCCCAATGAGCATTATCAAATCTTGCATTGGCCCTCTGTCGTAGGCACGATCAAAGATATTTGATGTGGCTACCATCCAGTCTTTCCAGCTTTCATCAGCCCATGCTCTTCGGGGATTCTTGCTCCCCCACATGGCTATCTGTATTGGTACCTTAACCACATGGGTTGGGGCTTTGCCTCTTTAGCTTTTCAGTGCTTTTTGTTATTTTGATTTAGTTAGTCTTTGATCCTCGGTTCCTTTTACCTAGCTCGTTTTATTGTAATTGGATGTATTATCGAATCCCATTGACCTACTTTTGGTCATTCATGGACATCCTCGACCTATCGACCCCAACCCCCAACTCTACGAGCTAGGCTATAAGACAGACAGTAGTTCCTCCTTGTCTCGATAGTGCCCGATAGAGCTCCTTAATATAATTTCATGTCATTTCAATGTGGTCCACACATAGAGCTCTATGAAACTTAGGACTTACAACAGTTTTTGACCAAGAATATCAAATGAACATTTACTAGCATATTGGAGAATAGTAACTTTAATTAAGATTATTTACAACCAGCTTTAAATCAGTGATTAAGTACGTTTTGTATTTTCTAGGGTGGTTTCTATTAGGTTATAAACATTCTTAGCATTATATGCGTGGAATCTGGATATCCGGAAATGCCAACCAGGGCAGCGTACCCGTGTACTGATGTACTGGGTGCTGGTACTGGTCCTCGTACTCTGCTTGAAATGTTACTGAAACTCGAAAACAGTCGTTCTGCCATACCCGGGATGTTTCTGTAACATTTCAGCAGTGCTTCTGTTTTTTAAACACCAAAAATAAAAATAAAAACACTAGATACTTCTGTTTCAGCCTGTACTTGAGGAAAATCTGGATGATATATTCTAGGATTTAGATTATAATCATGTACTGGGCTACGTTTCAGGCCTGAAACGTTTCAGAAACGGAAACGTTGCATGAAATGCTACCGAAACGTTTCCGCCGCTTTTTCGAATTTTTAAGTATCATAACTTTAAAAAAATAAAAAATAACTTCATTTAATGAACCTAAACCTAATCTACCTACCTAGACTTGCTAAAGACACTTCCTAAAAGCTATATAATGACATCTTGGGTCCATTCTAAATCACACTCTCATTTTTCTCTTGCTAAATCACAATTATAAAATGAGTACTATGCATATATATATTATAATATATTGTACGGACGTTTCTCGTAACATTTTGTATCCAAGGTATTTTGAAACTTGCCGCTTCCACGTTTCGTACTCCATTTCCGTTTCCGTTTCCGTTTCCTGGCAACATAGTGTATTTACTATTTAAGTGTTTCATCTTTTATAGACAAAAATGAGGATTATGCAATTTTTATATATATTTTTATGCTTTAATAATATATTGTATGGATGTTTCCATGCGGTTTCATACCCAAGGGTTTTTTGAAAATTGGTGTTTCTATGTTTCGAACCTGTACCTGTTTCTAGGCAACGTGTATTATATGCATTAGAGAACACAGCAGACTGAGAAATACTTTTTGTTTCCAAGTAGCATCATGGACATGGATATGGATATGAAATATAATCAGTACTGGGCTGTCACCGAAAAGATAATACTTGTTTTGAATCTTTTGGCTGTTTGTTTTCAGTAAAAACAGAATTACTGTATGCAATTCTGTACTTTAATTTGCTTGTCAACATTGTTTCTAGATTGAAGTATACAATGCTTTGATGTACGTCAGTATTAATTGCTTTTCTTTGCACTTTATCTTTAATTGGTTGGTGTATTGATTGAGCCATTACGTGTATTTTTCCGTAAATTGTTTCATGCATTTGGCGTAGAATCTCCCAGGAAACTGTTGTTAGAAATGACAAAGGACTGAGAGGGGGGGTGAATCAGTCCCTAATAAAACCTTTTCTTTTCTATTTCAAACATCAAACATACACCCTCATAAACCACAAACATTAATGCTTGATCATCATTAGATATAGTTCATCATGAAATGCATACATAATAGGAAAACAAGATATACTCAGAGCCTTTCTTGATTAATATTCAAAGCAGAGCACAATGACTTGATCTCCTCATCAACAGTCTACAATATACAATCAAGAGCTCATAAATACTATACTGACATCAATATGTTGTGACAATAGCATTCAACTACAAAACACCAAGACTGCTCTCCTTCATCAACTTGTTATTACAGAGACTTCATCATCTTTGTTTCACTACAACCAACTACTAACCTAGAAAGAATTCCACGGATTTTGGGCTAGGCCCAAGGGGTTTTGATTTGCAGCAAAGTTTTCTTCAATAGAAGATAAAGGGGTTTTTCATCAACTTGCAAGACTAAATCATCTTCCTTTTGTACACCATCCACTTGACTTTTCATCTTACACAAACTTTTCATTTTTCATGCCTTAGACTAATTTTCACTGTTTGAGCCATATCAGTCTCTTCATATTCACATTCTTTGCATTTGTTGTTCGAGTTAGGTCTCAAATGACTGTTTGACTTCTACATTATCTGGCTGTTAGCCTTTTTGAACTCCTATATTCAATACAAAACACAAACTCAAGCTTTCTGTCATTCAACTCTTATTCCACAGTTTCATAATCTTCAGTTTGCTCGAGCTAAAGGCAATAACTACACTGACTCTTGATATCAAGACTTTGTTTTGTATGCCATTTTGACTTCTTGTCATTTGTTCACATTTTACCTCTTCATCTTCTAATTCGAGCTGAGGGAGAGTTTTCAAGAGTTGGAAACTGTCATGGACTTTTAGACTTTTTCAAAAACTTATTAGCTTCGACCTAGACCCTTAGGCTTCCTCAAGAGACTGAGAATTGAGGATCTCAAACAACTTCTACATTTTGAACTAACTAAGTCGAGTTTACTTTGATGTACAGGATCAACAAACATGTTGGAGCATGCTGGAGCAAGACTAAAAGCCTTCAACTGATCTCCAAGAGAGCCAACACACACTTTGAAGAACTCAATTTGAGGCAAAGACAACTCAGACAGTCTACTGAGACTGAAAAATAAGACAACTGAGTTAAATTTTCACCATTGTCTTACTGCACAGTCTGGAAAGTTGCTCTAAAACCTCTTACAACAAATTTGCATTTCTCATCATGAAATTCAATTCACATTGGAGACATCCAGCCATGTAAAGACTCATGAAGAAGTCACAGACAGTTTTATGAAGATTCAACATGAGAATTTGCAAAGAAGCATTCAAAAAACCACCTTGTACAGACATGCACGAGTTCCTTTGTACACTGTCAAGAAAATCTCGAAAGCTACTTGATGAAAACAAAAATTTCTTTTGCAAACGCCTCGTACCTCCCCACAGAGATTTCCACCAATTTTTATGAATTTCGTTGGATAAAATTTGTGTTTCAAACCTTCTTTCCCACAAACCCTAGTTTTAACATTTCATGAACAGTGAAAGCCGAGAGCTTTAAATTTTGGATTTCTTGTGCATTTGTTGATGGTTTTGAATCTTTCAATTTCAATATCACTTACCTACCACCATATACCTTCTCATTTCTCAAAAACCTCTTGATAGGATGAAGATCACCCCCAACATTCAGAAATATAGTGCACAGTTAGCTCAGCAGTTTGACAGTCCTCCACTTGTTGGGCTTCAAAACAAGCTTTGAGGTTTAGAAAGTCATTAGGATTAGTATGCAGGGTCATAGAGGTATTCTAAACCCCTTTGAACATCTCACTCCCCATTAAGAACCAAAAGAACAACTTTTCATGAGAATTTCACACTGTACAGTGAAGTCCAGTCCATATTATGCTTAACAGTAAGCTTCACTAACTTCCAAGGTACCCTTGCCCTGTTCAACATTTTTGTGTACATCCTTATGAGGTGACTTCTTAATGCTCCCAGTAGTCAGAAGACATGTGCTATACAAAGTAGGAACCGTGCTTCTCCAACTTAGAAACTGGTCTTTATGACTTATCGTAGAAGATACTTTGAGAACCATAAGGTCCATATCACCTTTCTACTGAACTTTGAGCAATCTTTGAGTTTGGAGTATGTACTATAGCCAGAGAAATAGATTGCACTCTTCTTGCTGTCACCATTTGATTCATGATCATGTTTCATGATTGACTTGTCTCACAACAAGCCTGTAGACCCAACTTGCACACCCTGAAGAGACTTGAACTGAAATTACCATACTTGAAGGGCATTAATGACATCACATTACTTGGAGACACCATTAAACATCCTTGAGAAGCTTGAAATAACTCATACTAGTGAGTTGAAACTAGACAGACAACTTTTGTTATCACTGTCTCAAGAAAGTGCTCGAGAGTGAAAGGAACATGGTTAGAAAAAAATCATAACTTTCTTAATACTTATCCATTTCACGCGAAAATTTTTGCAATATCTCAAGCTTGTGATCCTCTACAAAAAGTCCTTCTATGATTCATCTGAAGGAGGCACTATATTTTTGCTTGAGTGTTAAGAAGCCAGACAACTTATTATGCATTTTTCAAAAAGCTTGTTTTAGAAAAACTAGCATAACTTCCACATACCTTCTCAGAACTCGATAAAATTTGGCATGAAGCACCACAAAACACCCCTTTACAAGATCCATGAGCTATTTAGCCATAATTATGCCTTTACTCTTCAAACCTATGCCACTTACCTCAGCCTACACTGTTAGTTTTCAAAGTCAACTTTGGCTAGCTTTTGAATTTTGCCTCCAGGAGCTAAACTAAGCCTTATTTTAGCTCACACATGCCCTAGACAACATTTCTAGGCTGCTCCCATGCTTATATTACCTTTCCATGACCTGTACCATCCTCTCACACCTCATCAGGCTCCAGAAAGCATGCACCTAAATTGGCAGTTTCAACTACAACTTCCAATAGATGACCTGATACACCTTGTAAGAGCTCTCGCCCATGCTTATACCATCAAATCTGACTTGTAGAACCTCTGAGCCAAGCATGCCAATCTTGTCCATGTTTCAATTTGGACTCTGCCTCACAAACCAAGCTGCAGAGTATTGAAAGTGAAACCATCCTTAACTTTCTCTATGAAGCTTCAATCATCATCAGAAGGCACTACCAATCAACATTCATGTCCGTTACAGAGCGTCACTTCACCATTCATTGCTTTGCCATCAATGCCACTCGCCATTAATGCCACGAAATCAATGACAACACCAATGACCGTGGTGCAACAATTGTTGGGTCCACCACATAGGTAAAATCTTTTGTGAATCATTTCTAAAGTTGGTCTTGAATTGGTTTATGGCCCTCTTTCTGGCAGTGCTCGTAAAAAAGCTTCTATCATATGAGTGATACGCCTCTCATTTAAATGTATGTATAGGAAATTTTCTAGACGCCTCGGTAGTTCTGAGTTTAATACTTTTCAAGTAGGCAAGACCAATCATCCACCCATGTTATCAACATTGACTTTTCTTTCAAACACAGGAAAAGCTAACACGGTTTCAGTCTTGAACAAGGTAGTTAAGTTGCTACTTGGCTGTGATACTTGTTTTAACACCATTCTGAGTTGGGTTGGATTCTGTTCCCACGTTTCATTTTGACCCTTGGGTGGAGGTGTTTGGCTAGTAGCTGCATGACAAAGATTTGATGGCATGTCTGTTTAAGTTCCCAAATATGGAACTGGAGACTTTTAGTCACTAGGCATCCATAGCCAAAAAGGAAATAATGAATGATATATATTAGTTACAAGAGTATACTGCTGTAGAGCAATTGGTGCAATTAAGAGTAAAATGTGGAAATAGCTATTTTAGTTTATTGACAATGACAATAACGATCATCATGTAGAACTGGCCAATGGGGCTCAATTGCAACTATAACAAGTGATTGGTAGTATCATTTTATTTTATTTTTGATGGATTAAGATTGCATGAATTTGAGGACTCCTCAAAGACTCTTGTGTGTTCATGATAAGAGATAGTGTGTGGAGCTATCTGTGAGCCACTTCTATGATTATGTATTGGCATCGAACGTCAAGTGGGGCTGACATTGGAAGGAGAGTCTTCGATGGGAGGTTTGTGATATTAAGAACTCGTTTCCTATTGATTCCTCGTCTTGGGACTACCAATTCCAGCAGCTTGCTTGTCAAATATCATAGGTGTTGACTTCGGGTGCATTGCACAATGACCATAAATTACCATATTGCTTCTTGATATGTTGAGGTGCAAGGAAAGTGATGGTAAGGGTCACAAGAACATATAAGCATTTTAGTTCTAACCTGTAGTTTAGACTATTTCATAGGATTCATAAAAACATTTGAGTTAACGAAAAGATCTAGATAAACTTTTACTGATTCATTTCCCTTTTCATTTGGCATTTGTCTTTCCTCAAGTCAGGCTTAACTTTTATGTGGGAATATTTATTATTCTAACGATATTTGTGCTTACTTATCTTTGATTACTAATATCATATTGGTAGCATAATTTTCCTGATATCTACTATTTCAATTCTAAAATAACAACATATGCTGCTACTTCATTTCTCTGACATCGTTTGATTTTATTTCTATTTCAGGCACAGGACCACACCTCTTTCTATATGATATTGAACTTGGAAAACTACTTTCTTCATCTCATGTATTTGATGGTATTCGAGTGCACGGAATTCATTCCTCTTGTTATTTACTTCAAAATTTTGATCCTTCCCTTTCTATGAGAATTTCGGCAGTTACAGTTGCAGTATTTGGGGAAAGAAGAGTTAAGTTATTTGATATACAGCTTAGGGGAAGATCAGATAGCAATAAAAAGCTTAAAGGGCAGGTTAGTTTGGATTTGTTACAGATCCTGCCTGCCTTTGGCCATTGGGTCATGGATGTTCGATTTCTAAAGGTATTTTCTAGAGGATGATCTTTCTCTCTTTCTAAATTTGCTTCTTTCTCCTTGATTTATCTGTGTTTGATTCAGAATGCCCATATTTAAATTGAACGCTTTCTCTGAACAATTAATGATTATTTTCTTTCTCATGTTTTGCAAATCCTTATAAGCAACTGTGACGTTGTAGGGGTTAGACAAGGAGGCCTTCAAGCAAAATTATGGGACTGAAGAAAATGTGATCGTCACTTTGCTTGTCATTGGCCTAAGTGATAATTCTGTTATTCTCTGGGATATTGCTCAATCATATCGTGTGCTTGAGGTGAAATGTACAGGTTAGTTTTTGACTTTCTGAGATACAGTTTCAAGAATTTTAATAGCCTTTCATTCCCTGCTTTATGTGTAGTTCTGGAATTTATATGCCTGCGTAGTTGTGAAACACGTGCCTGTAGCTAAAATCAATGACCCTTTGATCAGATATTCACCGTTCAAATCTTGACTGCTGTCAATTTGATGTTTTCAAATCAACATTGTTATAAATTTGTCTCCCGGCTATAGATAATATTCCTGATGCAAAAATAGGTGGATATGCCCACTAATATCTGGGTGGAAGTGCTATTTGTATTATTCTATCAGCATTTATCCGTGTCACATGGCTCCATGTTTGTGTGTTTTCTAAATAACATTTCTTCCCTGGGCTGACACTTGTATGTTGGAGATTGGAGTTTCCTTAGGCCTATAATTCTTGATGAGGTATCACCTGATGTTTCTTTATTAGTCCTATTTAGCACTTCTGGTTATTTGCTTTTGAATATGCAATTGAATATGTCATCAAATGTTGTCAACTTGAAGACTTCTTTGCAAATATCTGTTTTAAATTCTTTTTTCTGGAATATCAAGTTTTTGAGAGCACAAAAATGCCTTTGTACTATCATGCATTTTATGCTTACCGAGGAAGTGAAAATACCAACAACATGGTATATATTTTTCACTGTACAGTGCACATTAATCAGAGTAAGAGGGAGATGCATGACTTCAAAACTTGTATTCCCGATAGTAGAGCAAGATTATCTTATCTTATAATGCATAGCTTGACATTTGCATTGTTACAATATTTGTATTTGCAGAGAGGTGCCTTCTATATTCCATGAGCTTGTGGGGTGACTCCTTAAAGACACTTTGTGTTGCATCTGGTACAATCTATAATGAGGTAAACTCTTCTTATCTCATTCCCTGAAATGTGTAAGTTTGCAACTTACGCTTCTGTAGATATCACTTTTATGTTGCTAAATCTTTTGGTCTTGCCATATTTAGTGTTGAACTTGCACAATGTTCAAGGCCTTTATTAAGGCTATGATATTTCTACACGAATATAATTATTTTGAGTTCAATTTGGTGAAGTGCTAATCTTTTAAGCTTTCTGCATATATAATAATATACTTAATAAGTGACTCTAGGCATTTCAAATAAATAATCCGTGTCCCATTTTTAACATTTATATCGAGATATTGCTGTTGAGCAATGCATTGCTAGCCTTCTTGCCATCTAACAGCCATATGGGTTCAGTTGATCAATGAAGATTTTTTTGAAGGAGATAACTGATTAAAGTAGTTCAAGTTTTTTAATTTCAATTTCTGATTTCACTTTGTTTTATATCAGATTCTGATATGGAAAATTGTTTCTGAACGAACTGAAGTTAGTGAAATAAGTTTGGAGGTACCACCTTTCATTGGTACCAATATTGAGTGCACAAATAAAAACTGCATGATCAATACAGTTCTGTTTTATTGAAAAGACTCACTGGGCACGAGGGATCAATTTTTCGTATTGCTTGGTCTCATAATGGATTAAAACTTATCTCTGCCTCTGATGATCGCAGGTAGACTGATCTTTGCAAGCATGGATTTTCTATTGTGAATGTTTATCTTGTGCTTTGTTTAAAATTTCAGAACTTCTATTGGTCTACAATGCATACTACACCTAAATCTATTGATATTATCTTTGTGCTATGGGGTGCTAGTTTCTAAAGCCAGATATCTGTTATGAATTTATGTTGATGTAGTGCCCGCATATGGATATGCAACTTCAATGGGACAAATATCCATGATTCATCGGCAGTATCTCATCCTAACATAACTGCTGGACCAATACTTTTTGGTCACAGTGCTCGTATTTGGGATTGCTACATCTCTGATGCTGTAAGTTTCTATTTTTTCTTTCTTCATTTATATATTTTTTACTTTTATTTACCTTACTGCTTTGATTACTCAATATTTTTCTCCATATAGTTCTTCACATCCCAAGGTTTTCAGTGAGAGGCTTAATATATAATTAATCACTATATAAGATAAGATGACTTTTAATGTCCTTTAAGCCAAAATGGTTTGTAGCACCTATCCAAGAGAGTTTACTTACATAGAAGATTAAGTGTTGAAATAAATTATCTAAGCTTTGTTCGATTGTCTTGATTTAAAATTTGATCTAGGATGTTATGACTTCAAATATCGGTGTAATTGCTCCTGATTTCATTGTATACTGTGCAGGTTAAAAAGAAAATTTGTTCCATATTCTTCTTGATTAAAGTTACATGCCTTATAAATTCTTTGTTCCAAGGTGTTTAGGAGTGTCCATCTTATTAGAATATAAGGCTTTACTTAGTTATCAGTTACACTTTAACTAATAATCGGTTGTAACCATCAACCACATTGTAACTATCTTTTGCATAATAAAATGACGGACACACAATCTCCAAAGTGTGCAATCGCCTTCTCTTTATTTCTTCCTTGTGCACGTCTTCCAACATTGGTATCAGAGTGAGACAAGCAAGGAAAGAGAGAAGGGAAGAAGATCAGTCCCATTAGGGCACGAAGTTTGAATTGAAGGAAATCAAAAGATTTTCGTTTTGATTTTCGAGGGCATTTTCTAACCATGAAGGGCACAAACGTCAGAAACGAGGGTCAAAGTGAATCAAGGGCACCATTATACAGCTTATACAGTTGCATTTTTAAAGGAAAATACCAGTTGCGAATTGTTGCAGTCGTGAATATACAGTCGCGTTTTTCAAAGGAAAATACCAGTCGCGAATCTTGAGTCATTCAAGAGAAAAAAAAGTTTACAATCATGAATTTTAGGAGAAAAACTAAGTCGCAAATTTCAAGAAAAAATAGAGTTTACTGTCAAGAGTTTCAGGTGAATACAAAATCGAGGACTACAGTCGTGATTTTTGGATTCTGAAGAGCACGAAAATTCTGTCTTCTGTTGACAAACTAGGGCACATTTTCAGTTTGGACAGTTGTATTCTTCCAATATCTAGGGCACGAAACAGTGCACTTCACAGTTGCAGAAAAGGGCACTCTTGGAAACTGGTATTTTATTCTCTATTTACTCATTTTGGTAAATATACAGTCATATTTACTTTATTTTATTAAATGGAAATTCCCGCAAAAATATTATGGTCTAAATTGTATACATGGAAAGTGAAAATACAAATGCAACTTATGAATAAAAATTTGTGGGGCATAGTAAATGGGAAAGAGAAAGCACCCACCGATGCATCTAAATTGTTAGATTGGCAGAGCAAAGATGATAGAGTGAAAGCTATTATTGGCCTTGCTCTCTCCGACTCTGAACTTCATCATGTAGACCTAGACAAATCATCCAAGGAAATTTGGGATGCTCTAAATAAATTATTTGGAGTGAAAGCAGTTAATGCCAAATTTTCCCTAAAACTTCAGTTATATAGGTTCAAAATGGATGGAGTCTCTATGTTGAGCCACATCAATAATCTAAGGTCCCTGATCAGACAACTAGTAGAAGTCAAAGCTGCGATAGAGGATGAGGATGCCAAAGCTATCCTATTAAACAATTTGTCCTCAAAATACAACCATGTAGTTTTTACCCTCTATCAAATTCAAATTCAATCTCAATCTCAATCTCTAGATGATATGATTTGCAACTTTGATCCGGAGGACGATTTCGATTTCGATGTCCCCTAAATATCCGAAACCATTTGTATACGAAAGTACTCTTTAAGAGCTTTTGATTCCTTTTGAACAGGGCAAAATGGAGTCCGCATGACGAAAATAATATCCACTGAAGTTCAATTCCAATTGATAAAAATAAAGCGCAAATTTGCAAAACTCGATGTGGCGAGAACAAGAACGCGCAAGTGGACGAATGTGGTGATGACAAGTGGCAAAGTTTGTCCGAGAAAAATAATGGTTTTAGCCTTCGGTCTTCGATGGTCGAGGTAGGTCCCACATATAGTGTCGGGCCGTCGGCTCAGGCCCAACAACCGGTGGGGTCTGCTTTTTGTATGGAGGGGGACCCTACCACCATTCTTCACTATACAATGCATGTGAAGGTGCTTATAAACCTCACTAAGATCTAATTTCTGGTGCATATGGGACTAAGTCCCAATGTTTTGCAACTATCTCAACCATATAGACGAGCCAGGACCGAGTTGGGACCAAGCTGGACAACTCCAACTCACCATTTTGATGGCCGAGCCACATCATTAGGACCGAGCTCATTTCCATGTCACATTAACAACTCGTGAGATTAATGGTGAGCCAGGCGGGCTTCCCACCTCATAACCTCCAAGTGACCGAGCTAGGAGGGCTCACTTATTACCTTATCTCCTCGCATTGAGTTGGCCCGGCCACATCATCATCGATGAAGTGATCAACAATGCCCAACCCTAGTCGAACTTGGGATCATCACAACCGAGCCGCATTACATGGCGGGCTGTTGGCTTTGCCAACAAAAGGCAATTAAATGCGTGGCCCAAGTCACGGTTATTCCACCACATACAAGGCTTAATAAAGACTTCCCTACCCTATCACCCCATGAATGTTGGGCAATAAAGTTGTAATGCTCTAAAACAAAGTGCTAAGGCTTATCAAAGCCTTTTTAAAATGTGTTACGTGGGAGTGGGTATTTGAACTCCTCACCCCACGCGACCTATTTTTTGTCTTGACTATTTTGCCATGCCCTCATTTCAAGGGCCTAAAGATAAGATAATGATTTTATCTTTTCAATTTCGGGATTTAAACCCAAAGCTATGGCGATGGAGGGGATTCGAACCCCTAATGTGGCGTTCACTAAAATTAAGCCTTGCCAATAGCCCACGGGGTTTAAACAAGTATATAAGGGTGCAAGTTTATAATTGAAGGGTAATTGTAAGAGGATCGTGTAAAGTCCTAAGCCCGTTTTGAAGAGTCTTTGGTCGAATCCAGAAAGACAAAGCAGAGATATTATTATCCATGGTGGAGAGATTTTATGCCTTCGGAGAGATGTTTTGCCTTTCTGGAGAGAGAAATTGCAAGTGAAGTAGACCGTTTTCGTGCGGGAAGATAGTGCAGTCAAGCCAAGAGCTGAGAGCTGAGAGCTGGCTATGGCTTCCTACAACTGGTCTAAGGTGCTTGCAGGTCCTATTTTCTCAATTATGGAGAATTTGATGTAAGAAATGTGTTTCTTTTTGCATCATTAATAGGATTGGTTCGTCATTTTGCGAACCCGGAGACGTAGCCTTTCGAGGTGAACTCCATTATCAATTTGTGGAGTTATTTGTCTCTGTATTTCCCTTCATTTGCTGCTGTTTATTTCAGTTTGAATCTGTTTTTAAAACATTTAAATCAATTCACGTAAATCACAAGTTTTACGGGAAAATGGAAAATGAAGGATATGAATGCGGAATTGGGGGTAAAGTTAAAATTTGTTGATTACACTTCAATTTCAGCTTGTTAAAGTGCCAAATTTAACGTAGTATGTTAATTTGAGAGAATTCATTAAGTATCCATTATAACGGAAAAAATGGAGTTAGTAGATTTCACCATTTTCAGATTTCACCATTTTCAGATCAAGTTTGGTTTCAGAGCAGGACTTTTGACGTATTGCTAACAGTTTTATGCCTGCGATTATTGCATTTAGTTCAGTTTGCAGTTGGATACATGTTGCAACAGGTGAACCATGGGCAAGGCTCTAAAATTTGAGGAGCTAGAAGCCATTAACCGCCAGATTCAGGAGGAGAATTCTGAGCTGAGAAAGAGATGGCATTGGAGAATGAAAACTTGGAACTTCAAGAGAAATTGACCAGACATGGAGAAATCTTCCTAGGTGTCATTGAAACATTGCAATTGGAATTGCAGGCCAAAGATATGATCTTGGCAAAGTTTCAAATTGGTGATAAAGTGGAGGAGATGGAAAAATACATTAGGAACAACCCTCTACTATAGATGCACAAACCAAATCAGAGGTATGCATTGTAAATAAATCACCACATTTACCTTTCTCTCATCAAAAATCAGATATTGATTTTGGTAAGTTTGAAGATCATACTAGAGGTATTGGATCTAAATTACTGAATAAAATGGGTTTTTATGGAAAGAGCATTGGAATAAATGGCCTAGGAATTTCTAATCCAATTCAGGTAGAGGAAAGACCTGCTATGCAGCTATGCAGGATTAGGATTTAACATTGGTAAGAGTGAAATTGGGGAAAGCTCCAAAACAATAAAAACTCTTTACCACTAGAGCTCCAAGATCAGCCTATTCAAGGTAAAAACAATATTTTTGTTGATAATCCTACTAATAAGGATGATATTTCTTTGAATATTGGGCAGGCCTCACAAAGTGATGATGTGAGTGAGTGCAAAAGAGGAAAGAACACAGTTTCACCTCATAAATCTGGCACAAGTAAAAGTCCTAGGAAGTTTGGGCAAGGTAAATATTCCAATGTGCACTTTGATTATGCGAAGGTGGAACAAGTAACACAAGATTTGTGGCATTTATTTCCATGTACATTTTGTGGATTAGATAACCACTGTGTTGCTATGTGTTGGAAGACGAAATCCTTATTAAGGAAAATTGACAAAGACTAGCCTCCTAAACAAGATATGGGGAATAGCAAAATTCTTTGTACTCATTGCCAGAAGAGTGGACACAAAATTGAGAAGTGTTAGAAACTCCCCGAAACTTTGTAAGGCGAAAGTGGAACAAAAACCAATAGTTCAAGAGACGAGCCAATCCCGTGCAAAACAACACTATCCAAAAACATGTAGAGGATCATATGTGAAAATGGGTTGGTAAGACATTGTTTGTCTTTTGTGGATAACACATTTACATAGCTAAATTTGTTTGGCATGTTTTATTTTGCACCTCCTATTCACATTTTTGGTGAAGAAAACTAACTCATTGTTGGAGTTAAAATGTGGAGGTAGAAATCAGAGAGATTCTCCAAATCAGTGTTAAGGTAAAATAAGCATTGTTGTTTTCTGAATGTACGTTGGCATTCTTTTCTTCCATTTGAAAATGTATTTGTAATACATGTGCAGTGTTTTGAATGCACTTTTTTGTAAGTCCCTATATTGGGAAATGTTTGTAATGGAAGAGTATTAAAATGCATGTCTATTTGTAACTGAAAATAAGACCCCATTGAAGGGAAAATTGTACAAGTAGATTTCAGTGTAAGTTTAGGATGCTAACATACATTCACAAAGCAAACTGCTTTTATTACCATGTATTGTTGTATTTCCTTTTTTGATAACAATGCACAATAGGGAGAAAATAAGCATCCTTTTTCTAGCCTCTAGTAGTGCAGTGGCTTAAGAGAAAATACCAAAAAGAGATAAAGACACCATGAGTGCAAAAGGTCATATGCAAGAGTTTGTGGAACTTCTTCATCACCTGGTTATAGATTACAGTCAGGGAGCAGCCATTTCAGATGAGAAGCATAACGAGGTAGTATCATTTCATTTGCATTCTTATATACGTGATTGTTACCATTTCTTAGTGATGAACAAGTTTTGGTAAAGAGGCACTCCTAAAAGATGTTTTCAAATCAGTTGATTTGAGTGTGTGCAATTTGTTGGATGCATGTATAAGACCCCAAGTTTGAGGGAAAAATTTGTAGTTGTTACATTACAAATCAATTGCATTCCAATATGTATGTTGCAGTAATTTAAGACCCCTATCTTTTGGCAATGTTTGTAAACATTTGTATAATTGAGTTATGTTTACATGTTGAATGTTGCATTGTTGTAAGACCCCGGAAGGGAAATCATAAAATTGGTGATCATTATAAGTTATAACACCATTACATGCAATATTGTGTTCCCTTGTTTTGAGTATTCAGCAACAAGGAGAGAGCATCTTCATCTTTACCATGTGCAGTGCAGTGAAGGTTCGAGATAACTCGCTAGAGGAACCGAAACACTATGGTGTAGGTCAGTGGCTGAAGAGAGAATATTTAGAGATGAGGATGTTGTACCTTCATTTTTTGCAAGTTGAAACTTTTGGTGGTATGAAAGTTCTTATTGGGGAGGTGTGATTTGGAGGATAGTTTCAATTTTTTATGTTCCCTAAATCTCCGAAACTAGTTGTATACGAAAGTACTCTTCAAGAGCTTTCCAATGCCTTTTGAACGAGGCAAAATGGAGTCTGTATGATGAAGATATTATTCGTTGAAGTTCAACTCCAACCGGCAAAAATAGTGTAGGTTTGCACAACGTTGATGTGGCGGAATGAGAATGTGCCAAGTGGACGAATATGGCAATGACAAGTGCTAGAGTAAGCCTGAGAAAAATAAAGATTTTAGCCTCCGTTCTTTGACGGTTGAAGTGGGTCCCACATAGTGTCGGTTGGGGGCCCAACAGTCGGCGAGGTTTGCTTTCTGTATGGAGGGGGACCTTACCGCCATTCTTCACTATACAATGCATGTGAAGTTGCTTCTAAACCTCACTGAGATCCAATTTCTAGTGCATGTGGGACTAAGTCCCAAGTGTTTTGCAAACATCTCAACCATATTGGTGAGCCGATCGAGTTGGGACCGAGTTGGACAACTCCAACTCAACGCTTTGGTGGTTGAGCCACATCATCGAGGACCAAGCTCATTGCCATGTCACATCAACAACTCGCCAGATTAACGGTTGAGCCATGCGGGCTCGCCACTTCATACCGCCAGTGATCGAGCTAGGAGGGCTCGCCTATTACCTTATCTCCTCGCATCGAGTTGGCCGAGTCACATCATCACCGACGAAGGGATCAACAATGCCCAATCCGAGTTGAACTCGGGATCATCACAACCGAGCTGCATTACATGGTGGGTTGTTGGCTTTGCCAACAAAAGGCAATTAACGCGTGTGGTCCAAGCCACATTTATTCCACCGCATACAAGGCTTAATAAAGCCTGCCCTATCCTATCAACCCATGAATGTGGGACTTTAAAGTTGGAATGTGCTAAAACAAAGCACTAAGGCTTATCAAAGCCTATTTAAAATGTGCTACGTGGGAGTGGGGATTCGAACCCCTCACCCCACGCGTCCCATTTTTAGGTCTTGACCATTGTGCCATGCCCTCATTTCAAGGGCCTAAAGATAAGATAATGTTTTTATCTTTTCAAGTTTGGGATTTAAACCCAAAAGCTATGGTGATGGAGGGGATTGAACCCCTAATGCGGCGTTCACTAAAATTAACCCTTACTAATAGCCCACGTGACTTAAACAATTATTTAAGGGTGCAAGTTTATATTTGAAGGGTAATTGTTAGAGGATTGTGTAAAGTCCTAAGCCCATTTTGAAGAGTGTTTGGCCAAATCCATGGAGAGGAGGCCTCTTTTTCTAATTTCTTTTGCAGGAATGATATAGAAGGACGAGTAGAGATATTAGCATCCATGGTGGAGAGATTTTATGCCTTCGGAGAGATGTTTTGCCTTTCTAGAGAGAGAAATTGCAAGTGAAGTAGACCATTTTGGTGCGGGAAGATAGTGCAGTCAAGCTGAGAGCTGGTTATGGTAGCTTCCTACAACTGGTCTAAGGTGCTTGCAGGTCCTATTTTCTCAGTTATGGAGAATTCGATGTAAGAAATGTGTTTCTTTTTGCATCATTAATAGGATCGGTTCGTCATTTTGCGAACTCGGAGACATAGCCCTTCTAGGTGTACTCCATTATCAAATTGTGGAGTATTGTCTCTGTATTTCCCGTCATTTGCTGCTATTTATTTCAGTTTGAATCTGATTTTTAAACATTTAAATCAATTCATGTAAATTGCAAGTTTTATGGGAAAATGGAAAATGAAGGATATGAATGCAAAATTGGGGGTAAAGTTCAAATTTGCTGATTATACTTCAATTTCAGCTGGTTAAAATGCCAAATTCAATGTAGTACAGTAATTTGAGAGAATTCATTAGGTATCCATTATAATAGGAAAAAAACTGAGTTAATAGATTTCACTGTTTTCGAATCAAGCTCTCCTAGTTGAAGAAAAGTGAACAAATGCACAAGATGCAGTAGGTGATTCTCAACAAGAAAGTGCATTTTATTCCAAGACCAAAAACTTTCGTAGAAGGTTAGATAAAGATAAACGGGAGATTGAATGTCATTATTGTAAGAAAAGAGGTCACACAGTGTGGGATTGTAGCGTTCGAGCCAATGATGCACTCACAGTAAAGGCATATCAAATGCAGCTAATATAGCACGATTGAAGACCCACCGGATGTAGAAGGTAGTGAGGAAAATGAAGAATATGTAATATAAAGTTGCTCTAAACTTTGAAAGCAAGAAAGGATACAAGGTAGATGAAGCTCGGTAGGGATGGTTCTTAAGATAGTTTTGGAGATTGTGGATCTTGGGGATTATATCCTCACAAGGGTCATGAGACAACTTGATGGAGCTTGTGGATGGCTCATTATCTATGTTCCACCAAGTTTCCGGGATGGGGACGACAGGGGACGGGGGACGCGTTTCCGGGACGGATTTTTTTAGGCCTTTTTTTAGGGGACGACAGGGGACGGCTATTAAAAAATAAGGGAAAATTTAAAAATATAGGAAATTTCAAATATTCATATGATAACATTGCTAAAGCATTCATCACACACATTATAGAACCTTAATAAATAAAATTAGAGTTGAATTGAGATTTCACATAAGATTTAACCTTAAAAATATTGGAAATTTGAAATTTCAAATATTCATATGAATAATGATAAGTATAACTGTAACACATTGATAAACTTAATAAAGCATTCATCACACACATCATAAAACTTTAATACATAAAACTGGAGCTGAATTGAGATTGCACATAAGATTCAAGTTTCAATTACAATGAAATGCCCAAGGGCAACAAAATGTTTGAAACATAGAAAATCAAAATGAAAATATATAGCTGCCCCTAATCAAACTCCGCTAAAGTGGCATCAAAATCAGACTCTGAGTTTGAGTCACTGGAACTATGAGGGGCTGCCTCATCCAATGGAACCCCAACCAATCCCACCTGTGCATCCTCCTCATCAATCTGTGAAGCATCTTCGGGATCAACATCCCAACGTGTGGCTGGAGTCTGACGATACTCAGGAGTCTGTCGATCCTGAAGTCTCAAGGCACTATGCACGGCTACTAACTTCTCTGCTCATCGAGAGGTAAGATGGTTCCTCTTAATTGTGTGGATGAGGCCATATGTGGACCAATTCCTCTCTGCAGCAGAGGAACTAATAACTTGTGAAAGGAGGCGAGTGGCAAGAATCCTCAAGTCTGGTGCATCCTTGCCATGCCATGTCCACCATCCAATAGGGTCTACTTGAGCTAATGTAGCTCTATTTGTCCTCGCCTCTGGCTTGCTAAATGTTGGTCCACGAAGATTGACAAAGGATAGCCATTGGGTCCGCAATAAAGTGGACTCCTCATCAGTGTACATCTTTCGAAAGGCCTTCATGAGTCCTTCTTTCACCTCTTCATCATCAGATGGAGGCACTCTCCTAGGTCGTGCTGCATACCATTTGGGATTTAGAGCATAGGCTGCCATATGAAGCGGGGTGTTCATTGTGTTCCACCGCCGTGTCACAATGGGCCTAATATGCTCCTCATAAAATCCCAAAGTAGGATCCTTGCTATGAATGGCTTGCTTCATCTGTCCAAGCATGCTATCAAATGTCTCATAAATCTCTCCAAGACTAGGAGAGTCTGTATCAAGCATATCTTATGACCCCCACTACAGGTGAGATGAAGGAGCAAACATATCTGCAAACAATTTACAAAAAAATTAGAAAACATTAAGATTCAAGAATGAAAAACTAAACTAATTTACAAGTTATAAACATGGATAAAAATATTTAAAAATTAAAAACTAAACTTACATATATAAAATCAGCAATAGCTTACCTGACTGTGGTCCACCAATCATCGTCGAGGATCTTTTGTTTCACACCTTTTCCTTCAGAAGTGTTTGCCTCTGGCCATCTACCCCACTCTTGATTAACCATCATTAATTGCAAAGCCTCCTGCACCTCAAGCATCCTCTCTAACAAAATGAAATAGCTCGCATATCTAGTGTCCACGGGCTTGAGGAATTCCTTCCTCGAAAAAGACCTGAATAGAGCAAGTGAGGTGTGATGGTTGCAAATGAACATCTGTATGTGTCTAGCCTCTGCCACCACTGCCTTCACCCAATCTATCTTTCCAATGTCTTTCAATGCATTGTTCAACACATGAACACAACATGGAGTTCAGAAAATGTGCTTGTAAGCATCCTCAACCATCATGCCAGCTAACATACGCAGGCTGAATCAGTCACTACTTGTACAACATGAGAGGGCCCAATCTCCTCTATAGCATCCTTCAAAATTTGAAATGGAAGGTTCAGATCCTTCCTCTTCCCCTGTACAATCAATAGCTCTAAGAAAATAAGAGCCGGCAGGACATGTGACAATGATATTGATGAGTGGCCGATGTTTAATATTGGTCCACCCATCCATGATGATAGAGCAGCCCACCCGTATCCAAGTTTGCCTCATCTCCTACATCACCACACTCACCTTAGAATATTCTTTAATAAGGAGGCTAGTTCGTAGTTTGTGTTCTCCAGAGGGACATATGAGGGATCAACAACAATTGCATCTTTGAACATTTGTTTGAAGAAAGGGGAGTGTGACACATGAAATGGTATAGCATTGACAAAGAAGAATTTGGCAATAGAAGAGTCAACTACTTCCCTTGATTGCACATTAAACATACCCGTAACAGTAGAAGTCTTTCTTTTCCTTGGCATAATCCCCTCCTCTTTGACTTTCAACATCCACACATTGGATAGGCACTTGTGTAGTCTCCAATGGCATCCCTTTTTCATTGTCTCACCCTCCATATGCAACCTAGTCACCTCGGGTCTTCCTCGCTAATGATATTCTTTCACAACCTTTTACCCCTTGTCCAGTTATGCCCAAAAGATGTGAATAAACCTGCGTGTAGCTGCCCCTAAATTCTTTGTTGCACATATGGCATAACCACACTCTACTCCCCCCTGAATTCTTTTTTTTTCTTTGTCAATGGCTGTTACAAATTGTGAAAGAGGCTTTTTAGCATTGAATGGCCCCTTTGCATAGATTTTGAGGAGTTGTGAAGGGCAATCAAATGGATTATTTGAACCCATTGTTGGTGCAACACTCTCACTCCCTGAAGAAACCCTATTTCTGGCTCTACCTCTATGTTGCATTGCCATTTGAATCTCTTCACCCTCACTACCCTCACTGCTGCTCATTGTTTTGTATTGGAAATGCAACAACCCTGCAACTGCAAGTGAAAACAACATACAAAAAAAAAAAAAACTTGCTAAGTTTGTGAAGCTTGAAACTTTGATTAAAAAAATGAAACAATGAAGAAATAGTTTGTGCAAATTTGTAAAATGAAAAAAGGATCATAAACATACCTCTAATGGAGTAGAATATTGCTCTCTTGCCTTTTCTCACATTGTTCTCTCTATTCTTCTCTATGCTCTTTTCTTTCTGTTTCTTCTCCTTCACAAAATTAAAAATGAGTCAAATGAGTTTTTTTTTTTGTTTTGATGTTTGTTTTAGGTTTAGGGCACTTAGAAATGCAAGTGGGGGTCCTTGTGGGCCCCCACATTGCTTTACTTTTGTTTAAAAGTCATTGTTTTTAAAAAATATTTTTTGGCTGAAATGTGAGGGACTGGTTTGGCGTCCCGGTACGGTCGAGGGACTTCTAGAAGTCCCTAATCGTACACATGAGATGCCCCTCTTGTCCCCCCTGCCGTCTCTGTTCATTTTTGACGTCCCCGGGACGTTTCAGATTTTTGAAAAGTTTGGGGACGGGAAGGGGACGTTTCCTACCCGTCCTCGAGGTTCAAACGTCCCCGGTACGGGGACGAGCTGAAAAATGTAGGGGACGCGTCCTCGTGGAACATAGTGAGTCATTATCAATGGTTGTCTAATAATTCGGGAGATCTATGATTTGGGAGTTTGGGGAGGTGGAATCCGGGAACTTGGGAATTCAGCTCGGGAGCTACACCTTTACGAAGGTCATGAAGCAACTTGATGGAGCCCTACCTAGTCAAAGCACTGCTTTCAAAGTGAAAGCCTCTGAAGATTACGTAGTTCTATTTGGTTCTAGTTTTGTTAGAATGTTCATTTTTTTGCTTTATGTAGGGTAAGCCTTAAGAGGGGGTATTAGAATATAAGGCTTTACTTAATTAGTTATCAGTTACACTTTAACTAATAATCGGTTGTAACCATCAACCGCATTGTAACTATCTTTTGCATAATAAAATGACAGACACAAAATCTCCAAAGTGTGCAGTCCGCCCTCTCTTTATTTCTTCAATGTGCACATATTCCATTACATCTCCCATTTTGAATATGTTGAACATGTGAGTTGGTTCTTAGTTTTGCAATAGCGATTTCCTTTTGATACTAATCACCTTACGAAGTCATTTTTCCAACCTTATTTAAGTCATCAATGGGTTAAAAATAATTGTTGGGCAAAGCCTGGAAGCTTGTCATGTTCTAGTTGTAGCCATTTATTCTGTTTACCATATAATGTTGTATACCTTCATTTTCAATGGGTAGCATACCTTCTCCATGAGAAGAACTGGGTAATGTGTATTGCTTTAAATTGTGGAGTTATTGATGATAAATTGTTTTTGAATTTTCTCAATTTTGTTTCAAGTTTTTTGAGATGTGTCTTGGCGGATGTTTTCCAAACCATAATAGGCCTTCCAACCTGCATAGGGTCTTATTTCTGTACTCAGGTTCTGATACAATATATGATTAAGGTTGTGTCCTAGGTATCTGTTGGAACAAACAAAGCTCAAATGTGTGGTTATTGAAAGAAATTATAAGGAAAGTTGTCTTTCTAGATTTGACGATTATAAATTTTGGTTTTACTAAGATTCACCATGACCAGACCTGTTGCAGGATGTTTGAAGGACTCTTAGTTGTTTTCTGAGAATATTGCAAGGTGTTTAGTAGGTAGAAAGCTATCGTTAGGCATATGTATTGAGGAACCTTAGGGAATTGATGCCGCATCCAGACTACATTGAAGAAATTAGAAATGTAGATCCAAACTGCACTGAATCAGATCATAAATTATTAATACAGAAATGATACTTTTTCCAACGTAAGTGACCCTATCAATCAGATCTTTTTTTTTCACTGTGCATAAGATGATAAAGAAAGATTTTGGAAATAATTGTGTGAAGAGCTTTACCGAGCAAGGTTTTGGATTACACTTCATTATCCATCATTGGGATATTAGCAGTGAATAGGGATTGCAATAAGAACATCCCTATTTAAAGATAAAAACTTGTAAAGTTCCACAATGTCAATCTCGGGATCATACATGGAAAAATTAAATGTATCAGTTGTTAATTAAATATTTAAATTGTAATATTTGTTTAAAAAATAATTAAAAACTCTTTTTCAAAATTTATTAAATGACCACCTTAGAACTATTAATAATAAAATATATAAGATATTAATTAAGGATATTATGATAAGTATTTCAACCCATAATAATTATTTTGTTAGGTGCTATTAAAGTTAGCCTCCACTACAATAATAGCGTCAGGTTTGTAAGCCTGCTATAAATAGACTTGCTGAAAAAAAGGGCAGGATTTAGCAATTGTAGAATTACTTCAAGAAAAACTCTATTCCTAGATTGTTGATCCATTTAAAAATGAAGTTTTCATTTTGTAGATGCTAGATTATGATCTAGTAGATTCAGTTAATCCCTGATCAACTTTTTGTTTCATTTGATCTAAATGATCCCGATAAGATTAAATATTCATCCAAAATCTCCTTATTCCAAATTATTAGTTTTCTAGGTGCTATTAAAAATTAAAATTAAAAAAATATTTTTATTAGTTATTAAATAATTAATTCAATATCATAGCCAAAAAAGTAATTTTAAATTAGTTTTTATAAGGTCAATAAAAAAGGGACCTATGTCCCAAAGATAAAGCATCAAACCTCAAAATCCTGAGAACTATTTCATCAAGAATGTGAAACCAATCAAAGATCAATAAACTTAATAAACTAGCTGAGTGACAAGTCTGCTGATATAAACATATACTAAAACTACACGAGTTTTCATACTAAAACCACCATAGCTATCAAATATGGAATACAACCTCCCATAGGAGAGGACAACCACAAAAACAGCCAGATCACATTCAAAAAGGAAGCAAACTTCAGATACACAAAACAGGTTGTCATGTAAGCCTGCTAAAAATCTATTCTTTGAGGGCTTCCATCTCATTGCTTGGCTTGACACTAATAGGGGTGATAGCATGGCCTTTGTCCATTTCTTGATCTTCTAAAACCAATTCCTCTAGAATTTTAGGAAGGTCAAATTCAATCTTCTTTGTCAACCTCAATCTTCGTAGACTCGGTTCCCAATCACGCACAAATGGCATCCAATATCTCCCGTGCATATTTTTGTAATGTCCCCAATTCCGAGCAGATGGCCTAGGAGGCTTTTCATTCGTCTTAGCCTTGGTCATACCCGAGGGGCTAACGACGCTAGAGGCTATTGGGTATGGATGCTCGATTACCACCTTGCTTATTTGTTATATTTTTCTCGTTGGCATTAGTAATGAGCAACTTGGTGGGAATAATTGTTATATTTTATCGTTGAGGGGGGGCTCATAAGACTTTATTATTCTATTTCTTCATTGGGGTGACTTATGGTACTTTATTAATCTATTTCTTCGTTGGGGTCTCTTAAGTCACTTTAGTCCCACATGGAGCTCCCAACTTGGAAAAAGGTGATGAAAAGTTATAAAATGAGGTTTGGGAGAGTGATAGAGCTCATTCTTGCACACTCACATATTTTTCTTATTGAGCAACTGTTGTTTGCAATCTTCTTGCTTGTGGAGTAAGATCCCATAGGAACCCTAGCTTCGGTGGTGAGAGATCCATTCCTAGCTAGTAGGGCACTCTTTGGTGGTGAAAGATCCACCCTAGTTTGTCATTTTGGAGCTGATTCAGGGTTGTTATTCAGAGATATTTTTCAGAGATTCCAGAGAAGGGTTTTGGAGGGTTTCAGAGACTTTTGTGGAGATAAATCGAAGGGTTTCAGATCAGATTTGTGGCAGCGATCAAAGCAGGGTTTGGCACAGATTTTGGAGACATTTTCGTGGGTTTTCAGCCTTTCCCTTAGGGTGACGTCAGCCCTAGGGTTTTGCAGCAGCTTTTTGGAGGTCTCCAAGTGTTTGTTTCAGATTTGGAGGTTGGGCTTTCTTCTATATCGTTGGTAGATGTTATTTCCAGAAATTCAGATTTTTATCTATTTTCTAGGGTTTTATCTACTTAGTTCCAGATTTGCAGTAGTGTTTTTAGGGTTTTCAGACTGATATTTCCAGATCTGGAGGTTGGGCTTTCATTCATATTATTAGTAGATGTTATTTCCAGATTTTCAGAATTTTATCACTTGTATTTGAAAAGTTATGAATTTTTGAAGATTTCAGTTGTCTAGGGCTTTCTGAAATTTTCTGGCAGTTATATATTATTCAAAAAATTCCAAAAATATTTTTCTAGTGTTTGTTATCATTGTTGCAAGCTCTCTATAAAATTTCATGTGTTTTGAACAAGTATTTTGTGAGATATCAATTAAAACCAGTTCGCTGCCCTAGCTGGTTATTTCCTGCAAAAATCAGAAATTTTATTTTGCTGCAATTTATCTATATTTTGTGTATTTTTGAGTGGTATCCCACAAGGGATATTTCAATTTTTCTCTTTGGTTGCTTCTTTTTGCCACTTCTAGATATCCTCCAATCTGCTCATGATCTCAAACCCCATCTCTGGATATTCTTGTGAATTGCCATTGGTGCTGCTTGCACTAAAGAGCTCAATCTGCACTATGATTAGCTAGGCCACATTTAAAGTGTCGAGTCTTGGAGATGATTATTTTGGGTTCTTCGTGTGCTGCAGTATATAGTCCACATATGCACCCTCACTCATCCTCGTCAAGAGATGAGCTCTAAAGAGGTTGGTAGTGGCCCAATTTAGCATTTTCTGTTCCTTAATTCCATCAATCAGTGCACACTTCCAAATATCCAAAGTCTGCTTGGCTGACATCCTTGTGCTAAGGTTCAGGAGAACTCCATCATCCAAAAATTGTTTTATTTTCAAATATTCAACCAGCACAATGAAGGGTGAGTGTAGATCTTCAAGAGAAAAGTGGTTAATAATTCTCTTGTTCTACTATTTTAAATTTTTTCTGAGTGCCGTTTCCCGTAACTAGTCTTGGACTTTTACAGCTCTAGAGCCTTCACCCATATTGGCACTTCCCTTCCCTTCTAGGTCCATAGGAAATGCCATCAGAACCTGCATGCCAGGCTGTAACTGCAAAATGAAGTCCCAAGGGTCAGAGTATGTATGCCCCTTCAGACCCTATAACACATTTCTTCAGTGTGTATATATATACATGTGAGTGTGTGTGTGTACTATACATCAAACTCAAGCTGTGGGATTCTAAATTTGAAGAAACATAAAGCAAAATCATCTAGAACCACCAGAGCTATGCAAGAGAGAACATTTCAATTGCTTATCCAACAATCTGAATGCCTCCAATATTATTGACTGAACTTTTACAAAAGCATTAGCCTTCAGAGAGCTATACTGGGAGAGATACTGGGAGCAGCCGGGAAGAGCAGGTTCCAATCAACCTAGGAGAAAAACCACAAAATTGAAATTGGGCAGCAGATAGACCACAAGGGGATTCCACCATGTAATTCCTTTCATTTCCATAGACTCCCTTAAAGTCTCCTTTTTCACTCTTTTTTTTTTTGGGATATTCATACTCAAACTGTTCACTAAAGGATAAGGCTAAAAGCAACTCTGACTCGAGGAGTGAGCAGAAGGCTAGGGACCCAAATCCCAAGTACCTGAAAACTCAGGACAGAAGACGAGGATACATCTGTGCCTGGATGAGCATAAGTTGAAACTTATAATGCATTTGTGGTCAATTGTAGATACTAATGTTATGTTGAAGACGGACAGAATATTGCAAGGCTTAGTGACCAAAAAGTATGTCAAAGTCAAACCATCTAACTACCCAAAATCAGACCAATGCCAAGAAACAGGGCAAGGAAAGGCCTACATACCTAAGCAGACTGCATTATTCCACACCATGTAGTTGGCCCGCCTCCATTGCTTGAACGAGAGTGGAGGGGAGGAGGGCGGTGAGACTAAACCATTTGGCGGGGGAATCAAACCAGTTGGCTAATTACGAGAGATAATTAAGTGGGAAATAAGGAGACAGTATTATTTGAGAGAGAGACGGTCCCCATGAGCATGTCTTCTAATATTACCTTGACTAAGTGAGACTTAGAAAGAGGAGGGCTTAGGATTTGAAGGTAGTCCTCAGCTAAAGTTAAGTACATCCCTTGATTAACAAGTATGGCAAAGGTTTACTGCCCCTTCTTCGAATATTAGTGAGTATTGTTTTCTTCAAATCCTTCCTATTTGTTTGTAAGATTTTTTAATGGGGCATAGTTACCAATGTCTGTACTCATTCTTATTTGAGAAATACACCAACAGCATAGAATCCCCTTCTATTTCCAGATCGGATCATCCTTCCTCTTTCGCTTATAACGGTCCTCTCCATAAGTTTCTGCAACATTGTTCATCGCTTCCCCCAACAATTCACAATAGGCTGGGATTGGTCCTCCTCTTTTGTTATTGAAAATTCTGCCACCTTTGCCCTTCATGAATTGCCTTTGAGAGCTCTGTCAAAGTTGAGTTTGATTCCAATTTTTTTGGAGGGGACCATTTGCACTTTCCCTTTTCTTCCACTTTTACCAACCCTATTATAGGAGACGTTTCTGAGGATTCCTCTCCAGTTAGTAAAAATTCTTTTTCTTCTAGTCCAAATGTCCCCATTCTTTGGGGACCAAGACATAATCAGATCCTTGATCATATTGAGGGTTGTGTTGAAGACCAAGTGCGATTATATTTCCTTATCTCTAAAGATCCATCTATTCCTTTCCTGCTAGATGTTCCAACAAGTGATGACAGGTATAAAGTTCTGTAACTGTCTTTGTGGGAGAGATCTTAGATGACAAAACAAAGTGAAAGAAAGTTCATTAGATCTCAGGGGAATACCAAAAGATAGATTTAATTTTATGAAGCAAGGGGCCAAACCTCTCTAGCATGAGGGCAATGCAATAGGAGATGATTAGTTTTGTCATCTTTTTTCTTGCACAATGGGCTCCATGATGGTCCACGAACACCGATTCTTATGAGGTTGGACTGGGTTAAGATTTTATTATAAGCAGCTAGCCAGAAGCAGGCATTATCTTTTGGTAGTACACATTTGTTCCAGATAATCTTTTTGGGATGTCTATAGCCCGAGATTCTTCCACTGTTATAGCAACTTTGTATCCTTAACATTATATTTTCCTGATTTCGAGCCAATCCAAATAATTTTGTTTTCTGTGTTGGAGAAATGGAAAGGCTTGAGTATGTCTTGAAGATGCTTAGATGCAGGCTGCAGATCTGGAGAAGTTAGATTGAACAGCTTAATCCAACCAAAGTTCTCATCTTTGAAATAATAAACAATTTTATTTCCCACCATGTCACAGCACCAGCTTTGGAGGTTCTGGACATTTTAATTCAGAAAGGAGTTGTGGAATAATCAACGATTCTATGCCATATTTCACCTATCTCCTTTGTCCAAATCCCATCGGAGGTAAGGTTTTAGGATTTTGTTTGCTTTGATGATGAGTTCCATACATGGGTTCTTCTGACATGATTGTTTGTTATAAAAATTCTTTTGGTGGTCATGGAGTCTAAATTTTTTTCCTTAAAATTCAGCGCCAAAGGGAGTGATCCTCTTTGTAGATTCTCCAAGCGAACTTACCTTTCAAAGCCAAGCTCATCTTCTTATTAATCTTCAGGTTGAGTCCTTCCAAGTTTCTCGAGACAACATAGATCCTCATTTCACCGGTGAGAATTTTTAGCCTCGCCACAACCATTCCAGAGGAAGTTCATTTGATTTATTTGATTGTAGCCTCAAATTTGGCTGGGATTGGCAGAAACGTCGTTAAGTAAATTGGCATTTCGCCCTATTTTGGTCTTAGCCCCGGTCATTCCCAAGGGACTAACGACTTTGGAGGTTATCGGGGATGGTTGTCCGGTTTCCTACTAGGGTTTTGTTATATTTTGGGCGCTGGGAGGGTCTAATGGGCCCTTTGTATTCTATTTTGTCGTTGGGATCACTTAAGTGGACACTTCGGCATTTAATGTTATGTTTCTTCGTGGGGCCACTTAAAGTACCTTTTGGCGACTTGAGGGATATGTATTGCATTTAATGTTATATTTTTTCATTGGGGCGCCTTTTTGGGCCAAGGCGCCTAGGGGAAAAAGTAACTTTAAAATATTTATTAAATGGGCCCTCTCCATGGGAAAGTGCGCCTTGGGGGGTTTTAGGGTTTCTTTGACATGAAAAGGTTATAAAAGGAGAAGAGGGGTGAAAGGATAGTCATTCATGCATACACTTATATTTCTTTTCATGGTGCAACTGCTGTTTGCAAACTTTTAGCTTGTGGAGTAAGATCCCACGGGAACCCTAGCTTCGGTGGTGAGAGATCCATCCCTAGCTAGCAGGGCATTCTTCGGTAGTGAAAGATCTACCCTAGCTTGTCATTTGGAGCAGATTTCAGGGCTGGTTTTACAGAGATATTTTCAGAATTTTCAGAATTAGGGTTTGAGGATTTTTGAGAGTTTTTGTGGAGATTTTCAGCTGGTTTTCGGATCAGACCTACGGCAGCCATAGAAGAAGGATTCGGCATCATCTACAGAGGGTTTCACAAGGGTTTTGGCTATTTTCCAAAGGGGGCGACTTGTTTGGGAATTTGCAGCCCTAATTTCTAGGGTTTCCAGCAGTCCTTTTTCAGATCTGAAGGTTGGAAAGTCATCTACTATTTTTATATATATTATTTCCAAAGTTTCATCATTAGTGCATTTGTATTCGGAAAGATATTAATTTTCGAAGTTTTCCGGCTATTTTAGGCACGCTGTAATTTTCTGGCAGCGTTATATTGACTGAAAAATTCCAAAAATATTTCCCTTGTGTTCTTCATATTATTATCTTGTTCCAGTTAAAATTTCAAGTATTTTGGACGGGTATTTTGAGAGTTATTCATATTTTTCTGTTCGCTGCCCTAGCTGTACTTTTTCTGCATAAAATCTGCAAAAATCAGATTTAGTATTTTGCTGCAAATTTCTGTGTTTTGTCATTTTTGTGGTAAGATCCCAACTAGGGATATTTCAAAGTGGTATCAGAGCATTGTTCCTCCAGCCTGTTAGGGTTAAAGATGGGAGACAGAGACAGAGACAGTGAAGAGATGGGAGTAGATCTGATGAGACAACTGTTCACCAACATGGTGAAGCAGCAGGAGACTACCAACCTCTATTTGAGCCAGCTTACTGAGAGGTTAGCACAGGGAAGGATTGAGACTCATGCGGAGAAAGGAGAG
Organism: Taxus wallichiana var. yunnanensis; assembly: GCA_018340775.1. Classification (NCBI taxonomy): domain Eukaryota; kingdom Viridiplantae; phylum Streptophyta; class Pinopsida; order Cupressales; family Taxaceae; genus Taxus; species Taxus wallichiana. The sequence continues at coordinate 365,474,969 of CM031237.1, forward strand.
GCCAGCAATATGGGTCAACATGGTAATAGAAGTGAGAGTCGACATTCGGGACAAGGGTCCCCTCATGCATCTACCAGGCCCTTGGGACTCCACGAGCCTTCCTTCTTGAAGGATCCGGAAGTTTCGCAGACACGACAAACCCGCTGATATCAGGATGAGGAATCTTGTTGGGAGAAGTACCTGACATCGAGTGAGGGTTTCCGGGACAACATGCCATTTCAGAGTATTGCAAAATGAAGATCGGGTGAAGCAGCCCAGAGAGATTACCCACATGTGTACTGAGTTTCAGAGGAGATTGGGACAAATCTCTATTCCACACTTCGATGGCTCTAAGAAGTGTACCGCCCAATCTTGGATTCGAAGTCAAGACTTACTTCGACTAATCCCATGCGTGAAGAGGATGCAATTAAGTTTGCTATCCTACACCTCGAGGGAGATGCTCATGACTGGTGGCATCATGGATTGATCACACAGGGCACATGCATATCACTACTTATGCAGATTTTACACAGAGGTTGATGAGCAAAGTTCGACAGAGGGACCCAGATAGCACTTCAGGAGTTGACTCACTGAGGTGCATGTGTTCTCTAGATCAACACATGCAGATTTTCAGAGGTTATCAGTTATGGTATCTGATGTTTCAGAGATGAGGTTGACTTCACTCTTCATGGCAGGGTTGACTGACGCCTTAACAGGGTTTGTGAAGGCATTTGAGCCTTCTTCTTTGCATGAGGCTATTAGGAGATCTCGAGACTTGGAGTTATCCACTCCAAAGTCGAGGGTTCCACCTCGCGTTCAGCAAAGAGAACCTCCATCTGGATCAGACGAACTTCAGCAGAGGGAGCCTCCACCGAGGCAGGAGGTGGCTAAGAAGCCATTCATTTCCCGAGAAGACAGAGATGAGTTGAGGCGAAAGAAACTATGTTTCGATTGCCGCACACCTTGGGTTCCAGGACATGATTGCAGAGGTAGAGGGAAGGCCCACTTCATCGAAGTCTTCGAGGAGAGTAAGGATGACAGAGGTGAGGAGTTGGAGACTCACGAGATGGATGATGGGAATGGAGTTGCAATGGATAGTGCTGATGCGGAGCAGGAGGAGGAGACTTTCCCTCGGGAGATTATAGCCACATTGTCTAGTACTCCGATGTACAAGGCATTCAGGATTAGGGGAGTTATGCAGGGTCAGCGAGTTATGGTACTCTACTGATGATAGTGGGGCTACCCACAACTTTATTGATGCATCATTGGTGGAGAGACATGGTTTACATGACGAAGGACTTTCGAGGGCTTCAACATTGTCAGAGCCAATGGGGAGTATATGAGATGCACACGGAAAGTTCCACAATTGAGCATTACCATGGGTAACTACACACGCCATCGATGATTTCCACATTGTTGGTATGGGAGTGACCCACATAGTGTGGGAGTGCAAGTGGCTTCACTCTTGGTGAGTTTTGACTAACTTCCGCACGATGGAGCTGAAGTTTAAGTCCGAAGGCAGAATGTGACTTTGAGGGGATTATCGATAGGAGCACCTAGTGGTGGTCAGAAATGAGGGGATGGAGAGGACTTTCCGGCATAACGAGGGGTTTTATCATCATGGATCGATGTGGAGTATGATGGATATGGGTGTGACCAAGAGTTGCACATAAGGCATTGCAGAGATCGGGATTACAGTGTTCGATCATCCGAGTTTATCATTATGTGGTCATCGAGGTTTCTGAGAGACGAGATCTCATTTGCTTGTTGAGTACTCCAAGAACCGACACACTTGTGAGATTCTGGATGGTCACATACAGGATGATAACTACAGATCGAGGATGAGATGATCTTCTATCGTGACAGATTGTACTCGTGGTCGGATTCATGGTCGAGGATGGAGATATCGCGACATGTGCATTATTCTTCCATGTCCTGACACTTGAGCCATGAGACCTTCAACTTCATATGGGAAAGGGTTAGATGGCATGGGTCGAGGGAAGATATCCTCAACTTTGTGCAAGGATGTGTAGTTTGTCATGGTGACAAATCGAGTATGCATGTTCCTTATTTCTAGAGTCGATAGGGGATAACACTCCTATATGTCTTATCGCTTATGAGGATGACGAGCATGTGCTAGTTAGCCAAGGGACTGAGTCGACAGAGATACAAAGTGGGTGACCACATGATGACAAGCAGCAGCAAGGGTGGATCGACAGATTGATAGTTTCAAGATGGGTACCAAGAGAGAGTCAAGGTGGGCAATATTCTACTTGTGGACAACATTGTTGTCTACACCGCACGGAGAGCATGATGACTATATGTGGTGTTTTGGTCACTTAGATCACACCGATCTTTGATTCGATCGCAGCCGAGATGGAGGCACTTACTTTGTGGTATTCGGGCTTACAAAGACAGAGGATAATGCTTGGGGTCAAGCATTTTTCGGGAGGGGAGGATCAGAATGTCCCCAATTCCGAGCAGCTTGGCCTAACGGCCCTATTTTGGTCTTAGCCCGGTCATTCCCAAGGGACTAACGACTTTGGAGGTTATCGGGGATGGTTGTTCTGTTTCCTACTAGGTTTTGTTATATTTTGGGCGCTGGGAGGGTCTAATGGGCCCTTTGTATTCTATTTTGTCGTTGGGATCACTTAAGTGGACACTTCGGCATTTAATGTTATGTTTCTTCGTGGGGCCACTTAAAGTACCTTTTGGCGACTTGAGGGATATGTATTGCATTTAATGTTATATTTTCTTTGGGGCGCCTTTTTGGGCCAAGGCGCCTAGGGGGAAAAAGTAACTTTAAAATATTTATTAAATGGGCCCTCTCCATGGGAAAGTGCGCCTGGGGTTTTAGGTTTCTTTGACATGAAAAGGTTATAAAAGGAGAAGAGGGGTGAAAGGATAGTCATTCATGCATACACTTATATTTCTTTTCATGGTGCAACCGCTGTTTGCAAACTTTTAGCTTCAGGAGTAAGATCCCACGGGAACCCTAGCTTCGTGGTGAGAGATCCATCCCTAGCTAGCAGGCATTCTTCGGTAGTGAAAGATCTACCCTAGCTTGTCATTTGGAGCAGATTTCGTGGCTGGTTTTACGAGGTATTTTCAGAATTTTCAGAATTAGGGTTTGAGGATTTTTGAGAGTTTGGTGGAGATTTTTCAGCTGGTTTTCGGATCAGACCTACGGCAGCCATAGAAGAAGGATTCGGCATCATCTACAGAGGGTTTCACAAGGGTTTTGGCTATTTTCCAAAGGGGGCGACTTGTTTGGGAATTTGCAGCCCTAATTTCTAGGGTTTCCAGCAGTCCTTTTTCAGATCTGAAGGTTGGAAAGTCATCTACTATTTTTATATATATTATTTCCAAAGTTTCATCATTATTGCATTTGTATTCGGAAAGATATTAATTTTCGAAGTTTTCCGGCTATTTTAGGCACGCTGTAATTTTCTGGCAGCGTTATATTGACTGAAAAATTCCAAAAATATTTCCCTTGTGTTCTTCATATTATTATCTTGTTCCAGTTAAAATTTCAAGTATTTTGGACGGGTATTTTGAGAGTTATTCACATTTTTCTGTTCGCTGCCCTAGCTGTACTTTTTCTGCATAAAATCTGCAAAAATCAGATTTAGTATTTTGCTGCAAATTTCTGTGTTTTGTCATTTTTTTGTGGTAAGATCCCATTGTGTTGAAGTAGAAAATATCTTTGTTCACTTTCTGACGTGAAGTTTTCTCATAAAGGTCAAGGGCTTGTTTTAAGCATCTTGCTAAGTTGCTTCTTGAATAGTAGCTAGGCATGCTAGGCACATGTCATCCACAAACTGAAGACGTGTTATATGCTGCAAATCCTCCATATCTGCTAAACCTCTTAATTTTCTATGATTTCTTGGAAGGTCCAACTACCGCCTAGAGCTTGAATGATGATGATAAATAGGTAGGAGGTATAGGATCTCCTTTCCTCAAGCCTCTTGAAGCTCCGAAAAAGTCCGCTAGTTTACAATTAATAAGGGTGAGCATGTTGGGAATTGATATAACAGAAGATCCAATCTATCCATTCGCTACAATTTTTTTGTCGAATTGATCGGTTTGTGGGCAATTATGATGCCATCTAGAATCGTCGTTTCACAAAACCCCTTCGGTGAGATAACCTTTGGGAGATTTCTGTTTAACCTACTTGCCTTTGGCTTTACCTTTGAAATAATATTGTAAATTATATTGCAGTGGGATTGGTCTAAAGGAATGGAAGTACCATGCATTTTCCTCTTTTGGGAGAAGAACTACAAACACCAAGTTTGATTCTTTTAGAATGCTTTTTTGCTTCCTCATTCTTGAACTCCAATACTACATCCTCCTCAAAATTATCCCAATATTCTTGGAAGAACACTTTGGGTAATTGTCGGGTCCTGGAGATTTATCTTTTTGAAAAGATTGGAGTGCCGTGATTACCTCTTCCTTTGTGATGTGCTTTGTTAGCTTATTGTTATCCTCATTTGAAATTAGTTTTGGAATTGTTTCTAGAACGTGATGGCGAGCTCCTCGTTTTCCTCCTATTCTTTTGATAGTATTTTTTCCAAAATAGTTGGCTGCTTCTTCCATAATGATTTGTTTTTTATGCCCTCCAATACATGTGGTGTGAATATTGTGATTATTTTACTGATGCTCAGAATTACTGATCAGGAGAAGAAAGCAGCATTCCTGTCATCCTCTAGCTATTTTACTTTAAATTTCTACATCCAGTGAATCTCTTTTGCAAAGTAAGGCCTTCTTCAAATCTTCCAATGTCTTTACCTCATTTTCTTTCAGCTCTTGATCAAGACTTGAGTACGTATTTGATTTATTAATTTTGCCAGTTCCTCTTAGATTCCTATTATTTTGTCTCGAAATGCCCATGAATTCTCTTTGGCTCCACTCTTTCAAATTCTCGTTGACAATGTGGTCTTTGAGCCATTCTATACATTTTGGATCCATAAATTTTTGTGCTCCACCATTCCTTGATTTTGATTTCAGCAACTCTTCCTTTGTCCACATTAGCTTGAACTTGAAAGGGATATTTCTTGGTTTCTCAATATCATAAATACCGGGCTAGTCGGCCAATGGTCCGATATTGCCCTTTTTAGAATTTCTTAATCTATATCGGTGTCCATTTGGATCCAAATCCGAACATACAAGCAATTTGTTTAGCCTTTATACCAGAAGTCTTGGCATAACCTTCTATTTGACCAAGTGTACACCCTGATTTAGGTTTGAACTTTGATGTCAATGACTTGTAAATTGTAACTCATTTACTAGTTGCGTTGAAGGTCAAGAGAAGATTCGGTCATTCTTACCGAGTTTCTGAATTTTTGTTGGGGATATAGTCACATTAAAGTCTCCGCTTTTTATCCATTTATTTGTTGAGTAAGATTGCCTTAGAGCCAGATTGACCGCCAACAGAGATCTCTACCTTGTTGAGAGGTTGGACCATAAGTATTCACACATATAAAGCTTTTGTTATTTTGGATTTCATTTATCTCGATTACTTGCCAATTTGCACAATCTTATACAAGAAAACCGGAAATTGTGCAGTCCATATGAGGGCTAAGCCTCCGAGTCTCCTTTTGCATTTGTTGCCACAAAATTGGCATTCCTTCGTATTTCCTTCTTTACTTCTCTCAACAATATTTGGCTCATTTCGGTTTCTTGTGAGTAGATTATGTAATGTCCCCTTTTCCTACGCCTTAGGCCTAAGGGCCAATTCGAGTCCAGGCCTTGGTCATACCCAAGGGGCTATGGACGCAGGAGCTATTGGGTATGAATATCTAGTCCATTTTGTTATATTTCTTCATTGACATAAGCATAAAGTGTTTTGGAGGGACTAGATATTATGTTTTGTCGTTAGGAAGGGGCCACATGACACTTAATATTCTAATTTTGCGTTGGGGTCACTTTTGGACCATGGTGACTTAAAAGGGGAAAAGTAACTTAAGTTACTTTTATTTTATTGACCCTTCTAAGGGAAAAATGCGACTAGGGTTTATTGGGGCTCTTTTGCCTTGGAGAAGTTATATAAGGAGTTGGGGAAAAGAAAAGGCATCCTTGCATACCTAATTATTTCCTTTCATGTGCAACTGCTGTTTGCAAATCTATAGCTTGTGGAGTGAAATCCCGCAGGAACCCTAGCTTCGGTGGTGAGAGATCCATCCCTAGCTAGCAAGGCATTCTTCGGTAGTGAAAGATCTACCCTAGCTTGTCATTTTGGAGCTGTTTTTAGGGCTGATTTACAGAGATATTTTTAGAGGTTTTAGAGATAGGGTTTTGGGGGGTTTTGAGATAATTTGTGAAGATAATCAGTGGGTTTTCAGATCAGACTTACGGCAGCAATAAAGAAAGGGTTTGACATCATTTCGAGAGGATTTCAAAGGGGTTTTGACCATCTACCAAAAAGGGCGACTTGTTTTGGAGATTGTAGCCTTTATTTGGAGGGTTTCCAATTGACCATTTTTAGATATGAGGGTTGGAATATCATCTCCTATATTTGTAAATGTTATTTCCAAAGTTTCATAGTTTTTGCACTTGTATTTGGGAAGATATGAATTTTAGAAGTTTTCCAGTTGTTTAGGGCACGCTGTAATTTTCTGGCAGTGTTATATTGTCTGAAAAATTCCAAAAATAATTTTCTTATGTTCTTTATAATATTAGCAAGCTCTCTTTAAATTTTCAAGTGATTTGAGTGGATATTTTGGGAGTTATTAATTTTCTTCAGTTCACTGCCCTAACTGGTAAAAATCTGCAAAAATCAGTATTTTATTTGGCTGCAAATTTTCAATATTTTGTGTTATTTAAGTGGTATCCCACAAGGGATATTTCAGATTATCTGGTTTTTAATCTCTAATGAGCTGCTTTAATAGTGTGTTTGTGGGGATAATCATCCCCCTCACTTTCTTCCACCTCTATTGGATCCATTTGAATGTTCCTTCTTTTTACCCTTTCATGTTTCTTGGTCCTCCTCTGTTCTACTTCCCAAGGTTATCTCCTTTTCCGATTTCTTCTTTTCCTATATTTTTGCTATCATCTTTGAAATTTGTTTCTGGCTTCCTTTAACTATATTTAGTTGTTCTTCTAAGTTTTTGGATTTAGATTGTGGAGGTCTCACAGGTTTCCCCGTGATTCAATCACAATATTGGATAAATTAGAGAAGGAATTTTTCCAGACCTGATTGACTGATTATTTCTTTTAGCTATGAGCGGGAGAGCTCATCCAACCCTAACACATCCTCCTCTAGCAGCAAAAATAATAATTAGTAATAAAACTATTGTAATCAAAAATTTATTTTATAAATTATTATTTGGCTATAATATTGAATTAATTTTTTAACAATTAATAAAGTAATTCATTAAAGTTTATTAGCACCTATCAAACTAATAATGGGTTGAAATACCTTAAAATAATATCCATAGTTTCTTAGCTAAATATTATTAATAGTTATAAGGTGCTCATTTATTAATTTTGATAATAATTTATAACTATTTTTATCACAACTATTACAATTAAAATTTTTATTTAAGAACTAATACATTTAGTTTTTGTGTACCGAAATGGCATCATGGAACTTTACAAGTCGTCTTTAAATAGGGATGCTCTTGTATGCAATCCATATTCATTGTTTCATCTTCATGGTGAATCCTGGTGTGTGATATGAAACGTTGATTGAAAAGACTCTTTACACAGTTATTTCCAAAAGCTTTCTTTAGTGACCCTGTATCAGTCTGTATGGCACTAACAAAAGACACACCTTGTCTCAATCAAAACACTAAAAGAAAGAATGAACGCGTACATATTGTAGACCTTTACTTCAAACCTAACAAAGTTGGGTTTTGAATTTTTCAAAACAGATCTACAAAGCAACACTTGACTTTTGAGAAAAATGTTTTTAAGGATATCTATTATCGACAAAACCCTACATTCATTAAGATGACAATGGCCCTGTTAGATGAGTACACCATCTCAGGGGAAGCTTGCCATAGTCAAACAGACTTAGAAACTTGTCATTGTTAAACTGCTGTGAACAACAGTAAGAATTGTCATTGACTACACATTGCCCTCATTTTTGATATATGGATTGCTATTATGTTATTTAAGACCAGGAAGGCAATTTCTGTATTCATTTTGATGTTATGTGGCATTTTTCTTCCATTAATTTGTCGGCCATCATTTTGTCATCTGCATTACCACACTTTTGATAGATGGTGGGGTGAACTCTTTCTCCTGTTTGTGGACAAGATTGGTCCTTTCTTGGTGTCGTAATCTTCTATGCTGCGACTGTTTCTCAAAAAGGATTTTCTATAGTTCTTGCAGTGTCTGGTTATCTGTTTTTGTTCAGCAAGCATATTAATACCAATGCCCCAATCCAAGACATAGAGGAGGCAGCTGTAAGTGAAGGGTTCCATTTATTTCCATGTGAAGATTAAATACTCAGATACCAATTTTGGCAATTGCCATCTTTTTAGAGCCCCACAAAATTTTAAATGCTAAATTTACAGTGGTATTAGAAGTATTAGTAGATGTTTGAATTTTCTTCAACTAACAAGGAACTTTGTTTGCACAATAAAATGATGCATTGATCATTAAAAAGTCTTTTCATTTCGTAACTGGTCTTCACAGCCTTCCCCCACATCAAAATTTGCCACAGTAAATTAGATAAGAATTAGGTTGTTTTCCAACCTTACATGAACATTGGCTTTTAGCCATGACGAGCATGATTCATTGACTTCAGTCCACAGTTTCATAAATCAGATGTTTTGTTGTCTCCTTCTGGCTAGGCAAACACATGGCCTGAGGTGGTTGAAAATCAGCCTTATATCTCTCATTAAATAGATTATCTTTCTACATCTTCATGGAAATTCTTGATTTCTTTGTTTCATCAACCAATCCTTGTCAACGAGCCTGAATGTTGGCCTCACTTCTGGTTGAACTTACAGAAATTAAGTTGAAGGGGATTACTGTTCACTATCTCATGGTTCACGACTCCTTTTCTGATTTCAGGGATAATTACATCTTTCAGTTTCTAGGGCTCAGATGTCCCCAGCGGAGGCGAGTTTCTTCTGCGTTCAAAATTACTCCTGAAATTATCCAAGAGTCTGTGTATAAACTGCCAATTTTCAGTATAGATTAATGCTGTGACCACATCTATAATAGTATTATTTCTTACAATCTGCGCATAACAGACAACAAACCATATCCTATATTAACATAGTTACCTAAGTACTGGAGGGGGACAGGCTTTTCTATGACAGAAATATTTTTCCCGCATGTTGAAGACAGTGGCGTGATGGCTATTAAAAGAATATATAAAAATATACAAATAATTAAAAAAACTTTAACAAACTAAAATAAGATGAAATTTAAAATAATAAATTACTAAATAAAACCATTGATCTAATAATCCATTCGATAAGTGATAATCGTCAATATCATAATCTGAAAATTTGAGATACATCAACATGATAATTTAGGACTGAGACAGTGAAAGAGCACATGATAGATCATGCTATGTCAAACTCGGAGTCGAGAATAGTTCATAATAATTGATACATCAACAAACTGACACCCAAAACAAAACTAAAAAAACACGGTTCTTAACTCAATAGTCAGAGTTATCATCTGAGGAAATACTTGTGAACTGCTCTTCATCGTTAGAACTATTGAGGTCATCTTCCTCCTACAAGGGGTTCCCAACCAAGCCTTGCTGCACATCATGGGCCTTGTCAACTTGCCTTGGCTGCTCAGTATCTACATCCCACCATAATGCTGAGCTCTCCTTGTACTGAGGTGTCTTGTGATCAGTGAGACACAAGACACTGTGTACAACAACAAGCTTATTTGATCTCTTAGAGGTAAGTTTGATCTTCTTAAGAGAGTGGTTCCAACTATATGTCAAGTCGACCAATTCCTTTTAGTAGAAGAGGAACTGGAAACTTGGGAAAAAGGTGAATGGAAAGTGTCTACAACAATCCTGGAGAGGCCCAAAAAGTCACACTAGTTCACTGGCTTGTCTTGTGCCAATGTGAGCCTGTCTATTCTAGTTAAAGCCCTATAACCATCAAGTTTAGTAAACTTGAGACATTCAACTCTGACTTTTGAAGCTGCTTTTGGGCTATACATTTTCCTCGAGCCTTAAAGAAGGCGCTCTTCACCCCTCATCATCCAAGGGGACAATTCTACCAGGGCCCTCCACATACTATTTTGGATTAAGTGCATATGCAGCCATGTGTAAAGGGTGTTCAGATTCTCCCACCTCCATTGAATGACGAATTGAACATGTCAATGGTAGAACTCTAGGATGGGTCCCTCACTTGACTGTGGGCCTTCATTTGGCTAAGCATGCTTCAATGCATTCATATTTCTTGCCAAGATTGGGGTTGCCGGGATCCCGGATGTGATGATGTTGAAAACTAGAGATATAATTGATGCGATATATCTCGCATTTTCCCAAAATGTATTACCACCATCTCCTTCACTCTCTTCCCTTGCTTTGTCTTGGACCTCCCCTACCGAGTCCACTCTCTTGCCATGATCATAACTTGTAGTGGCTCTTGCAACTTGAGCATCCTATCGAACAAAATGAAGTAAGATATAAAGCGGTGTCCACTAGCTTGTGGAAATCCTTCCTTGAAATGGAGCAAAAGAGTACCAATAATGTGTGGTGGTTATAGATGAATACTTGTGCCTCCCTAGTATCGGCCACTACCTTATTAACCCAATCAATTTTTCCGATGTCCTTCAATGTATTGTTCTTAGCATGCACACAACACATGGTCCAAAAGATATTCTTGCAAGTAACTTTAACTAGCTTACCTGCTGCCTTGCACACTTAAGTTGCATTTGTGACTACCTTTACCGTATTGGAAGGACCTTCTTTCTTCAATGACATCCTTCAAAATCTAAAACTATAACTTCGCATCTTTTTCTTTCCTGAATAGTCAGCTCTTGTCTGGAAGGTACATCCTTATACGAGGCGATATTGATGAGTGGGTGGCATCTAATATTTGTCCACCAATCCATGATAATACTTAATACATGAGAGAACCATGTGGCCCTCATCTCCTCTATCAATAAATTCACCTTGGAATAGTACTTATCAAAGATCGTAGTCATGAGTTTTGTGTCTCCAAAGGGCAAATAACCTACGCCTGCTTTGGCTACCTTACCATAGCCTCCTTGTAATAAGAAGAGTGAGCGACATGAAATGGAATGCCAGTTGAGTAGAAACATTTTTCCAATGCACCATCAACTTCGTCCCTAGCCCTTCAATCATCTTTGTCAACCACTAAATTGGGGGCCATTGCCTTTCTCTTCCCCCTAGCCTCTACTCTACTCACCTCATAATTTGAAATTTCTGGAGCTTGAGAGAAGTAACTCCTAGAAGTAGGGGTGCCAATGCAAGTGCCACAAGCTGCTGAAATGTTGTTTGCGATATTTCCATCAAACATCCTGTTAAAATCTGCCATCTCACCAAGTTTGATTTTTTGTACAAAGTCCAACCCCTTTCATCTTAAGTTTCCCCTTTTTGTACAAATATTATACTTCCACATTTTAGTCTCCCCTCCTGTCCTTAGTTTGCTGGAATCAAGTATCTAAGCAAACGATTTCAAAGGTTTCTTCTTGTTGAATGGTCTCCTGGCATATTGGGTCAACATTGTAGACGAGCAATCAAACTTTTCAGCACTCGCAGCGGACCTTCCAATTTGCGTTGCCTCTTCCCTCTTCCACTAGGGCCACTACCCATCTCATCCACATGCAAATCAACTTCATAATCTTGATCAGAACTCATTTTTGGACTGCAAAAAAACAGTAAAATAATTATTGTCATGAACGAACAAAATCAATGAGAACATTTACTAAACAAAAAGAACAAAATAAATAATTTGAAATTTCAATGGTAATATGACATAAATAAACAAGAAAAAACAAATAATTTAGTATTTACTATTTTAATAGTCGGGGAAAAACATTTGTTTTTAAAAACAATGACTTCATTGGGATATGCGAATGCCATAAACCATTTTGGCATTTAAAAGAATAATGAAAGAACTTAGAAAACATGCACAGCGCAAATGGCTTTAATGAAATTATAACCTTGAATGAATTCGTAAACAAAATGCAAGTTCTAAAAAAGAATGGAAATGCATTAACAAAGATCAATGTATATACTTTTAGAATGAGAGATGTAGAACCCTCTCGCTTTTCGTTTTGCTGAAAGCCCTCTTGTTCCTCACCATTCCTCCTTTTTTTTTGCTCAAGTGTCATCGACAACATAATTTAGGGCTTTTTAAAGTTTTGAATATGATTTTAGGGTCAGGTTTTTTTCTGTTTGTGTATTGTATGTTTTTGCCCAAAACCTTTTTGGGTGTGAGTGTTTATATGAGTGTGTAGATAATTCTCCGAGGGTCATTCCTACGAGACAGATTACAGCCTTCTTTTCGGCTCTACTGCGGTTGGAGAGGGAATAAACGGCAGAGCCATTCCGACTCGATTCACGGGGCATAGATCAGTTCATCCCCGGTTGGACCTTCACGTTTCTCTTGGTTACCACCAATGTGGTCGACCGCACGCGTTCCCGAGGAAAGCCTAGGTCCACCCGTCGCCCTGGCCGCCGTTTTAGTCTCAGGTCTCAGTAGGGAAGGGGGTCCTCGCCCCCCTCTTCGGATTGTCATTCCATCAGGAGCTTCTTCTCTTCAGCCTCGAATGTTAGGAGGGGTGTGGCTACCATTTCCGAGTAGACTTCCGGTCCTTGTTTGCACCCTCCTTCATTCCCTTCTCTGCTTCTCCTTCCCCGCCCCGCCTTTGTGGGGTTTAGCTTCCGGGGTTTTTGTTTGTTTGTTTTGGTTCTTTCCTTTCTTCCATGAACTCGTTTTGAGTTTTCCCCGCTCGCACTTTGTATATTGTTTGGGCTGCAGTCCCATTGACCTACTTTTGTGGTCATTCGTTAGACATTAATACATCTTATCTTATCTTATCTTATCTTATCTAGACCATCATGAGAATGTCATGGTGTCCCCAACACTAGCTAAAATTTGGGGATATTTCGTAGAAGTCCTTAAAATTCAGGGGATGTCCCCGCTTTTTTTTTTTTTTGAAATTTAGAGATTGGAGGGGTGATGGGAGATGTTTTGTCCTTGTCCCCCGCCCGTGGAACGTCCCATATGTCCGGGATGTCGCCCGGATGGGGGCATGCATCCCTATGTAACACTGTATATTATTAGGCAATAATTGGCACATGCCAAGCCAATGAAGATACTAATTGATTCAAGAATTAGGCCTTAAGGATCATGTCAGATGATTGAAGGGAGTTCCTTATGGTTCAATCATTGTACAACTCAGTCTCCTAATTATAGATATAAAAATAGACAAAAACGCAAGTAATTTCTGCGAGTCTCTGAGCCAGTCATGAAACTGTTGAGTCCAAGTGATGAGTGATCAAAAGCAAGATGAAATGGATGAACTCCTGGCGACACTCCAATTCTGAGGATTAGTCTTGGCCCTCTTTTTCAAGCCAAAAATATAATTTGGACTGACAGAACTTTTGCGAGTTTTTTTGCCAATTTTAAGCTGGCTTGGTGTGTTGGACATATTATGTCTGAGCTGAGTCAGAGTCTACATATCATGCTTATATTTGACTACTGCTCGTATGCATGTTTGCTTCTTAGACAATTCTAACTCATCCCTTTTCACCAAATTTCATGAGTGGTTTCTATTAGTCATTTCTTATCAAACACATACTGCATACTTATATATTTCATTTTGATCAATTACTCTGTATCTTGTAAGTATGACTTTAAACATTTGAAAATCATCTTTTGCTGCGTATCTTTTCTATTTGTAACATTTTGTTTACCCGCAGGAAAACAGATTTTTTTGCATCACTTTGTGCAGGAATTTTATGTTGGACAAAAGTTCTGGTGATTTCTGTAGTGCTTTACTGACATATTATTATTCATGTACTGTTATGTTATTCTTGGCACTTGTTGTCACTAAATTCTGTCACATTCTTCTTTAGTTTTAGGAGGTGAAATATCTTGTTTACTTCAAAGTTCACATACAAGCATAATCTTCATGTTTCACTGGACTGGTGCAAATATGGTTTCCAGTGACACGTGATTTTTGACAAATGAAGGAAATACAAGTTTTCTAATCAAAATATTATCCTATTACGAAGAAAATTTGTTCTTATGAAATTCATGGGGTTAAAATCCACAAAAATAGGTACAGCAACACACATGCCGCTTCTCAGCTTTGAATCTCCAGATAGCTTAATGCCACAACATTTTAGTTGTATTTGGTAATTGCGTGCTCTAATTGTTTGCATTTTGATTTGAACATATGCCCCCTGCGTGAATAATTGATTTCTGTTTTACTAAGCTATATTTTGATAGTGATCTGTTTGGAATGTGCTTTACTATAATTGCATGCTTTTTCTGACATTAAATCTGTTTCTAATTATTTCACTTCTTGTTGATGTTGTGCCCTAGATAATTATTACAGCCAGTGAGGATTGCACATGTCGCATATGGGGACCAAACGGAGAACATGCTGCAACCATCAGGGGCATATGTGAGTCGCAGCACCTAAGTTGAAAAGCAGTGTACTATAAATTGATGAGGGAGATAATGCTGTGTGTTAGAGTTGCTTTTAGTTTTTAAGAACATGCTACAAATTCATTTTTGGAGAAATTTGTCATGTGGCAAAAACTAACCTTTACAATCTATTCTGCAAAATAACATTAATGTTAATAACTAATCTTTTATGTTTTGTAACTGATATCATATTTATGATTTTTCTTTGTACCTGTGTGCAGTGGAAGAGGTGTTTGGCGTTGTGGATATGACGCAGGAACTTCAATTCTTATCACAGCAGGATCAGACTCTTCAATAAAGATGCGATATTTGAAAAAACAGACTGCGAGACATATTTTACACGGAACTGTTAAGGATAATTATGTGGCTGACAACATGGAGTTCTTCAACATTTGTTTGCAAGGAGATTTACCTATGGAAAATCACGAGTTGATGGATAGGTTGTCAAATTAAAACCTGCAACAAGCGGTTTCTATACTTTTATCAAATCTTGTAAATGATACATAGTAGTAATTTGCTTATGGGGAACATGAAATTGGAAAGAAGCATGGATGAAATTACGTGCAAATTTTGGTGTTTTTAATGCTTATTATTAAGTATATTTTAAGTAAGAAATACTACTGAGGAATATTATTATAAATTTCTGAACAAGCTGAGCTGGAAGATTATGGTTGCAGTTGCACGTTACATGCCGAATACAGAAACCAAGAAACACCACTGTTTTTAGCCAGAAGTATTAGATCAAATATCAATAAACATACTTATCGATTGCAGGGGGTAATTTATGATCAACATTCTACAATTTTAGTAAATCATCTTACTTGTTAACGTATCAATGGAAAACACAGAACTTTTTGTTGTTTCTGAATCATCCTATATTGCTTTTGATAGGCATTTAAATAACAGAAAGATAATGAAATTCTATTATTCGCAATGAAGGATCAAGTTGGATCACTAGGACCCAAAAGCATAGTTACCAAATCTGGCCGGATCTGCACAAATTCTGGCTAGATCTGGACTTTTCATCCGGCCCGGATAAGTGCAGTCTGGGTCTGCCCTGTTAGTTTTCCATTTTTTTCCTTTTGTAAAGTTTTTCCCCCCAAAAAAAAAAAACACCCAACACCTAATATATTTTATAAAACTAAACATAAGAATATTTTATGTTATGTTATTAATGTTTTTCGTTCTATCTGTCAATTTTTTGTTTATTGTGTATTATGCTCATATATTATGCATGTTTTGTACCGTATTTTTCCGAACTTTCTCAAGTATTCTGGATTTTCAGTTTTTTTCCCCCTCTCGAATGGATCCAGATTTCCGGACTTGGTAACTGTGCACAAAAGTACAGCAAGTTACTCTACTACATAAAAAAATATAACTAAAATTAGACCTAGAAAGAAGGATAACCTAAGATGAGAGGAGTAAGAAAATCAGTTAAACCCTAGGAAAATCAGTATTTACAACGCCATAAAATAATCCTGTGGAATGAAAATCCCATGTTAAGAGAGAACTGCAGATAGAGCCAGGAAAAGTTAGATGATGAAGAAGAAGGCTATATAGTCTACATCAGAGTCAGGAGTAAATAATGAAAGAGCCCATGTGCAGTCTGGTGTTTTGAGGAGAATTGCCCAGGCTAAATGGGCCCAGGTGAACATTCCTAGGAGGAAGCAAGGTACTCCCTGTGCCTCTCCTATCATCCATGGCCCAACGATCTTCTGGATATAGAGACAAATTTGGCTTATCTTCTTGATTTATTTCTGAATAATTTTCTATATCACAGGTTATGACACAAACATTGTCAACTGACTGTCATGTATACTACCTAGTATGCATCAACTGTATGCATGCAAGTTCAACTGAGTAATACTACTGTACAAATGCTAGAGCTGTATTTGTGTCTCTTGGATCTCTAAATATGTTGAGGACATGAGATAGAAACTAAGCCTGGGGATTGGCCATCACATATTAAGATTTGTTCAACCCATGATAGCGATGTTTATAAAAAAGGAAAAAACAGGAGGTTCAAAAAATGCAAAATACATTCAAGCAAAAAAATTGAAAACAAACATGGGATTATTTTTTCACATAAATATACAGAAACATGCAGTCTGTAAATAAAGTATTTTGTATGAATTATTTGATTTAGGGGCAATAGAGTTAATCAAGGTGAGAGAGAGTGTGGCCGAAAGTTGATAATTTCTTACATGGATTTTTTTTTCCCTTCCCAAAAAAGTGAAAAATCATGGGTTAGTTTAATTTGAAGGTTTCCTGCCACTACAGTCCAGACATTACTAGATCTCAGCCGGCCCAAACCTGCTTTGCTTCATTTCTAAGCTACCTAGCTCAACCTGTTAGCCTTACTTGCAGAGGCTCCTTTTCTCCATTACTTTATGTTTCCAGTTTTAGTATATTTTCCCATATAATGTTTATTTAATGGAAACCCCTTTTAATTACTGCAGAGGGTGTGCAAATGTTTACATTACACATTTTATTACAGACATCCCTTGGAGGGAATTGAACCTGGTTTTCCCCTACATGCTCTCAGCAAGCCCATTACCTAACGGATTTTTATGTGTAATGCTTTTCAAGGTATTTTATAGATTTGTTGTAACAAGGGAAATTGAAATATTCAAGGATGGTCTTGCGAATGATGACTAGGGGTAGGAATACATATTTAATCTTCTAGGTTTACAAAATGAATATTATTTATTTATTAAGTGAACTATTTGTATGCTATGTCAACTTTATGAAAAGTTTTGGTAAGCGCAATACTTGTGGGGACTGCATCTCCATATTTTTGGTCAATATTGCTATGTGAATGTAGTGTATGGGTTATTAAGGCTACATGTATTGACTGCTTTTACATAATGTATTGGTTGGGATACCTGAGAAATGATCTCATCTTCACTGTTAAGTCGCTGAAAAAGGATGTATTGTGATGTGGTGCAGTAAGAGTGAATATGTGAGATGCTTACAATTAGCTCAAGAAAGATGTCTTTATGTTGCGACCAACCTGGGCTATCTATATTGCATTGACTTAACTAGTCCAGGGAAGAAAGATGGACTACTATAATCAAGAATAACGATAAGGAGCCTATTGTTTGCTTGGATTTACTTGTCTTGAAGTCCCCCAAATCTCCAGACTTTCAAGAAGATTGGGTTGCAATAGGCGATGGGAAAGGAAGAGCAACTGTTGTGCAACTTCTATCTAGTAACCTTGAGCATGAGGTCTCAAACTCTTTTGTTTGGTCAGCTGAAAGACAGAGGCAGCTTCTCGGGATTTACTGGTGTAAGTCCTTAGGACATAGGTAAAATTTCATATCTCAGTTTGTTTTCATTTGCAATCAGTCGCAAGACAATATTTTTGAGCTAATATGTTGGACTCTTGACTGCACAGGCATCTTTTTACTACAAATCCCAAAGGTGGAATAAAACTATGGAGGTTGAAATACCCATCTAAAGAAAGAATTGAATCACATGAAATGGCTGAAGGGGATCCTTCAGAGGAGGCTCAGGCATCTTTAGTTGCCGAGTTTGTCTCAAATTTCTCAGCACGTATTGTCTGCATGGATGCAAATTTTGAGGATGAGGTATTAGTTAAAGCTATTAGGATGAATTCTATTGGCTTTGTATTATATGGTGTCAGTAGTGTACTTGCAGTTTCAGCTTATTAGATATATCTTTACAATTGAAATTACCTATTTCCTTAAAAAGAACCACTTAGCACTGCTCACTGAGCAGTCGCTGGATTCTCTCTTCCTTGCTTTCCAGTTGTCTGTTGCAACATGAACTTTGCAAGAGAGACTTAAGTCAACAATATAATTCTACCAATTGTTGCTCTTGTACTACTGACTGTTTTTCAGATCAGAGTTCAGATTGCTCTTTAGAGATGATGCACACATTGACAAGTGAGAAACAACAAATATCTAAAATCCTTATCTCAGGTCTGAAGCTTAACTAAAACTTCACTGTCAAATATTGGATTTTTCCGCAGACATACCTATCTTCACAATCTTAATTGGTAAATGTGCTAATTGAATATGCTAAATACATTGTCAGATATATTTAAAACACCAAGGAAAGAATGAGTAGAGCTATCTGCATAAAATAATTAGATATCAGCGTACATCTAGAATGATATTTGATTCTCTTTTTCTTGCCTTCAACAATGGTTTGCACTGCAGTTACTTGTTTGTGGCGATCAGCGGGAAATCTTGTTGTTTTTAAGTTGCCCCTGAGATTGCTCGCAGTTGCTCTTGATGACGTGATTGTTCAAGAAAAGTTTCAAACATTTTGCTCATTTAAAGGAGCTCATGGAATTTCTAGCGTGGTTAGCATCTCAGTCGCAAGATCAATTGGAAATCGAATCCATATATGTTCGGTAAGGCCAAGTTCATTTTTCAGTTTTTGAATGCTTATTGAGATCCTTTCTCCCGACTTCTGAGTGGAAGTGCCAAAGAAGGATATTGTAATGTGGACATATTTTTAACTGATGCATCTCTTTTTCTCTGTGTCAATGTATCCCTGCATACGTCCCAGACAGGAAAGGATGGATGTATCTGCAGCTTTATATTTGATAACGATGGTGTCAGAGACTCCTCAAATAAACTGATATTCACTGGAATTAAAGATGTACCAGAAATTACCATGGTTGAAGGTGTTGTTAATTACATAAAAGTCATGGGAGATGGGATACAAAGGAGGCTTGCAGTAGGTTTTACATCTGTAGACTTTCTGTTATGGGACATAACAAATGAGTCTGAGGTATTTGTTACATGTGCTCTTTCTGATGGAATTCTTATTATTTTCCTAGATAGTCTAGATTCTTGAAATATTAATCATATGATATTAGAAGGGAAGAAATGATATTCAAATAGATATCCTTGTAGGATTGTTATGATTTTAACAGTGCTTATTAGATGCTTCTGCATGCCGCAAAAACAGGACTAATTCTTTATGGCTATGGCAGCTGTTACGAGTTTCTTGTGGGGGTTGGCGAAGGCCTCATTCGTATTTCATTGGAGTGATGCCAGAAATTCAGAATTGTTTTGCCTATTTGAAGGTTTGCTTTGACCTTTTCTTTTTTCTTAAGGTTTAGTTTTTACAATGGCCAGATGCTTTTGAGCAAACATTGATGGATTACTAAACTTAAAACCTTCCTGAATTGTTCTAGGATCACATGATTTATGTCCTCAGAAATTGGGTTCCAGATGATCAAATAAAACTTTTTCCGCAATCTTTACACACACAGTTTCATGGGAGAGAGATTCATTCGGTTCATTTTATTCCCATGCCAGATAGCTTGTTTAATCATTTGAATGACTGTCCTCCCAAAATAAGCTGGATTGCTACAGGCAGTGAAGATGGAACTGTGCGCTTAACAAGGTAATCCTTCACTGATTCGTATCTTTGGCTTATATTGTCTTGGGACATCGTTCTTGTTAAAAATCACTTTCAAATGAGTAGAATGGTATTTTGGAAAAAGGTCTTTAATAATTAGATATATTATGTAACTAATGATTTGTTCAAGATAACAGCAATCTATTCATGCTGCATGTTGTAATTGGTGAGGAGGCTTCCATTTGCAGTATTGGCTAGTATTCAATGGTATATATGAGAGTCCTTTCCTTTAGTACATGCATCAAATCATTTGAATATTGGAAATTTTACGCAGGCATTCTTCAAAGCAGATGGACAAGCTAAGTGTATCCTTGTTACTTGGGGAGCATGTAGGTGGATCAGCAGTAAGATCAATTACTACTGTGTCAAAAGTTTATTCTTTACAGTTGGAGGGTCATACAAAACAACACATTCTTACTTACGGAATGGAAAACAAAGATAGTCCGTTGCTGCTGCTATCTGTTGGAGCCAAACAAGTTTTAACAAGTTGGTTGTTGAAATGGGTAAATGAAAGCGAGGACTGCGATGTTAATGAACTATCCACTAAGTTCAACCCTGCAAACACATTGAATTTTGAGAAATATCCATCAGAGATACACTATGCAATTTCCTTCCGATGGTTGAGTACATATATGCAACCAAGATTTCACAAACCTCTGAAGAAACTGGGATGCGAAAAAAATATTGTCATACAAATGGTTCAATTCCTAGGATGGGGATGCCAGAAGTTGTCACAAAGGATGAATCAGGACAGGATGAAGTTTGTGGAGAAAAGTTAAAGCCTGTCATTGATGAGGAGACTCAAGATGACTGGAGGTACTTAGCAGTGACATCTTTCATGGTGCAGGCAACTGACCCGAAGTACTATTTTTAAAACTTTTTAGAAGTTGTTAATTCAATTACTTGCTCATTATTTGCAATTTGTTTGCATTAATACGGACATCTTTTCTCATTCAGATCTTGATTTTACGAGGTATGCTAGAGATTATTCATATTTAACTGTGATGTAACCCCCAAGGTTGCTTATACTACTATACTCAATTTCTCTGATGATTTTTTCTGTTTTATTATCCAGGTCAATAATCTGCTTTGTTGTAACGGCATGTTCAAATGCAACTCTTAGTCTACAGGCTCTCCTATTGCCAGACCGTCTTTGGTAACATCCATTTTCAGCGTGACTGCTTTTTGCAGTTACATTGTGAACTTTCCTGCATAATTTGAAAAAATTATGGATTTGCAAATAGCTGACTTAGCTAAATTGAAATTTGTTAATTTATTCAGTCATTGAAATCCTTTGTCAATGACTAGTTATTCATTCATTTTTCTTGTTTCAAGGTTTGAGGTTGCTGCTTTGGATCATGCGAGAGCACCGGTTTTAGCTTTACAGCATGTTGTTATTCCTTTCTACCATTTTGGTTCTGGTAATTCCTTGGCTTTCTAGAGTTTATAGTCACCTTTTGCCCGTAAACTTTTAGTGTGTCCATATATGTTTTTCAGCATATATTTTTTCAGTGAACTGTTATTGGTTCTATCATGCTCTCTTTTGTGCATCTCCTTTATTCACCTAATTTTCAAAATAAAATTGTAGTTACTCATCTTTCACCAGGGATGAATGAGATAGTGAACCAAAGGCACTTGTTCCAGCCACTGCTGCATTAAATCTAGCATTCTAAGACTTCTGTTTCATGCCATCTAGTTTAGTTTAACTTTTTTTTCTGCATATACTGGATTTTATGATCTAGTTTAGGAGTGATTGCTTAACCTTTATAAGGATAATTTAAGATATTTATAAATACTTACTAGAACAAAAATAGATACAAGTTTATGATACTTGTGACATATTTATATACCATGGAAAACAGTATCATGTTAAATACTCCACCATTCTATGATACCCTTTTTACGTGATGACTTATTTTGTCAGGATTAGTTACTGCTTGGGCGTATTATATAACAAATCTTTCCTGGAAATGAGCATATGAAGCATGGAAGAAAATGGTAGCATTGCTGCTGACAAAATTTTATAAGTTTGGGCTTTATTGGGAAGATGGATTTCAAAGCTACATTTATTGACCATGGACTCTTTCACTCAAACTCAATGAAGAATAGTTGTACCAAGATTTTACAAAGTGTTTCCTGAGACATGTCTCCTGATCCCTAGTACACATACTGGTTTCGGCCCTTGGGTACAGATTTCTGTTACTGGAGATGGGCATGGAGACCAGAAGATGTCTGATCACATCCCCTGTTATCTCTGGTGCCTCATTGGCATCTCTTGCAGATTCCTTGCAGGCTAAGTCACAAGGTTCGGTGAATTTTTCGCTTGAAGTTCGAAATTTGCGAACTTTTGAAACCTATAAAGAAACCACCAGAATTTGTAGAGTTCGCCAAAAAAATACAGGTAAAAGGGCTCTCTGCATTTGTCACTCTGCTTGTTTGCTCACCTTCAATTCCTAAGCGGGCAACAGATCTGTATGTCGAGATATTAAAAACGCAGTACCAGGGCACTAAAAAAATCAGAGATCGTAATGGTCTGATTTTAGGGCTGACCATCTCTTTCAGTTGGTGTCGTTCGGGTGAGGTGTTGCTTGCAGCCATGACACCTTCCATATCATTAGTTGCCATCACTGCAAGTCTGCAACCATGGCTCATGATTGATCGGATGAGACGAGCCTTGCATTGCCTTTGTGTCCTCCCTTTCGTGCCTGCCTGCCCGTAGATAGGTAGAAATTTATTTTTGTTTTGTATGTCTAGTTTTTTATTTATGTTTTTTTCATGAAGTTTTATTTTACCTTTTATGTTAAAATTTTTATTTTAATATTCTTTAATTTTAATTAAGTCAATCTTATCACTATTTTTCATGTTTTAACTTTTAATGTTTTTTTTTTATTATTATTATTTTTATTTGTTTACATTATTTTTAATGTATAAAATATTTTTATTTTAATATTTTTTTATAAAAGGATATATTTATTTTTATTGTTAATATTGTTTATTTTGAAGCATATATTTTATTTATATTTTCTATTATTCGAACTTAATGGCGATTTTTTTTTTTTGAACTTCGTCCATGGGACAAACTTGAATGGAATTTCATCATTGTCAAACTCGAACTCAAACCTTGTGACTTAGCCTGCAAGTATAGTCTTAATATAAGATAGTACAAGAGCATGATATATGATTTCTTGAAATATCTCATTTTATATCTTATGTAGATTATAGGGTATGTCATTGTGCGAACTAGTTTGGGATCTACAATCTTGCACCCCCATGGTATTAAGATTCTAAAATGATCTTGTTCCCCTTTGTGTTGAATATATAATGAACTGGATACGGTCATAAACAGTTGAAGAGGTTAGAACCAGTTGTAATTAACCATCTTATAACTACTACTCTCATAATAAAAATCACCTGCTGAATCATTTGATGCAGTGCAGTTTTGTGCATTCAGCCTTCTTTGAATTCTTTCTTCTCTTTGCATATGCTGACATTGGTATCAGAGCGGTCGGTTCACAGTTCGAGGAATCATTTTCAAGAGGCACAAACTGGAAGTTTGGGGAAGCCCTAGTAGGGCACAAACTGAAGATGTTATTTCGCTGCTTATTGTAGAAGACTCACGAGAAGGGTCTCGAATCATGTTTCTTTGTGGGCAAAATTGAACCATCATGCAAATGGCAAAAAAAAAAATTGTGGGTTGTTCCGTGATCCACGGGTTGAATACTAGTCGTAGAAACAAGCATAGATACGATCACAAATCCAATCGCGAGCATATATATAGTCGCAAATGTTCTTTCCCTCCAGTCATGAGGGCAGAATAATATAAATTCGTGGAGAAAGGAGGAAACCGTTGACTCGTACTACTCTGGGTCGTGGTCGTGCTACCCAATCGTGGTCGCAAAACATGGAAATCGTGAGTGTTTTCTAAAAGTCGTGGGGAGAAGGAAAAACGAGGGCAAAAATTTTCTTATTTCATACATGATCATTGCAGTCATGATTTCAACAGTCACCATTGAAATCATGAAAAGCCAGCAGTTGCTAGGGCATGGCAAAGGCAGAATCATGAGGGTATTCTCTAAAAACGAGGACAAAAGAAAGATTTCCTTCTCCATTCGTGAGGATAATGAAGTTCGTGGCGTCAACAACAAAGTTGTGTCAATGCAACCTGACCGATCAAATCCTAAGTCGTGTGGGCAGATTAATATTCATTTTTTCAACAAAGGTATTCACCTTGCATTTAAATAATCAATTTCGAAGAAATAAGTAATATATTGTTTTATTAGTGTGGGAAAAATATTATTTTATTATTTCCGTTACTTTGGAATAATAAAATGGCAAATATTTCACACTTGACTCTCTCGAAACACAAAAATTAATGGGCACTAATTTCAATGTATGGAGCCATAAGATTTTAACACTTGCGGAGTTTCGTGATTGTGATAAAATAATCACGGGTAGTGAAGGTCGACCAACGACAAACGTTGAGGATTATGACAAAGGTCATAAAGAAGCGTTATGATATGATACCGGAAGTGCAGAATGCTCATGGCTAGCACGTTGTGGGCCGTCGAGGGATAAATATCGAAGTCCGAAAAAGTTGGGTTTTATACTTGAAGAATATGCTCTTTTCCGTAAAGTTACAAGAAGATAGATAGTATCTGAGCACCTACTTCGGATGAAAGACCTCGAAACTAGTTATCTTCCATCAACAAAAAGGTGGATGACGATGATATGGTGGCTCACGGTTTTGAACAACTTACCTTCTTTGTATGAGTCATTTATGGAGGCACTCCATTTAATGGCTGAAAGTCAAACATTCACGTTTGACAAGGTGAGTTCCTACTTGTTGCAAAAAGGAGCGGAGACAAATTTAGGTAGAATCTAATTGTCACCATTCAGAGAGTGCTCTTATCACTCACCAAAGGGAAAGTGGAAACGTCATTCGGTGAGTCTTCCACTTGGTATCAGTCACCACATGCTATTACTTTCACAAGGTTGGGCACCTTAAGAAGGATTGTCGGAAGCGGAAGTATGATCTTTCGCAACAGAACAAGAAGCCATGCGATGAGGAACATGTGGTAGCAGTTGTAGAAGAACGAGATTTTGATGACAAGCATGCTCTTTAATGTCTTACGACATCATGCTCACATGATGATGGTACCAGCTTGCTAGATCATTGACTCTAGTGCACCCCGCACACTTTTCATGTCGCAAGGACCGATATGTTTCATTTATGGCAAATATATGTTTTGAATCGTAGTAATCAGCGATGGAGAATCACTTACAGTAGAAGGGATAAGAGATATATGCATTATATTGAATAATGCTCATAAACTGTTGGTACGAAATGTTAGATATGTACCTTCTTTACAAAAGAATCTTCTATCTATTCATCAATTAACTGAAAATCCCAATATTTATGTGGATTTTTGTGGGAAGAAGTGTGTTGTCTTTGATGTGAAACAAAGACGGATAATTGCCCTTGGTATTGGGGAAGGTGGTCAATATCGGCTTGTTGATCCTGCTACGATCAACATGAATGCACGTGTGGAGGACAACTCCACCATACAGGATGTGCAGGAGGCTGCAATGCCTTGGGAGGAAGCCATTCCTCACAAATTTGTTGACTTGGATATAGTCAACCTACATGCACCTATTGTGGAGGGAGTATCCACTATACTAGATGTACGGGAGGCGGACATGCCTTGGGAGGATGGATTTCCTCATTCTGAAGAACAATTTGTTGTGGATGGAGACTCCACTATTCCAGATGCATTGATGGTGCATGGTGAGATGGCATGCCAAGCCACTCACTTAGAGGTACTTGCTCGAAGGACAGTAGAGCATGAACATTTGCTCATTGTGTTGTGAAAGATCTTTCCCAATAGAGGGGGATAGATGAGCAAATAGATGAGGAGTTGGTTCTCACTCCCACTATTGCGGAGATGGTTATTTCTCCTACTATTGTGGAGTTGGTTCTAACTCCTACTGCACAAATGGTCACATTTTTGAAAAGGTTGGATGAGCACTACATGGTGTTGCAAGGACATGATCGAGGTGACTTCAATTGCAGGATAATTGAGTCTTTGTATAGACTCCAGACAGGCTACACAAGCCTGGAACAGATTTTTCAATCCACCTCTCCGAGGTTTTGATTCCAGCACTTTGGAGATGGGGCTGACACTCTCAGCCATTGATGATTCATCACTGATCAATGAATCACGTAACAAAGAACTAGTGGACCACTTGCCATAGTTGTTGTTCATACGACCAGATTTTTGTTTTGCGGTTCGTCTCCATTCAACAACCACAACACAATCATGGACTGCTGATTTTGAAGTACAACCTATGGCACAGTCTATAAATCTAATGACTAAACATATGGGTTTTAGGACATTTGTAAAATTTCGGGACAAACTTAGTATTGTTTCCAGTTTAGTCATTAAGAGGGGGTGTTGAATATATAATGAACTGGTACGGTTCTAAACAGTTGAAGAGGTTAGAACCAGTTGTAACTAACCATCTTATAACTACTCTGTAACTACTCTCATAATAAAAATCACCCTGCCTGAATCATTCGATGCAGTGCAGTTTTGTGCATTCAGCCTTCTCTGAATTCTTTCTTCTCTTTGCATATGCTAACACTTTGCACATTACCAGCAAAGTTCCTTAACACCCCTAGTCTCATTTTAGGCAGAGTGGATCGTCTTCATTATGGCATTGAGGGCCTTCCCTTGTACATAGTCAGGGTCACAGAGACAGACTCACATTAATAGTTTTTCTCTGCTACCAGAGGTTCATCGATCTTGGATATTAGGAGAGGTTCTAGGGGAGTATATGGGTTTCTCCTAGGATTGTTCAGCCTGGATGCCTCAACCCTAGATATTTTCCAATGAGCATTCTTAGATCCAGTTTGGTCTTTTTGTGATGACAGATGACGATGTTGTTGGCTTTTCTTGTACAATGCTTACTGCAGACATGTAATAGTGTTGGTTTCCTTTCATGATCTCCTGCTTGATCTTCATAGATTCATGTTTCTTTTAGCCTTTTAGGGATTATTTCCTTGCAGGGTTATCTGAATTTGTACTATGTCTTATGGCTCAGCATCTAATCACTTTACATCTATAACTTTACCCCCTCTTGCGTTGATCACCTTTCTCTTGTATTTTTGTTTTTGGCTACTTTTCACACCCGAATGTCTTTTTTGCTAATACTTATCTTTTATAGCTGGTCGTACGTAACCATTAACCTATTTTGACTATTTGTGGAACTGGACATCAATATAATTTCTTTTGTAAAACCCTTAACTATAAAAATGATAGAAGCGGCAAGAATACAAATACCCTGCTATCTATAGGGGGTTCTGAAACCACTTCTATGAAAATACTTATACTGGAAGAATTTTAGCAGGGCAGTGTAAATCGAAGAATTGTACTAAATCATGCATTTTTACACCCATTCATAAAACCTATGGAGGAGCAATCAGATTTGAAAAATTCCATTAAACAACTAAATGAAATATAACAAAGACTAGTAATTGGATCAATCAGTGATTTCATTAATGCAGATTTGTGCGAGTTTCTACAAAATTATGAACAATTTCTACTTCTAGTATTTCTAATTATAAGAAGGTTTGAGGGAATGCAAATCATCATTTTGAAGTTAGGCACCTCCCTACCCTAGGATACTAGGAGATACAAACTGTAAGACAATTAGGTGAATTGACTTTGGAAGTTCAGTTGCAGCTCTAATGATTAATCCTGAAAAGGAGATAGAATAAGCAGAGACAGTGAATTGACAACAAACTTAGTCCTAGTGATAATTATGGGCCAAAAGGGTCCAATTGCTATCACTTAGAAAGCATTTGCGAACTTCTGCTTCCATGATGACCAAGAAGGTGGAAACTTGTCCTCCAAGCAGTGAATTGAGCTGCCAGTCTGCATGCTGTGCTTTCTTCTAACAATTAGCATTTTCCTTGCCTTCATAAAATCACCTCAAAAATTATTTAATCAAGCAATGACATGATTTCTTTGCATGTAGCTTTCAAGTCCGTGCTAAGCTTAACTTTGCCGAAAACAACACAAAAAGCATTGACACGTCCAGGACCTATCAGTTAAAGACAATCGTGCAAATGCACCAAAATTTCCAGCTCATGAATGTCTAATTCAAGCTTTAAATCTTAAAGGAAGGCATAAATCCAGCTTTAATAGCAGTATTTGACTTGTGACACGACTAATTAGCTCCATAACAGAAGAATATGATGTCACAGACTTTAATTTCAAATTGAATAACCACCATTGCCTTTTATAAGGAATCTACCTTTTACTTGGGACAGATACATGGCATACTCACATGGTCCACTACCAGCCCCCACATTTTATCCACCAAATCCTCTATAGAAAAGTGTGAACACATGGCCTCAATCTAATGCCTATTCAAAATCAATGGTTCCCAGTCCATTGTAAAACATAATATGTGACCCTTTTAGTGACAGTGACATGCCGATGAAGGACTGCTGGGACCTAAGCTGAATGAAATATGTCACAAATTGAGCTGAGGGAATGGATGTCAAAGGTCATTGGGCCATCACTGTATCAAATATAAAATGTTTTTAAGGGGTCCAACAGTTCGATGAACAAGCCTCTTGAGCCCACTCTCATTGACCGCACATGAGATACACCCAACGACTAGAATGACATCTTAGATCAATGTGATGGTGTGAGGTTGTGGGTTAAATGAACAACTAACAACACAGCCAAATTAGAGTACACGGTCAACAATGGAGGAACCAATTGGAGCACACACCACTTCTATTTCATTAACTAATTTAACTTTGGCAGCAACAGATACAACCAACCACTGGAAACTCTCTTCAGACTTCTGCAAAATTGCAGATTTTCTTACTATACACATTGGCCAGCTTGGACCTTCTTCAGACTATTTAATGAGCTCCCTATCTCTTATTCTTTGAACTATTCCACTACAGATTCCCAACCCCGAAAGATAAACAAGCACTAGCTTATGCCTATTCATATATTTGCAAGATTGGTCAAGGGAACACAAATTACCACCCAAATGGTCACACATTACAAGATTAGTTCAAAAACAATCAGCAAGCAACTGCAAACCTGTTTGTGTGTTGTCCATTTCCAGTTATGCTCCATTACATGATCATTCACATTCTTTCAGACTGTTGATCAAATCGTCTAGTGGTGTAACACCAAATCATCTGAATCCAAGCATTACTCCATGATCTTCCATGTTTCTTGAACCTCTACAAAACAACAGCTCATGATAATGATGGGTTCACTGGTTTTATGCAGTGAAATTCACAGGCTTCAAACCTGCAGGAAATATGAACTACAAAATGAATTAGAATGTTCTGAAATGTGCAAATTGGACCTGAAATGGTGTGAATTTAGCCAAGAAGATTGCTTGATATACCCTATATCAAGGTCGCTAGGCCATTTGCTGCAAAATTCTCAAGGTGTGTATTGAATGTTGAGTAAAAGGAAAATTCAGCTGTGCAACTCAAGAGGCACAATCTTGATTTGAAATGATGAATATTTGCTTGAGGTTGTCAAACTGGTGGAATAGAGCCACTGCACATTGCCTTGTGTAATATGCACTGCCGGACATGACAAAATTAGCTGTGCAGAAAGGTGCACAACTGCTTTATGAAGTGCAAAAGTCCACCACACGAGGTGGAAAATAAAAATAATGAGTAACAAAAATTGTGAAACCCATCTTATATGCATTATTAACAAGAGATCCAGGGATGCTCCTGCAAATTTTATTGTGAGCATTTAAGTTTGGACAATGATAATTATGGCAGACCAACCTGGTCAAGTTCTACCTCTAAAATGCACAAATCTTTTTTAAGCCTTTTCCATTCCATAAAACTGATAGTTCTTTATATTCTTGCTGCCCTGTCTTCTTACCGATTTACTCCGACAAGGCCTCTTCAATCTCCTTGTGTTCTTTCTCAAGAATTTGATCTTTCCAATCTGCAAGTCTCCCTTCATCTTCTCCAACTACATCACCTTTTCAAAAGCGCCTGTTGAAAATCTTTGCAGCATCTTGCAAGGACCAATATTTTTGTACTCCCAAACTTATTTTATGTTCCTCTTGGGAACCTTTCATTTTTATCCAGTGCACTAACACCAAACCATCTTCAGCAAATGATTCTTTTATTTTTCCTTCACCTTTATTCTCTTTATACTTTTTTGCTACGTTTTTGTACTTTCTCCACTTTGTTATGCAAGTCATGCATATACATGTGAAAGTCTTTGCATCTAGACTCTTCTTCTCTGCCATACACAATTTGGAATGGTGTTTTCCCAACTAACTAATCTAGACTCTTGAATCTAGTGTTTGTTTGAAATTATACTTTGGCAATCCATGCAAGTCTAGTGTTCTCCAAAAATGACCCAAAAATCTAGTGTTTGTTTGGTGTTTTCCCCACTTTGTTATGCAAGTCATGCATATACATTGTGAAAGTCTTTGCATTTGGACTTTTCTTCTCTATTGGTAGACTTAGCAAGGAGCAACTCCTTAAGTGATCTGCCACATTAACACAATTTGGAATGGTGTTTTTCCAACTTACACGTTTACTGGATGATTATATGCAGATTATGTTTGTGCCAATGTTAAATCCCATAGTCCCAGCTTGTTCCCAACCAAGCATCTAAGCAAGCTACCTAACTTTTTATTTACCACTCGGTCTATCCATTTGTTTGTGGATGACATGTGTACTGCAACTTTGTACCCAATTTCTACCACAGTGTTCTCCATAAATGACCCAAAATCTAGTGTTTGTTTGAAGTTATACATTGGCAATCCAATGTAATATGAAAACTTCATTGAAAAACAATGTGACTGTTTGTAGCATCATCGGTTTCATTTGTAAGGAACAAAATGTGCCATTTAATTTTTTTTGTCATGAACAATAAAGATCGAGGCATTACTTCTTTGTGTCCTTGGAAAACCACGAACAAAACCCATAGTCAGCTCCTCCCAAAGTCCATTTGATGCTGGTAATGGTTTGTGTAATTGTATATTTTTACTCGTTCGTTTGACTAACTAGCAAACTCTGCATTTGTCCACATTTTTGTTAAGATCCTTAGCCAATCCAGGCCAAAAAAATCTGTACTTTACCAACACGATTTTATCTCTTTCAAAGTGACCACTTAATCCTCCACCATCTCACTCTTTGATCAAGTTTTCTATTATTGATCCCCTAGGTGCTCACAATTCTAATGATCAGAAATCTTTCTAGTACAAAATAATCCACGTATAAGCTTCTATCATTACCCAAGGCTTTCTGCAAGCTTTACAAGATTACGCGAAATCTGCATCCTCAACATACAATTCCCTTATACTAATCTAGTCCAATATTTTCTATTGACATGGCACTCAGCAGTACATCTCTTCTTCTCAATGCATCTGCTACCTTATTTGGTTAATCAAATATATGCTTAAACAAATGAATAACTTCTGCAGATACTTAACCCATTTCATTGCCTTTGATTCAACTTTGTCATGTTGCTTATGAACTCCCATGCTTGGTGATCAATATGCGAAACAAATTCCTTAGGCAACAAATAGTGGCTCCACTTCTTCAATGCTTGAACCATGGAGTGAACTGGGAATTATTCAGTTTACTCTCTGACCTTTATCTGAATCCTATTGATGAGGGGAGACATAAAAATAATAAGGAAAATTTACTTGGATTTACGACAATTTAATCAACTAAATATTTCTGCTTAGTTTCATTCAACTTCTCACTAAAATATGCATTTGGTCTTCATTCCCATTTCAACACTGCACCAATCACTGTTCCACTTGCATCACAATCCATGTGAAACACTTCATCAAAATTAGTCAACACAAACTCACTGTCCTCTGTGACCTTCCTCGTCAAAAGTTCAAAGCTTTTCGCAGTTAGGGTTGTCCACTTGAACAATCCTTTCTTCACAGACTCAGTCAGTGGTGCACAAATGCATCTAAAATTTCTTATAAACTTCCTATAGAAACTCGCAAAATCATGAAAAATTCATACATTAGTAACATTCCTTGGAGTAAGCAATTCCAGTACTTCTTTGACCTTTCATGGACGCATTTTCAGTCCGTGACAATCCACAAAGCCCAAGTATATGATCTCCTCCATAAATGAGAACTTACAATTTTATCAGCAACTTTTCTTGCTTCAATTTCTCCAAAACTTGTTTTAAATGCATCAAATGCTCCTCACTGGTTTTACTAAAACTTAGTATATCATCAAGATACACCACAACAAACCTGCCCAAAAATGGTTTCAGCATCTCAGTAATCAGTCTCATGAATTTTAGGGGCATTGGCTAGCCCAAATGGCGTGACCAACCATTCATATAGTCATTTTGTTCCAAATGCAGGTTTCCACTCATCGCCTTCTCTCGTTCAAATCTGATGATAGCCACTCAAGCAATCCAACGAGTCATCCATCATCAGCAATGGAAACACATATTTAATAGTGATTTTATTTATGGATATGGAATTAGTACACATTCTCCATTCTCCATCCTTGTTGGGTATCATGGAATAATGAATTTCTCTGATTGAACCCGTCCAATAATTCTTCAACTTCCCTATTCAACTATTCACTCATGAGAATCATTCTCATGAGGGGCTTTGTTTGGAAACTATCTCCAGTCATTAAATCCTTAAGATAAAAATATTTCTCATTGGAGGCAATCCATTTGGTACATCACTTGATACTGTCTCCTCATATTCTTTCCACAAATCTGCCATTTACTTTGGAATTTCTTGCGTTTTTACATGTTGTTTTGGATTTGGAAAACAACAAAACATACTTTTGTCTTCCTTCTCTTAATAATTACTTAGCTGAAAGCAACATTACCTTACTGCTATTTTCTTCCTCTTCTTTAATTGGTAGGAACTCAAACTTCCTTCGCAAGAGTGTGTTACGACAGAATGCATGTGCATGATGGTGTAAGGGAACTCAAATTGCCACTTGAATGTTAAGAATGCACGTTACAAGATTAGTTAAGTAATCAACAAGCAGCTCGAACCCATTTTCATGTTGTCAATTCCAAGTTTGTTCTGCACCGCCTGACATATACAGCTGTTACATGATCATTCAAACTCTTCTAGATCATTAATCAAGTCATCTTGGCACAATGCCAAATCATTCAAGTTCAAGCATTACTCCATGATCTTCCATGTCCGTTGAACCTCTGCAAAAAAAATGGCTCGTGGTAATCATGGGTCCCTTGGTTTTACAAAGTAAAATTTACAGTGGGTGCGAAGTTTGCAGGCTACAAACCTGCAGGAGAAGCGAATTGCACAACAAACTAGATGTCTGCGAAACATGCGAATTCGACCCCAAAAGGTGCAAATCCGACCCCAAAGGTGCAAATTCAGCCCAAAGGATACTTGTGTCCAAGGAGATTGCTCAAAAT
Source organism: Taxus wallichiana var. yunnanensis (assembly GCA_018340775.1). NCBI lineage: Eukaryota > Viridiplantae > Streptophyta > Pinopsida > Cupressales > Taxaceae > Taxus > Taxus wallichiana. The sequence goes on from CM031237.1 coordinate 365,508,417, forward strand.
ACCAGTATCAAGGTCGCTTGGCAATTCATTCTGAACTTTTCAAGGTGTGCAGTGGATGTTGCGTAAAGGAAAATTCAGTTTTGCAACATTGCAAACTCGCGTGCGCAAATCAAGAGGAGGAGCTTGACTTTGAATGGTGAATACTTGCTTGAGGTTCTGAAACTGGCAGAATAAGACAATTGGACATTACCTTGCATAATTCACATTTTTGCACAACACAAATATACTTGTGCAGAAGGTGCACAATTTGATGAACATGCAAAAGTCATTTGTTACAAACTTTAGCTTACAATTCCTCAACAAGAGCTATGCAATGGGTGCAAAGTGGAAATCACGAGTAAAGAAAAGGTCCGAAATCACCCCCAACTGTAGGATAACTGTAGGATTACTAATAGATACAGGAATGCTCTTGCATCACAATTGCTCTCGACATGTCGGTCATCTGAACCCGCTTACTATTCAACACATCTGATGGGCCAAGAAACCCCTTTTTCATTGTTGGAACATGTGGTTGCTCTCTGATGGTTCAGTTGAGATCGCAGATCAACAAATATTGATCCATCGACCTCCCAGCCCAGCTCACTATTTAACACTTTTGACAGTCCAATGAAATATTCTATTCCATTTTAGTTTTCCCTTTCAATTGTCATCCAACATGTGATGGGAATGCTGCAGTGACCAGAGGAACTAGATCAATGATGATTGACACATTAGGCTCTTGAACATGTTACATAACCACTGTTTAATAATCCCGACACCCTGAGATAATGACACGTGTTGGACAACACTCCAGAATTTGTTTTTATGTGTTTTTAATCATCTGCAACTTCCTCCGTCATCCATCCTCTTTCAAATAATATAAATTAAAAAGTAAAAAACAAAATAAAACACAATCATAGGATTGTGGAGCATGCATTTTTAAACATTTGCATTGGCAGCCATGGCCATCACTTCTTCAAATTATCTGTCCCTTTTCAAGCGTTTGCCTTTTCAGCCACCACCAGAACATGCTGCCATGATCTGATCTATCACAAACAAATATTCAAGGGTCTGGATTCAATGTTTGACCTGCAACTATCTATATCCAATCCAACGTCTCCCTCACTTGCTTGCTCCAAGTCACCTGTCAATCTCAGCACACGGGCACCATAGATAAAATTTTAAAATTGGTCCCTCCTTTTGGATCAAATCTTAATACTTATGCATCTGTTTGTCCATTTGATGCCCTGTCTTTTTACTGTGAAAGGCTTACTTGATCCATAATACAGGGGCCATATGTGGGTGTCAAAAATACTTTTAGTTTATTTTTGTCTTTTTTTTTCTTGCCAAGTTTTCCAAGGAGCACTGGTATGCAATATGTTTCTCAGTAGATTAGGATTCTTATTCTTAGTGGCCTCTGCTCACGATCACGGTCCACAGTTGGCTGTATTTTGTAAACTTTCCTCTTTATTATAATACTAATCTTGCCTATAAAAAGGAAATCATATTCATGGAAAACCTTGGTATTTCTCTGATTTTTTTTTCACATATCCTATTGTATTGTATTCTTACTTTTTAATAATGGTCAAAGTACTTCATTGGTCTAACATTGAAAATCATCTTCAGTTGATAACAAGGTAAGTTGAAAGTAAAACTTGAGATTGAGTCAAATGGCACTTCTTTATTTGTCTATTGAGAAAATTGATTGTAACATTTCTTGAAACTTCTATTTATAGATAGTACACAGAACATATTCATGGTATTTGGTGGAGCAACAACGGGAGCATTACGGTGTGGGACCTGACAGACATGGTGAATGATTTCACTTTGAAAATTTCTTCTCTCAATCCTGGAAAGGATATTGCTGCCCAACGGCGCCCACAAACAGGCAGAGGTAGTCAAGGTGGCCGTCGGTGGAGGGTTTCAAAGAACCAGAATGAGGTTTCCGAAGAAGCTGCTAGTAAATTAGATGCTGCAAATATTGCTATTTGCAAGCCTTTATCAGACACAGTGCCCTCAAAAGGTATGGGAGAAAAGATCTCTTTGAGTTCTGTGGTAGATGGCAGTCATTTTACATGTTCTAAGGAACAGGACGAACACAATAAATTGGAGAATGTTAAAGAATATGAAAAGAGCTCTTTGAAGAGTCCAAATGAATGTCCTACAAATCCTGATACAAAAGGCAGTAATGAAGTGATATCCATGGGAAGGCTCTATGATGAAAATCCAAAGGTACATCCTTTACATGTGTTTCATCGTGCACACCAGTCTGGAGTCAATTGTCTGCACATATCAACCTTAAATGGCAATGGGTCCCTGAACACACAGCATTCGGATTCACTTTTCTGTGTTGTTAGTGGAGGGGATGATCAAGCTCTACATGTTGCAAGCTTTAGTTTACATATGCAACAAACTGAGAACAAAATTATTAATGAGGGGAAAGAATCGAGCACATACAGTTGTGGAATTTCTGAGAAAATGATTGAAAGTACTATATCAAATAGAACAGATGGCAAGCCTCCAGGTATATTTATGCTTTTAAATTTTAATCAATTATAACTTGATGATTTCGTAATTTACCTGATAGCTGCTCATAGCTTTGCTTGTATGAATCTGATTATAGCTTTGGGATTTCAGGACATAAAGCTGCAAAAACTGTATACAAGTTTACTTGCTTGAGTGAAGAAGTAATTTGCTCTGCTCACAGTTCATCCATAAAGGTTAGTAAATTCTTCCAAGTTTCAATAGATGTTTTATTAATAATGGCAATCTTTTATCATATCAAACTAATGAACACGGAGAATTTTAATATTATTTTATCTGTAGTGATCTAGGAAACAAATTAGCATGGAGAATTTTATTATTAATTTATCTGTTGTGATGTAGGATTGGCCTTATCTAATACAATAATAAAGACACAATAGTCACAGTTTTCTTTCCTTAATTTTAATTGCAGAAAATGTTTGACTAGTAATCAATGCCCTGCATCATGCTTGCACATTTCTTGATTGGATTGCACAATTTTAGTTGGAGTCTAACTGCGATTTCATTTAAATGGAATTGTATAATTGAAAATTGAAAATTTTTGATCAAGAAATTCATTGGATCAATTTTCTTTGAACCACAGGCGTGTGGACAGATGGGCATTGGGTTTTTAGCACTGGTCTTGATCAACGCATTCGTTGCTGGCGCTTTTTATTTTTCAATAAAATTTGTACTCTTAGAGAGCATTTCAGTTCAATTATTAATGTTCCCGAACCAGAAGCATTGCATACTATAATTTGTGAAGAAAGGTAATATTAAAATAACTTGAAGTGAATTGAAGTCATTTAAAATATTGTTTTATGCAAATGTTTGCTGTAATTTTGGTATTTCAGGGAGAAACTATTATCAATCTCTAATTTTCTTTTATTGGTGTCAGAACTCATTATCGGATTGCTATTGTTGGAAGGGGCATGCAAATTGTTGAATTTTCAAATAACAATGAAAATCAAGATACATATGAAGATGTGAAAACCTGAGACATAAATGATAAATGTTCCTGTATGTATTTTCTATAAATGTGGCTAAAACAAGTTAGTGGTTAGTAGGTTACATGGAAAAGTTCTTAGATTGCTTTGTTTCGAGAAGGAATTTGATTGGATTTTGTGGTTTTAAGAAATGGAATCTTTGATCAGAGAGAACTATTGGTCAGACTCTTAGTTCTTGAGGCGTCTAATGTTTTAGAGAATTTTTTGGTATGCATTATAAATTTATGATTATAGCTTTTCCAATTGGCTTCTAACAACTTTTCACAGTGCACAGCTTTACTGTAAAAGATACATCTTCAACTACAACTACAGTTCACAATATCAGTTTTGGACTTAAAATTGATCCAATTCCAGCGTTACAGGTTTGTTTTGATGCATATCACATTGAACTTCTTGTCATCATATACAAATTCTTTGTAAGTATTTTTTTTGTTTGATTTAAAAAGGGGTAAACAGCCCCAGTCGTGTTCAGCAAAAACAATTATAAGATCTGAAAACCAAGCAGCTTGGCTCTACATATTCCAAAAAGCTGGTTGAGAGATTCTACCAACATTTCTAGGCAACAAATCTCTACTGGCTTCGAGCTTTGCACTGATCTCCAACATCTGGAAAGTGCATTAACTGCCTTTGCATGTGCAAACTTGTTTGTCTAGGACTACACTTCTTGCATCATAGTTGTTTTGAGAACCAAATATTACGTCTGCCAAAACATTTGTAAAATAGATTTTCCCTTGACTTCTATATCATCAACTGTCTTTGCATAGCTTCAATATAGGATAAATATCTGTTTATCTACTGATTTTAGAAAGCAGGTGTATGTAGATTTCCATTCCTTACCATAAACAGAAGAAGAGTTATCAGATTTAATCAACCATTTATTGCAAATCCAAGCCATAACCAGATATTATTTGCAACACTGCCTTGTGAATGCGTTCAGCAATCCAATTATTTGTAGGGACCAAATAATTAATGAAAATCAAAACAGAACTGATTTCGCTTGCCGAACATCTTTGCATTCAAAAGCGTGGATCAGGGGTAGAGAAAATACACTACCCTCTATACCGTAATCCAAAATCTTGGACTCAAAAAGCAAAAACTTGGGAGCTCCAAAATTTGACTAGACCTTAACAAATAGCTTATTTACATTGACTGTAATATATTAAGAGCAAAAACAGATTCTTTGTATTTATAACAGTTTGAATTTTGCATGTCTTTATTAGTAGGAAATATTGTTAGCAATGCACATCACATTTATCATAATATCATGGCAGCCTAAAAATCCTTCAAGTTTGACGATGATTACTTCACAGCAGCTGAAAAATCATTCAAATATCCTTAAAGTTAAAATCCATAATAAGGAAAACAAATTGAAAGGATTTTTTTTTATGATTATGTTTTTAAAGTTGACTCCCAATTTTTCTGCACAGACTCGCAAGTACTTTGCAGAAACTCACCACACGAGTCGTAGGCGAGTTACTTCTCATGCAGTGTAACTCTCGAGTTTGGCAAGTTTTTGACTATTTTTGCGAATTTTATAACTATGCTCTGTACATCAGTTTTCTTGAAGCTCTCTCGAGGAAATATACATTCAAGGTCCAACAAAAGCATACAATCTCCATTCAAGCTCCAGAGTCAAACTGTTTTTGCAAAAAGAAATGATACTTGGCGGTTTGATGTCACTGTTGCCTCATTCATATCCAGTGCACATTATTTTAGCATTCTCTTAGGAAATATACATTCAAGCTCCAAACAAAGCGTACAATCTCCATTCAAGCTCCAGAATCAAACTGTTTTTGCAAAAAGAAATGATACTTGGTGGTTTGATGTCACTGTTGCCTCATTCATATTCAGTTCACATTATTTTAGCATTATCAGGAAACAAAGGACAATATAATCCATACTTAGCAGGAAATAGACCATATTTAAAAACTAACAGGAAAAGAGATGTCTTTATTGGCAGAATCTTAAGGAAATGGACCATATTAAAAAAATTAACAGGAAAAGAGATGTCTTTATTGGCAGAATCCTGGTCAATCAGTCCTCAGATGTTAGCATCACTGACTAGTTCTCTTACAGATTCCACAAATAAAATGGTACAATGATGACTAACAAAGAAGATTCCAGCCTTTACCATTGTCTTTGTCACGGAGAGTAAAGGATCAATCATGCCATTAATTTAATAATGTGCCACTTAGAGACGGTGGGGATTCATGCATTATTTTGTTTGATCCCATGTTTGCATGCAATGATATGCAATATTTGCCAAGGCCTTCACAGCCCCATTCCATTCTCTCAAGGTATGGGAAATATTAATTTTTTCAAACCTTTTAAAGAGTAGTAATGAAGCTTGGATGACTAAATCTATTTGCCACAAGAGTAAACCTCTATTCTTCAAGGCCCAAATCATTACCGTTGAATCACCTTGGTATGTATTCTTTGGCTTGAAGATGCTCTGCCAACATTAGTCCACTCTGTAAAGCCATTACTTTTGCCAAATTGTGGGTCAATGTGCCATAGTGTTGGCAACTACAGAGAGCATATTTCCAAGGCTATTACAGATAGTTGTCACTCATCCAGATGGACCTGGATTGCCTCTTGAAGATCCATTGAAATTTAACTTGATCTAACCTTCTGGGGCTTTTTGGAGTTTACCACTGCGCTTCTGACCATCTTTACCTTTGATCTTAACCTATGTTACCCGGAAACGCCAACCAGGGCAGCGTACCGCATATTGACATACTGGGTACTGGTACTGGTCCTGGTACTTGCCTGAAACGATTTCCAAAACTCCAAAACAGTCCTGGGGATAGCTCTGCCGTTCCCGGGCCATACCGGGATGTTTGTGTACCATTTTAGGCTGTACCCGGGGTATTTTCTTTTCTGTTTCAGCAGTGCTTCTGTTTTTGAACGTCAAAAAAATATATAAAAACTAGTTACTTCTGTTTCAACAGTACTTCAGGAAAATCTAGATGATATATTCTAGAATCTAGATTATAATTATGTGCATATGAAAATTTAAGCACGTTGAATGTTTTGAACTTTCATGAATACAAAGTGTTTTATCTTTTATGGACAAAAATGAGTATTATGCATATATATATATATATATATATATATATTAATAATATATTGTACGGATGTTTCTGTGCCGTTTCGTACCCAAGGTTTTTTATGAAAATTGGCATTTCTGCCTTCGAATCCTTACCCGAACCCATACCTGTACCCGTTTCCTGGCAACCTAGATCTTAACCCCTTTATATGCTCGATCTGTTATAACTATCAGGTCTGAACTTGAATTCAATTAGTATCAGCACTTTAGGTCTTGGTTGATGCATACTCTCTCTTTTTAATGGCAAATGCATGTTATTAGTAAGGAGACTTTTTCTTGTGTACATTGCATTTAGCTTTCTGTCCATAGCCATATTTCAGACCAGGTTACCTTTTCTCATCTGTGTCCCTTTTATTTTACATATTATGAACAGGGGCCATTATCATAATTCTGGGGGAAACTTTTAGATCAAGCAACAGAACATTAAGTGTTCCAAGTAAAAACTGTTCTCTAAGGATCATACACAGCATGCAGTGTGAACAGAAGAAGAAAAGGGCAACTTGATTCTTCTACCATACGGAACCTACAGATGGTTTTCTGCGCCACCATCATCACAAAGCTGGGTTGGAGAGGCACTATGGACAGTAGAATTGTGATTTTGCTCAATTGAGATAGTTGTAAACATGTATTTTCAGTTGATATAAAATGCAAATAATTTGATCCATGCTTATTTGCATACTTAGGAAGATGCATGTCCCTTGTGATTCTACCCTCACCGCCGGGACATATTAAATGGCTTGTAACCTTTGGATTCTATTTATATTTAATCAGTCCACTCTATCTCATCATCTCAAAACACAATTCTTATTTATGTATTTGTACTACTCTTCTTGGGATAAGTATGAACAGAAGGAAAATAATCTGAACCTCTCTCTTTAAACAATAGAAATTAATATACATGAATGTTCAATATAAAATGAAGTAAATATCCCTTGTTACTTTGGCACTAAGCTGAAGGAGACAGACTATTCATGCACCGGATACCAATCGGTCGGTTTGTTCTCCAACAATAAAAAAGAGAAGAAAATGAAGTGCATTGTGGTACATGCTAGCATGTATATGTGAAGTGGTGAAAAGTCAAGAAAGCAGGCTTAGGGCCATTTTCCAATGATATTTAAATTTATACATAGTTAACTGGAGGAACTTCAGTGATTCTGTCTAGTAGTTCTGTTCAGATAAATACTAAAATTGACTAAAGTATGCTCTATTCCTTGTTTTAGATGTTCAATATCTTTGAAAATTTCACTCCTATTCAAAGTAATCTATACTAAAATATTTTAGGCAATTTACATGAATTTACATGTTCTGCACAAAAAGGTAAAGGTACAAGTTTTGAGGTTGGATTCGCATCGATTCCTGTTTGTGTAGATTTCTGGATGCATCTGTGTGTACAATATTTTATTTCTGATGTTTTGAGTCTTGTACTGGTCTCATCATCTGGCGGAACCTTATGTTTGGGCAGGAATGCAAGATTTCATTACTCTTAAATATGCCAGTTTTTCAAGAGGATATAAGGAAAGGTAAGTCAATTCTCACATCTCAGGTAATTAGACTAATAAATAGCTTAAAGGTTGAAAAGCGAGACAATTAGCCACTGTTAACAACCATTTTTGCATAAAATTTATATGTATCCAATATTTCACATGGGAGAGATGCCCAAAGGAAGTTAAAGAAATAGACAAGACGAGGGCGGGAAATATAGATTTCAAAAATTTCTGTACAATTGCCTCTCTAATCCTTCTTTTAGTGAATCAATGCTCAAAATCCAACATTTAAGAGTTGTTTATGCATATTGCATGTTTTGTTTTATTTTCGCATTCAGTCAATGCTGATATGTTAAACCTCCTTTGCTGTAAATTGTGTAATGTTCCTTGAGTCTTGTCTATAGCGAGTGCTCGGTTTCACCAATATAAGATTTTCCACACGAACATGAGATTAGGTCGGCACAGTTACTTAACATGAGGTCAGTTGGCTCCTTAGGGTTCCTTAGTTTGCTCCTTAGGTTGTTGACTGGTTTAAATACTGTTTTGATGCCATTCCTTCCAAATATCCTTGTTAATTCGTCAAAGGTCCCTTGGAGATAGGGTGAGAACACTTTTTGTCTTGTTTTTTTTTGTTTTGCCAGTCTTTCTTGTCCGGGGACCCCTTGCATGACCTGCAACTTTTTTTATTTTTTATTTCTTATAACCATTTCTTTTGTACACCTAGGTAAGATGTTTTTCTTTTGATTCTAAATGTTTTAACATGAAGAATTCTCAATTCTACGGTGAAACAACAATCATTGATAGCGGATGACCCATTGCAACACCTTCCTTTTGCTTGTAAATCTCGCCTAAGAAACTGAAGTATGCCTATTTGAGACAAAATTCAACCAACCTCATAGTCTTGCCAAGTGAGACAGCAATTGGGTAAACGCGACCCTTTAGTGGAAACCCACAAGGATCTTTTCTTTTAATTAATTTTAAATATTGTTTATATTGGGTGTGTATACCTTATCTTGATGGATTTGAATTCAGCCCTCCTTTCTAGAGTTTACTCCACCATTAGACTCACTTAGGTTGTACGTTTTTCATAGAACCACATTTTATAGGCCTAGGTTAGGAGTGGAAGGCTTGGAATCCCATCAACATCACCACATAATGGAAGTGCGACAACATAAAAAACCACAAAGTATTGCATGATACCATTTTGAATGCAAAACTTGTTTACTCTTCCTTACATATGCATGTCATGAATAGATTTTTAATTAGATGGACTTTCTATGAATAAAATTTACCATAAATATCAGTGTAGACTCCAATGAGGATTATGTTTAATAAACTTTAAAACATAACAATTTATGTAAGTTCAAGTGTGTCTAGTGTCTCGACATTTTAGGCACATGCTATTATGAGGTGTACTTTTGTTTTAGTCAAAAGTCATCTTAGGGTTAATGTTATAGCTTTTAGATAATGTTGTTTGGATATATGTTTCATATCTTAGAAGTTAATAATAAGAAATAAGACTAGTACGTTATCTCAAGAGTCCATGTTATAGCTTTTAGATATCATTACTAAAAGGTTTTGTTGTTTACAAACAAAATAATAAAAGGTTGGAACCTTAGTCTTGTCTTTTAAAGTATTCTCGAGTTCATATTACATCTTTTAAATAACATTTCTAGAAGATTTATTTCATTTTTAAAAAGTAAATGATTAAACAAAAGACTATAAATTGGAACCTCAATCTCATTGTAATATGTTCTCCTTGCAAAACAACTCAATCACGAGCATGTAGGTAGTAGATACTTATCGTTAGCTCTAAAAAATATCCATCAACATAAAGATAATCGAAAAATTTCATCCAAGAATGCAATGGTTTCCAACCACTTTTGTATTGCATTCATTTTGTTATTTTTTATGTTGTGGGATGCAACTTTGAATGTATAAAATATTATTATTTAAACAACAAATTAAAGAATATGTCGGTTGTGTGACCACATAACCCCTAGTTACTTCGTGAATCTAGTTCCCCAACTTCACAACTTTGTTACTTATGTATTCCATTGAGTGGATGTGAAATACTCTTATGTTGGTTGTGTGACCATGTAACCCCTAGTTACTTTTTGTCACATCCCTTGTCTATCATCCTTAAATTCCATGCTTGTATGGTTGCCAACATGAATGTCTTGCTTGTCGCAGAGAAGATGATAAACATCATATTGACTCAAGTTCCTTGACAAAGTGACAATTGTTGACTCTATCTAGATGCTTGACACGCTATTATATTTGACTCGATCCTTTTCAACCTCCTCATGGGTATTGCCTAGCATAATTTTAAGAACCTCCACTTACGGGGCATACTCTACATGAAATTTACATTAAAGTGAGACTATTATTTTCTTGTGACACTTACATGATCCACTTGTGGGGTATTAAGTTGCGGGGCACATTCTAAGAATAACAAATTGATGTTTTGATTACTCTTTTTTGAGTGAATTGCTACATGTGATGACTTTTGTCTAACATGATTGCAGACTACCAATTGGGTGGTCTAAGGGCTTTCACGAGTTATGATAGGCATTTCGACCTTCTATTTTTGTGACACTTGCATGATTCACTTGAGGGTATAAAGTTGCAGGCACATTATAAGAATCACAAATTCATGTTTCGATTACTCTCTATCGATTACATGTGATGACTTTTGTCTAACATGATTGCGGACCACCAATTGGGTGGACTAAGGGATTTCATGGGTTATGATAGGCATTTTGCTCGTGACATTATAATTAGAACTATGATTCATTGAAATATAACCTCATAGGCATAACATTGATTAAAACACTTAGAACCACAATGGACAATTTGGAATATCTAGGATTTCTATACTTCATGATTGCATACCTATATGTGTGTGGGTTGAGAAAGGAACCCTCGTAGCTGGAAATTGTGAATTAGGGCACATTTTGACGACCCTATTAATGGATTATGAAAAAAACTTGAATGTGTCCCAGACGACCTCGTTCTAAACCTCTCCCGTTTTGGAAGCCCTTGTCAATTAAATCAAGGCGGTTTTAAAAACTTGAATGGCGGTGTTTAATATACGTGGGGTTTCAATCTTTTAAAAGTGGGTCGTTTAATTTTTTTATTGAAAAGAGGGGCATGTGTTTAAAAGGTGGGTGCTTTCTTTTTTAATAGCTTGGTCAGTGTTTTGTGAAGAGGGGAATTGTTTTTTAAAAGCTAGGTGGAGTTTAAGTAATGTGGGTGTTTTAAAGTAAGGGTCGGTCTTTAAAAAGATAATAAAAGCGCCTTTTATTTTATAAGATTTGTATTTATAGATTTATAATTTTAGGATCTAATTTATTCTTAAAGTAGATTAAATTAATTAATCTCTTTTTTAGGAGCTTATATTAGTAGTTAAGTATTTATTTAAAATTTCAAGTTTTTTTAATTTTAGATTAGTGGTAAAATTTTATCGTCGTTTTAATGTTATTATCTTTTTTTAAGCATCTTTTTTTGCCTTTTTCGTTAAATTATGCTTATTGGCAAACTAAAAGTATGGTTTTATAGTGTTATTGGTGATTTTTTTGTACTAACTATTTGGTGAGTGTGTAGCATCCCCTGTTAGCATTTTCCTTCTAGGAGCCCTGTTTAAGGTCATGGAAGCCTCTTGGACTCTTTTTGAGCCATTTTTCGCTTGTAACTACTCTTATTTGCTTGCAAGTTAGTGAGCGCGTTTGCCACAACCTTGCAGTAAGAGAGCCCTCCTTCCCTTTTTGCATACTTTTGTGCTTGTTCACTTGTTTTGTTGCGCATGACTGAGCATATTGTGGTCTCCACGCTTGTGCGATATTTTGCTAATTACAAGGTGAGTGACCAATCGTCTCACATCGCATGAACACTTGGGTGTAATCAATGCACTACTTATAAAGTTCCGCAATAAGGGGGTGTTCATTTTGTGTGGTTCTTTTATTTCTCGCTATTTTCTTTGCTCACTTTTATCTGTTATGGATCTTAATTTTGTTCATTTTCTTACCCCATTTAACTATCACGAATGGAAAGATGTTATATCTCTCACTTTGAGAAAACAAAAACTTTACCGAGATAACAATGGGATTGCAAGTGAACCTACAAGAAGATGCAGAGAAAGAAAAGTGGTTTGACAAATGCGATGAAGCCTTTGACATTTTTGTCTTTTTGTATCACCAAAACTATGCTTTCATATTAACACAACCAAATCACCCAAGGAAGTATTGGATTCCTCGAACAACTTTTTGGGAAATAGGATGAAATGAAAGGGAATGAACTGGAAAATGAATTGATTAGTCTCAACCCTAACAATTTTGACACTCTCCAAGACTTTTTCACTAAACTCAAATCTCTTAGATTGCAACTGAAAAATTGTGGAATTGACAAGGACTCACAGCTCATACTTTCCGTCCTTGCAAAACTTGGTCCAAACTATTCATTTTCGTCTCTACCTTCCATGCTACAAAAAGAGCACTTGGTGCAAGTTGGACTATGCCCTCCTTTGATGAGTTTGTCATTGATTTGACTAGAGAATATGATAAGCTAATTCAGATGGGTACTCTTAGATCCACAAAATCTCATGCTCTCATTATTGGTCATGAAAAACCTAGGGTTTCAAAAGAGAAGAAGCAGAACAATAAGGATCATGAGAATAAAAAGGACCAATCCACCACAAAATCAAACTTTTCCACTTCCTCTTCTAGTTCTAAATCTCCTAAAGAACGGATCAAATGTGGGTATTGCAGTGGTAGGCATGAAGAAGAAAAATGTTTGAAGAAGAAGATTGACCTCCTCATGAGTCTTCTAGTGAAAGAATAACATAGGAGTTCTCGATTCTCTCAAGCCATCTTCATCATCAACTCACGAAAGTTCTAAGGAAAAAGACAATGGAAAGGGGAAAGGACAAGAAAAAGAAAAAGAAAAAGAATCAACTAAGGAGAAAACAAAGGCAAGATATTTAGTTTTACTTGTATCACCTACTCCTACATGGGTGATAGATTCGGGTGTATCTCATCATATGGCCTCATCTAACACTAAGTTTGCTTCATTAGATCCATGTGACTTGTCTTCTATTCGGATTGGTGACGACACTTCTATACCAATTTTCGAGAGAGGGTCTGTTGAAGTGAATGGTGGCACTTTCAACAATGTGCTTAGTGTTCCTTCACTTTCAACTAATCTCCTTTCAGTGTATCAAATTACTCACCTTATTCAGGGCATGCGGGTTGAGTTCACTCCGGATTCTGTTTATGTCAGAGATCTTCACAATGACAATATTATTGTAGTTGGTACAATTGATCATCACACTCAACTTTACTCTTTTTCTCACTTTTTTCCTCCTTCATATTCTTCATTGGATTCACCTAGACTTGATGATATTTTTGAGCTCACTTCGATGATGATGACTTCTCTTCTAGCTTGGTTGATTTCCATAGTGATGGGGACCCACCTCCACCATCCACTTATCATCTACCACATATTGAGGAGTTATTTATTGATCCACCTACTTCTAGTCCTCTACATACTTTTCAGGGAGCAGGTACTTTAATTCAGGACTCATCAAACATTGGGCACTCTTTTATACAGTTATAGGATATTCCACCTTCCTTCTTCACCATTGCTTCAGATTCACCATCCCTTCATGGAGTAGTTGGAACTTCCACCTCACATATGGAGCATTGTTCCTTGGATAGGAACCACACCTTGTCACTTTAGGGATCTTCTTATTCACTTGATATAGGGTGGTCTTCAACACGTTCTTTGTCTTGGGAGGCTAGATAACATTTCTTCATCTCTTCTCTTCTTGTAGAATGATTGTAGTTTGCACATGAATACTTTATTAGGCCTTTAGTTTTCGAGACTCATTTGACGCATATTTCTTAGGTTGTTTAAGGGTGCCTTTTATCTCTTATAAGTGGATATCTTCCCTTAGGGTTTTTTTCTTCCATTACTTGAGATCCTTATTATACATGAGTATCTCATCAGGCCTAGTTGTTGGGACCCATTCTCCTCTTTCTCTTTTTTAGAAATTTGTTTGTACATGGGTACCTTATCATGCTTGGTGGTCGAACTGTTACCCCAAATTCACCCATCGACAAATTTGGTCAAGACAACCCCGCACATAGAGAAATTATAAAGGAAATGACTCAGATCCGCAAGCTCACATACCAGGATGACAAACATGCTACAACAGGGTCGGAAACGAAGAAGCAGAGTCGCAGAGAAGCCAAGAGCAAGAAGGGGAAGAAACGACGACGATTCGAAGCCCTCGGGCTCGAAATCGTTCAGGAAAGAATCCATAATCGACTAAGTATGGAAGAGCCAATAGAGGGAACCACGTGTCCTAACGACGCTCCTCCAAAGGTGAATCCAAAAAAGAGAAGCTCAAACAAGCGCCGCATCTCCACGTGTCTCAGGATGAAATAGAGGCAGGGGCAAATGGTCAATGCATGAGCTAGGCCTACGAGAGGCTGCCAAGTGTCTTAATGGCGCTGATTCAAGGGTCAAATAGAGAAAAGGTTTCCAAACGAGCGCAGACTGATGCATGTCCCAGAGGAAAGCGGGGAGTCGGAAGGAAAGGTGAAAATTTGCCTTTCGTTCAAAGGGGAAAAGATAAATTGCGGACCCGCGAGTCTGATTTTTGCTCTAAAAGGGGTGCCACGTGCCCCATCTCAAAAGGGGGCCCATTTTTCAAATTGTTTTCCCCGTCCATTCGTATGAACCCGATACAAACTTGAAGGGGCATATCTTTCGACTCAGGGCTCGAAATATTGCAAATCTGACACCATTGGAAAGATCTCGACCTCACCTACGCCATGGAGGTCTGAGACTTTAATTTGAGGAGGTTAGGTAAAGGAAAATGGAGGAAACGTCTTCAGGCCTTTAATGCAGGATCCATCTATCTCAATAACCAGATCGGATTCGATCTGTTTCGCTGTTTCCTCTTCTTTCAAGGCATCGAATCAAGGAATCATGCAAGTAAAGATGGATTTGGGGCAGATTTTATCAAAAGCATTAACAACAGTGGTTGAGTTTCAACCCACTTTTCCCGCTTCCTCTCTCTTTCTTCTCTCCAATCAAATCTATAAATACAGGGGCATGATTCATTGTAAAGGGTTGTTCATTCTTCTTCCCTGCCCCCCTCTCTCTTTCTTCTCCAGGGTCGAATGTGGAGTTTAAGCCTCCTCCCTTGGCTTTGTAATGGAATTTTCTTGCCTCTTTCCCATTAATGGTGTACTATGTGAACTCCTGGAGCAATAAAATCTATTTTCGTGATGTGTTTTGTCCATCCTTTGCTCATTTTGTTGTCTCTTCTTGCCTCTCACCATTGCAGGGTATATTGTGCATATCTCTAATGTCCATTACTGAGTTTTGGAACCGTGTTTAAGGGGTCTAAAATGGTGTTATGTGCGAACTTTATCCTTGGTCCGTGATGCATTTGTCCATCCTCTCCATTACTCGCCTCTCTCCATTTGAGCGGTTGGGTTTGTGATCGCGGTTCCCTTTTCTCGATGCTATCACCTCTGTAGTGTAGAATTTCTTTATTTCTCTCTCTCTCTCTCTCTCTCCTAGGTCCCTTGGAATTGTTAGATTAGGAGTAGATAGTCGTATTTCCTTCCTTAGAAGTAGTTTAGTGCTAGGATTAGGAAGAGGAACCACCTTCTCGGAGGATCATTCTCATTTGTAAGTCCCACGACTTGGGAATGATCCAATGTTATGTAAATCACACCAAATGCGTCTACCTTAGAAAAGTAGATCCATAACTCATTTGGGGGTGATGTGATTTCGCACTAACAAGGCCCCATTAACACATCTTTCTTAGTATGCAGGGAGTTCTCTTTCGGATTCGACTTTCCTTAACATCTACCTTAGCTTCGATGAAGGGGGTGTTGGTGTATATGACTTGTCTCATCGTCACTCGATGTCTTGTCCACCTCATATGGTTAGTCATCTCACTTAGTGATAATAGGCCATAGTGAGAATAAGTCAATAGGGTTGTGTACACATGTCATGCACATGAGTTACACAACACTCATATATGTACCTTTCTTTTTTATTTATGAGCATGTCAGACACATCGATGTCTTTCTATACTTGATTTTCCTCATTTTGTGATTCTATCTCTTGCTTACTACGTGGAGCGTTTATGAAACCATTGGAAGTGCAACCTTGTTTGATGTGCATGTGGTTTTGTATTGATCCTCGTAGAACAATTTGATAAGGGCTTCATGACAACTAAAATGGATGAATATAGCAAGTATAAGAACCGTAAAATGCTAGAGATGTCAAAACAAGGAAGAGAAAACTTATGAGAGGTCCAACGCGAGCATAAAAATGATAATATAATGTAAGAAAAGATCATACGGAAAAATAACAAACAAAGAAATCAAGTCGAAATAAGCTGGTAGAAATAAATCCAACAAGAAGTAAAGTAAGTAGTGTGTAAAATGCAAGTATAGAAGATCATAAATGGATAAACTCTACTAAAAGATCAAGTAAGAAACAAATAGTAAAAGTAAATCCAAAGGATATTGGAATGAGTCTCGTACATAGTAATAGTAGGATGTAAATGGGTCATCAACACATGTGAACTAATTGGCCTAGAAAATAGTATAGGATTGTTGTAGGATTGAAAGGGGTAGATGAGGTTATTAGACTAAATGACCTATCTAAACTATAAATGTAAGGGTAGTCAACATATGTGAGCTACCAACATGTCTACACTATAGATGTAAGGGGTAGTCAACATATGTGAGTTACAAACCTGTCTAACCTAGGGATGTAAGGGGTAGTTAAGGTTATCAAACTAACCATCCAGTCTAAACTAAGGATGTAAGGGTAGCCAAATTATTAAACTATTTCCCTTTCTAATTTAGGGATATAATTAGTAGTGTAAAATGTAAAGTATTATAAAATAAAAGATAGTGGAATATGGTATGGGACAAGTGGATGATGTCAGAAAGGGCATGTGAGATAATTGCAAGCATCCCTAATAACCTCATGAACTTGTCATTGAATTTTATAAGATGTGCAAATCATGGCGCCTTCAATGTCTTCGAGGGCACATGAGATTTTTTTATGGATCTCGTGACATGCAATCGCCATAGATTCTTCCACCCATATATAAATATGAGATATGATCTCTTGACACATATTTATTAAAGTAGGTAGAAGTGCATGGATGAAAGGAGGAGGAATCTCCACATGTAAAGGAAATATGTGAGGATGTAAATTCTTAGATGGTCAATAAGATGCATGTGGTAGTGAACATTCCATATGAGGCAAGATCAAAGTAGGTAATATAGAGGAAGTAGGGGTAGTGAAAATTTCAACCTAAAAGGGGTGGAGAGGGTAAAAACATAAACTATTATTGCTACTATTAGTTTTGGAGTATCCGAAAATCAACCGACGAATGAGAATTAATAACATGTCAAGAGTGGAAGTGTTGAGGGGATGGAGTAGGACAAAATGGTCGCCGCTACTAGTCCTCACAAATATCAACTTCCGGTTTCTTTGTGTGTCATTTATAAGCTTGAAAATCCTCTACATCATGAATCGACACCTCATGCAATGTGTAATATGACTTAGGATCGACTAATAAGCGTAAAGCTATAATGATAAGATGTGCAAAGTGCGGGTGTAGAGGAAGACAAGAGAGGGTTGCATTTAATAGAGTTAGGAAGATGAGTGAAAATATGTTGTGGCTCGGGATCGAGTCATAAGCGGGATGATTTGGTGAGGGTGATGGTAATGAGATACCAAGGTCATCACCCATTTGATCATCCCTCAAGGTCAAAGTCTTCGAGATTTGATTCTTCCTTTAAAAAGTGATTAGTATACAATTGAAAGATGATTGTAGAGATTAAGGGGAAGTTTGAGAAGAGCATAACAATTTTTTTATATCAAAGGATTTTTACATCCTTAGCTCGGACATAGCCATATAATATTAGGCCACCAAGTGAATAATTGTAACCATACTCGGGGATGATGATGTCAATATGAAGAGATTCGACAAGCATATAACTAGGTGGTGAAGAAGGAAACTCCTTAGGAAAATGCAAAAATAAGATATGGTGATTAGTATTTGCATCAGTCATCTTCTTGCGAGAATGAGATCATAAAGAAAGGTGTAACTAAGAAATCATAGAATTAGGAATATTCTTAGTTTTTTAGACACAAAATCTATGCACTTGGGTACATTTCTAGGTCCTAAAGCATACTAATGTATACATGATTCCTAAGCAAGAAAACTAATGGTTGACAACTCCTTTTGGTATTTTGGTTTCTTTATCTCTTGCACTTTACTAGCTTTACACATCTTACAGTTTTGTTGACACTTGATTGATTTACCTTTTGATGGCCTCAGACACTAGTGCCAGCACCAAGTTAAGACATAAGCACCAAGGCACTCTTGTCTCTCTTGGGTGCTCTTGTCCCTCTCTTTCTTCTTCTTACTCTTTTGGGCCCTTTTCGCTTCTTGATCATCTTTTACACTTTGGGTTGGACTTTCAATCGTCAATTACGAAATTCAAACAAGTGAATCATATTTATACTTAATTAATTCTTCCTAATAAGGGATCAAACACTGTAAGCATTAGCTATCACCACCTAAGCTTACAAAAAGGCACAAGAGCACTACAAAGCATACATCTAGCACATCCATACAAGTGTCAAGGGCTACATTGGTGTGAATACACTACATAGGAGGGGATTTCATTCTATTCCATCACACACATTTTACATATTTGGGACAATCTAGATCTAGCCCGCTATCATCGTGTAACTTGCACAAGGGAAACCTAGGGCACGGGACATAGATACACACACACACACACACACACAAAACTACATGGATTTTGAGATATAGTGCAACGCTTAGTTGTAAGTTCACTCTTCGGGTGACTACAGGGACAATCCGAATCCACATTCTCGCATATTTTTATAAGGTTTGATGTGGTTTATGGGCATGTGTAGGTATTCGTATTTTTCCAAGTTACATGTGCGATTAGAACCCAAATAGAAAAACTAGAGTGACCAAAGATTGAGTGACAATGAAGACCTTATGACCAAAAAGACCGGTTCCTAGCATTTTCACAGACACCGATGCCCATATCAGTCATTAGTGCCTGAGGCACTTCTATCCTCCCACGGATGATTATGAACTATACATTCCCGAGGTTTCGAATCCTCATCGATCCTTTATGAGGTTGTTTCCAACCTGTTCTAACAAATACATAGTGCGAGATCATTCTCAAAGGTTGCATAGAATTAGCTAATTCATCATCCCTCTCTCATTTGCTTAGGGTTTTACATTGTTGAATGCTTAGTTCTTGTGCATTACCGTATTTAATCATCTGAATATTATTTATTATATAGTTACTCTGAAACAATATTTAATTCAAATTAGATTAAATCATTTGGTGAACCCATTCGCTCAAACCTTACCTTGCTTCAAGGCCTTCTTTTTATGCCCATCACCCGTAGTGGTCATTTTGGTCCTCTTAAGCACATTGAGCTTCCCCCATCTACCCGTAAGATCTCTAAACCAATGGATGAATATGATAATCCCATGATTAACTCAACCAACATTCCTCTTGAAAACATTGAAGCTTTTGATAAAGTGAACACTCATACGATGAGGACACTAATGTTGATCAAGAACAACTTGACAAGCTCACTAATTTTCATTCTACTTTACGCAATCACCCCACACATATTCCACATGTCCTAAATGCTCTAATCGCTTCTAAAAATTATCGAGATGATACCACACTCCTCTTGTGGTTTCCTCCTCGGTTGCCTTGACTTCCACCCCACCTTCCACCATTCATGTTTCTATTACTACAACCATCACTCCTCTCATTCCTCCCAATACTTCCCATACACAACCTAGCTCCTCTTCAAGCACTCATGACCTCGCCTCATTGTACCATGATTTGCAAACCCAAATTCACTAGTTACAACAAGCCTCTTCATCCTCCTCTCCATCTCTAGATTCCTCACTCCTCCTTCATAGCCATTTTGTACACCCGCCATCTCCTCTTATATGCTACCTCCTAACTTCATCGTGCCTAATACTCCTATATTCAATGGCCATGGTGACCCTTAGGAACACCTTTTCTCCTTTCACATTGCATGTCTTGACTATGTTGATGACCTTACACTATTGGAAAAATTATTTCCTGAAGCTTACATGATTATGCTATGTGATGGTTCTATGATCTACATTTACATTCGAGTAACATATTTTACATCTTTATTTGATGCATTCCTTGCTCATTTTTCTATGAATATTGACACTAATATATCCTATGCACAACTAGCTAAAATCAAACAAGGATCTAATGAACATCTTTGCAGACTATGTCTTGCGGTATAAGAATAACCTTTCCAAAATGACCAATGTTCTAGCTGATTCAGAATTGCAAGATCTATTCATTCAAATCCTTTTTCCTCCACTCTAAGAGTGTGTCATTTTCGAGACTTCTCCTTCTTTTGATCAATTGTGTCACACACTCAAATTGTGTGAAAACAAATTGTTATCTATGGGAAAATTGAAGTATTATGATACTTCTTCCACTTCATCTTCCAACAAGTTTTAAGAAAAATCCACATTCAAACCATCCACTAATCCTACCAACTCTAAAACTATTGTCAACGTTGTTTCTACACCACCACGCTTCAATTACAATCCACGAGGCACACTTTTACTAAGCTACCTTACGCACATCGATCTTATTACCGCAACTCATTTAAATAAATCTAATTACTCTCCCTCCACCGCTCAATCTAGATCTTTCTCACCCACGTGGATGCAATTACATTGAAAAAGACACACGTGATTATCACCAATGCAATGAACATTCTACTATTGATCATTGTTTTAAGATCAAACATGTCATTCAAGATCTTATCGACAACAATGTGATCGAGCTTCTAGAGTTGTCTACTTCTAAACCGGAAAATGATAATCAAAAGCTTAAAATATTCAATGACCCATTACCAAATCATGACAATTCACTTATTGATTCCTCTATCAATCACACATATCATGCAGTTTCTCCTCCCTCGTTGACATTGCTTGATTTTATTATTGCTACTACTGATATGACATTTCCAATTATTACATTCTTAGATCGTGACTACCATGCTACATTTTCTTCCAATTTGCTGCATATTGATGCTTCTATTGGTGCTCATCAAATCAATAATACTATGGTCCATCCTTGTGCCTTTCCAATGCATGCTTTCTGGCACTCTTACTAGCTATCAAATTTCCAATCTCTCAAATCACATTTCTAGTCCCCAATTCTTATGGACGTGTCATCCTTCCCATTATTATTAGATCCCTTACCATACCAACACCATTCCTCATTACATCTGAAATCAAGCTCCATGACATGGTCTTAGGTCTCCCTTGGCTTCGGGCTTCCCAAGCTATCCCTTCCATTCTCCACTTATGCCTTAATTTCATTCATAACAAGAAAGGTGTCACCATTAAAGGTATTCCACCATGCACGCCATTACCTCGTCCCATTCTCCCCTCCGCTTTAACCCCAGTCATGGCATCTATGTCTCTGCCACCTCTCAAGTCTAAATCTATCTCCACACCTAGCTCTCCTATCCATGCACGACCTACATCACGACCTTGTCATTCTCATTGATCCATTAATCCACCCCTTCGGCCTAATTCCACTACCTAAGAAATCCATTCCTATAGGTTTTCTCCACCTCCTTTACCACAATGGTCTCCCTCACATACACATATTTACTCTCCTACAACACTGGTCCTAAACCATGGTCACATGCCTTCTCTTTCTTGGATATCGGATAAGAGGCCCTCGCTCTTCGCTATCGTCAGATAGCTTTCCATCTATCGCAAACTCGGGGGCATCACACTCCCCCTCCATCACTATTTGTTGTCTCTATCATCTACTCATAGCTTATCTACTACACTTCATGCTTTGTGTTTCACGGTAACTAACATCTAACACCAATCACATACAATACATTTGCTACCCGATGACACACTCTTGTTCTATAGTTCATACTTGATTGTTGAGGGAGAAATTCCTTAATAAGCCTCACATCACACACATATGTTGGGTGAAAATGCATCTCCTCTCATCTACACATCTAACATATCATAGCACACCATCACATTCACATGACATCTACCTATCTTGGTTGTATTTACTCTTGTTAGCTTATACTACTTAAATGTTTCACTTTTTTTCCTATGGTAGTTGGTTACTTGGTATGTCATTATCTTTTTATATACACACATGCGCATTCACACGGTATCTTGAGGTGAATGTAGGAATTTTACAGATTCTTACACGATGCATGATGATTGACACTACTCTTTACAAGTCCCCCCGAGGCTCCTATGGGCATCTAATTTTTCTACTCTCATACTCCACGCATCACAGTCCTATTGTTATAATATTTACTACTTCTTGTCACAATCACTTACTTTTCACTTATCGATACATACTTTGACATACTATTTATCTTTCTAACATGCCAACATGTGCTTCATGTGTAGAATTTTCCTTCAGGATTCTATACAACCATGGTTGTCTCTTATTGCTTTTTGACTATTGTTTGTTATTGTTTGCGGGCTATGACCTATGTCATGCTCAATCATTGTGTGCTTATGGTTGCTTTGGCCCTTATTGTCTTGTGACATTGTGAGTGATATTCCATGTATGCAACCTGCTTTGCATTATCCTTCTTATCTTCATAGTTGTTTGGTACATTGTATTCTATTAGATGCTAGCTCTTTTACACTAACACTTGGTTTCTAGTCTACATGTTACCATGTGCCTTGGTTTATACCATGCACATCCCATACCCCATGTAGGTATCCAATCTATGATATGCATATCAATTTCAAGTCCTCTTGTTTTGGACACATCCTCCTACATTCGTCACATGCACCCCAAACAAGGGGGCAACTATTGGGTGAACAAATCACCCTTCCAACATAGCACAAATCTCTAAGACAAAAAAACACATTACAAAGTTAGAAAAGGCACACCATTACAAAGTGGTCTAGAATCAAAATTGGATCAAAAACACAGAGCAAACACTAGCACTAGTATCAGAGATGAACAATGGGTGCTTGTGTCCCACATGGGAACCTCGTGTCCTAGGGGGAAATGAAGACAATTTTTTAGTTCAACATAGTTTCCAGCAAGTTACAATATAGATCTACAATATCATACACTTGTCTTCAGTTACAAAATTCATTCATTCTATTACAAATTGGTACGTGTCAATCTGCAGTGGCACTTATCATTTGAGAAACATCATGGAAGGAGAGAAAAATAGACCTCTCTCCCCAACACTCTTCTCTTAGCGTGAGATCGCCCAAAAAATCATCCTTGGCATGAGATCATCCAAAAACTCATCCTTAGCGTGATATTTCCCAAAAACCTCACTCTTACCGTGATATTGCTCAAAACCTCATCCTTGGCGGCAGGATGCTCAAATTCGTGGCTTGACGCTTTCTTGGTTAGGAATTGATCACTCCCAACCACATCTTGCAACATATCTAAGACACGCATAAAAATATTTTTATCTTATACCCTCTCATACATCAGGTGCACTCTTTCCTTAGCTACTACTTTCTACAAACTTCTATTTACTTATACATATGTTACTTTGATTTTTCATATACGAGAATTTGACTACTCTCTTGCTCTTCTTTTGCAAGTCCATCCTTACAAGCAACAAGAAAAAACTCACATCAATAAGTACGATCTCCAACAACACGCTACTATATATATGATTCACCCCTAGGGTCTACCTCCCTTTCCTAGTTTCCACGCTTCACATTGCGATCACTTCACGCTTCACATGACTACTTGTCCACTCAAAGACGCTATCGATACACTCCTCTCCAGATTACAAGGTACACATCTTCTATCTACTTTATGCTATTGAGTATTTACTCAACAACATAAAGTGGGGAAAATTTAGACACGAAATCTATGCACTTGGGTATATTTATAGGTCCTAAAACATACTAATGTATACATGATTCCTAAGTAAGAAAAATAGCGTTTGAAAAATCATTTTGGTTTTTTGGTTGCTTTATCTCTTGTAATTTACTAACTTTACACATCTTACAGTTATGTCCTCACTTGAATGATTTAAATTTTGATGGCCTCAAACATTAGCACCAAGTTAGGACAGAAGCACTCAGTGCTTCAATCCCTCTAGGCGCTCATGTCCATCTCTTTCTTCTTATTTTTCTTTTGGGTCCTTTTTGCTTCTTAGTCACCTTTTTGCACTTTGGTTCGGCTTTTCGTTGTCAATTACAAAATTCAAACAAGTAAATCATATATATATATACTTAGTTACTTCTTCCAAATAAGGGGCCAAACACTATAAACTATATATATATATATATATATATATATATATATATATATATATATATATATATATATATATATATATATACTTAGTTACTTCTTCTAAATAAGGGGCCAAACACTATAAACATTATCTATCACCACCTAAGCTTGCACAAAGGCATAAGAGCACTACAAATCATACATCTAGCACATCCATATGAGGTTAAGGGTTGCATTGGTCTACATACACAGCATATGAGGGGAGTTCATTCTATTCCATCACACACATTTTGCATATTTGGAACAATCTACGTTTAGCTCACTATCATCGTGCAACTTGCACAAGGGAAAGCTAGGGAATGGGACACAGACACACACAAACAGAGAATTACATGGATTCTAAGATATAGTGGAACACTTAGTTGTAATTTCACTCTCGGGTGACCGCTGTGGTCACATGCGACTCCACATTCTGCATTTTTTATTAGATTTGATGTGGTTTTGGGTATGTGCAGGTAGTCATATGTTTTTTAGGTTACAGGTTTGATCATAACCCTAACAAAAAAGTGAAGCGACAAAGAGCGAGTGACAATGAAGACCTTCCGACCCGGAAAAGACCAAGTTCCTAGCATTTATGCAGACACGAGTGCCTAGATCAGTCATTAATGTCTGAGGCGCTCCTGTCCTCCTATGAAGCTTTTGTCCTATACATTCCTAAGGTTTCAAACCCTTATTGATCCTTTACGATGTTGTTTCCATCATTTTCCAATAGATACACATTCTCAATCATTCCCAAGTTACACAAAATCAACTAAGTCATCATCCCTCTCTCAATTGCTTATGGTTTTACATTTTTGAATGCTTATTGCTTGGGTATTACTTGTATTTAATCATCCGAATATCATTTTTACAAGAACTTACTATGAAATACTATTTAATTCAAAGTTAGATTAAATCAATTTTTTATTTTGAGATTAATTTTATCGGGCTCATCATCATCTAAGTTGAGGAGGATAGGTGGTATATTCTGATGAGTCCACGATGTCCATTATATCTTCAAAGAGAATCGATGGGGTAATTGGAGCGTTCATACTTTAAATAGGACATAAGTAAGTTTATCAAGAATCAATATTTAATAAACACCACATTGTTGGAATTTCTCAAATTTCTAAGGATTGGTGTCACCTTGAATCTTGAAAATGACACCTAGATAAGGAAATTTGACACATTGATAAGCGAGATGATGTGGTTGCACACATCCAATGTGTTTATGGTTGATCAAGAAGAATGTTGTATGAAGAAATATAGTTAAAGATCTTGACCTTTAGCCTAAAAATTTGAGGAGGCACTATAATGGGTAACCAAATGCATCCCATTGGGGGAATTTTCTTTTGGTTGTATCCTTGACATGTGTTATGATCAAATTTGAGATTATTTGTAGAGTAAACAAGAGATTTGATTAATTATAAAGAAGAAATAAATGTGATCATTCTGTATAGATGAGGGCTCTCTTAGCTTATAGAATGCCAATCATGAATGAGATGAAAAGAGGAGGATCCTCCACTTGAAATAGTAATTTATCTAGAATCATAGAGTTGATATGATAGTGAAAAGATAATGATTGATTGGTGGTTTAATCTTTTTTTACTACAAGCTATTCATATTGCTTAAGTATGTTCTCATCTAATCCATACAATGGGGAGTCTTCCTCCAACGCTGGTGGTGAGGGTATATTATTTTCAAATAGCTCTTTCATGAGAGTATTGTTGATGGCGAATCACAACACCCCTGAATGTCTGCAACTCGATGGGTTGAGACTCTCAGTGCGATTGCATAACATGGAGCTTTTCCCAAGTGTGGGACCTTGCGAAATCAAAAAAGCTCTCCGGATGAAGGCCGGTTCCTATTCCTCTGTTCAGATGCACACATAAAAATGTAGAGGGTTTACTAAAAACCTAAACTAATTTTCCAAGGATACAGGGTAAGAAGTTGCATAAATTAAAACCTAAACTACAAAGGTGATGCACCGAGGAATGAAGAACACTTTTCTTGCCAATAAACACAAACCATTAAAATGCAATGCAAGATCATGCACAGATAACCAAATTGTAGTGAAAGATCAAGAGGATGCAAATGAATACAGAGAGGGTTGAGAATCATCCACAGGCATGCATTATTTGCTCCAAATATTGATACAATACACTACAAAATGCCAAGAGGCAAAGTTGCATTACAGTTTTAGATGGGAGGTTTGAACTCCACAAATTCACCTACCAAAGAGAAGAAGGGAGGGGCAAAACAAGAATGTCCAACCTTTAGAAAGAAGCCCCTCCTTACAATTTATAGGAAGAATGAGAGAGGGAAGAGAGAGGAAATCCAAATCTACCCCAACCACCTCCAAAGTTGCATTTAATTCATCTCATTATGGCGGTAGGTGAGGACCTTAGCAAACCCAAAAAGTGGCGAACTGTATTTTGCATTTTTAAGAATTTTTCTCACCCAATTAAATATATCCAGTTGTAGTTAGACAGAGGACTTCGTAAGCTTTCCGAAAATTCCAACCTTGCGTGAATCCGAGCTCCCTATGAAAAGTTATGGCCGTCTGAATATCTGGGTCAGGGTCTGCTTCCTGTCAGCGCTCAAAATGTTGCGCCTCCTGAAGGTGTGCCTTGGTGCATCCATCCCTATGTCGACATACTCTTACATGCACCATAGGCGCATCCATATTTGTGTCGACATCCTTTGTTGTGCACCTTTTACTGCGCCTTGGCGCGATTTCTTTTTTGTCATGTCGACACCCTCTCATGCGCCCTTTACATGCGCCAAGGTGTGACTTTTGCCATGTCGACACTGTGTCATGCGCCCTTTACGTGTGCCAAGGCGCGACTTTTTCCATGTCGACACTCTGTGTCATGCGCCTTTACGTGCACCAAGGTGTGACTTTTTCCATGTCGACACTCTGTGTCATGCGCCCTTTACGTGCGCCAAGGCGCGACTTTTGCCATGTCGACACTCTGTGTCATGTGCCCTTTACGTGTGCCAAGGCGTGAATTTTTCCATGTCGACACTCTGTGTCATGTGCCCTTTACGTGCGCCAAGGCGTGACTTTTGCCATGTCGACACTCTGTGTCATGTGCCCTTTATGTGTGCCAAGGCGCGACTTTTTGCCATGTCGACGCCCTTTACGTGCGCCAAGGTGAGTGTGACTTTTGCCATGTCGACCTTACGTGCGCCAAGGCACAACTTTTCCATGTCGACACTTTCTTACCTACGCCATGGGCGCATCCATTTTCATGTCGACATATCTTTACTCGTGTTATGGGGCAATAAACATCGGGCTTTGAGTTTCTTTGATTTCCATATTCTTTTGTTTGTCTATATCTACCCGGGGGGAAGATATTTACAACAAGTATTATTATGCTTAGGAGAATTTTTGACTAGTTTGAGAAAGGGAATTTGACTCGGGAGATTGGAGAGTTTTTTTATTAGGTCATGATATTTCAAGTTGGTTAGTGAAATGATGGTGGGATATGAGGGATTTCAAGTAAAAATATGGTTCAAAGGGACTGAAACCTCAAGTTGAACCATGATTCCCCCTAACTATATGACATCAACGATATTAGGTTCACATGGGATAATGCGGTAGGGAGATGAAATAAGTAATAGATGGCATCGACCCTATTAATGGAGGAAGGCTGGTGGTGTAGGGAGAATAAATGATGACACATGACATCAAACCAATTGATTGAGGACAATTGATGGCATTGGGAGAAAAAAGGATATGACAACATCAACCTTGAATGATGAGGATCGTTGATGACATCTATTTAAGGAGAATTTTGAGGATTTGATTGATGATGAAGTGGATCTAAAAAAAAATTGTCCTATTGGGTAGGCCTAGACAATTTGATAGACTTGGAAGAGAGGAGTAGAGAATGATGTGTCAATAGTTGCAACCACTCTCTTCATTCCATTCATGTCATCCACACTCTTGAGAGGCTTGATTTTAGGATTATAGGCGGGTTCTATAGTGTTAGGAGAAGAAACATCATATTGTTTCGCATTGTTAGGTTAAAGAGTTGTCCCACCTTAAAATGATTTAAAAAGGGATCAATATAGATATTCTCATCATCTTGACTCATAACATTGTGATGGTCATGCCTTTCAACATGTTCATTAGCCACTATGGATTCTTATAATCTTTTACAGATCATGGCTTCATGGTTGAAGTTAACACCTAAAAAAGATGTAGTTGAATGCGTGAAGCTTTGTAATTTTCGTGTGAATGGATCTAATTATCATGACACCAACAAAATATTTTATCAATGAACCATAGAGGTGAAGGGAAATAAGTATGCACATGTAAAACATACAGCCTAAAGAGATGTTGTAGTAACTTTTCTATGAACAAGGGTTGATGGTTGTTTTCCTGGGAAGTGGAAGGATAGTTACCTCCATTAGATCAAGGATGGTTTGAATTGACATTGTGAATGGTTCTTTGGAAAGAATGATTAGGATTATGAATTTTTAAGACTTCACCATCTATAGAATTATGGTTTTGAGGTTTCACAAAGACATGAATATTAATTTCACTAGTTTATTTTGATATTTCTTTAGTTGAGGTTTCTCAAACACGCACATGAGATACGCTTACCTCTTGTCTCACTCAATGGATTTATCCAATATAGTATGAAAAATATAACTTTGTATTGAATGTGAGGTTCTAAGGCACTAAGGAATATGTTGCGAAGAGTAACATCAATAAAGGTATGTTTTGTTATAGTAACATATTTTTCCATCATTTGATGAATAATTGGAAATTATCATTATCACCTTGTTTACAATTTATCAAGATGTTCAAGTTGTTTTTTGGTAAGGCTTGAGAATGGAATTGTTTGAGTATAATATTGAAAAACCACTTGATTTTGAAGATTTAGTTATAAGGGAGGGAGTGGTACCAATCTAAATCATCACGTGTGAGGGTCTTGGCTAATAGTTTGATAGACATGTAATATTTTTATTTGATCCATTCCTTGTATACATTTCCAAGGGATTTAATATGAAGTCTTGGTTTGGTTGACCCATTAGAAGTGATACAAGGGGTGATACCTCCACTATCCATAGCTACTATATAAGGAGCCAATGGTTCTCTCGAATAGGTTGAAGCACCTTATTGGGTATGGGAGGTTGTACAATTGGATTTACATTGTGATCAACTAGAGGATATGGGGTAGGGTATTGATTATGCATACCCAATTAAATGTGTTGAGGTCTAGCATTCACGTGAGAAAGATTCACGTCCATTCGAAGAAATTTATTGTTAGCACTTTCTTGTTGGAATCTTATTTGGTGGATGACGTGTAAGATAAGATAAGTGGAATCATCTAGAGAATAAATTTAATTGGAATTAGGATTAGTATTTTGAGTCACTTTTGTATTAGCACATGTTACATGAGAAGAATCAGTATTGGAAGAGTTAACCTAAATGACATGGTATGCCTCCATATGGGCCATGATGGCTTCAAGAGGTTGTCAGAAAAGATGAGGTGAGATCAAATGAATTCCTTCATGGTAGGAATATAAACATATTCATAATTTGATTCCTCTTCCTCCTTTTTAGGCTCTAGCTATGGGATTCTATTGTTGATATTAGATCAAGAGTTGCCCTCCTATTATTATTTACTTTCTGGGATACTTCCTTGACATTCATGTGCCATATTATAATCATAATAAAATGATGTAAGTTTGATTGAGGAGTCTCAATATTGCAAATCATTTTTATATTAAGATTTATATAAATGATCCATGTTGGAGTGATTTAGAAAATATTTAGGAAGGATTTATAGTGATTTAGAGAACATGAATATGAATCAATCAGAAGAGAGGGTAAGATTCACATTAGGTTCACAAGAGTGTATGAAAATAAAGAGTGGTATCACAACAATTCCTTTCATCTTTCTATATGTGGGGTATTCTAGACTAGGCAAAAAAACAAAACTCAAAAGTCACACTTTAAATTGTAAGTTGATGTAGACATGGAAGTAGGAATGTGTTACTCCACACTCTATAAGAGGCACGGGTTTTTCGAGTCTAGACCTATAATATGGTGGTGGAATTTAACTAGATCCCAATTGTAATATGATGATAATAAGGTTGTAGTAGAATTATAATCAAGATGATATATGATCCAAGAGCTTTTTAGGCAAGATTTGCAAGGATGGAAAGGGATTTCCAAGAGATTTTAAAGCAATATCAAGGGTCGTGCAAGGTTGTAACAGATTGTAAGGTAAGAACCCATAGATAAATAATGCAGTAGATAAATATACTACCCTATCCTAATTTATGCATGACCACATCCACAACATACAAATCTGAAATGAAAGTAAAGGAGTAAGAGAGGTTAGAAATACTTACTTGCATGAAGGCACCATTGGTGTATTAACTTCTCCCTAGGGTTGACAACACCTTATGAGAGAGATTTGATGTGGGGACAAAAAAACTATAAGAAAACCTAGGAATACCCTTGATTAAAGACTCAAAAGTTTTGGTAGACATTAAAAATGTAATTCCTACGCTTGTATATCACAAGTACCAAATACTCCAAGTGTAAAATTCAAATAAGACTAACTTCAATACCTTATAGGATTTTAGATAAGGTTTTAAAGTAAGTTACTGGGTAGATTGAATATGTGATGGGAAATGATGCTAAAAGTAGTGTAGATATCCTAATGAATGCATTAATATTCTGTTTTATCCAATGGTATCAACCATGGTAAATTTCTTCAATTGTGGTAGAATACTAATCGTATGACATAGGCCATGGTTGATGGCATTGATAGGGGAAATCCACTCAAAAGACAACATCGACCATAGTTGATTCGAATCTGGAAAATGATTCCTGGGAAATTCATGAAGGAGAATTTGGACTACTGAGAGGGATGATGGAAAAGGTGTGAATGCACTTAAAATAGGTGTAAGAATGATAATAATATATATCACAATGTGAATGTAAAATATGATAGTGAAGGATGCATAAGACGACATGACAATATGTGCAATATATGATATAATCAAACTACATATAAAACTCTCTCATAATAACAACAACTAACTAACACAATGTAACCCAAATGATGCACCTAAACATTTATGGTTATGCCCTATTCTGGCAATATCCCTGAGGACACCACTTTGGGTAAAATAATGTGCCTATGGTGTCCGTGAAGAATAAAAGTCAGTAAAGTGAAAAATTATGGGTATACACCAAGTATCATCCACGTGTAGTATGATTTATTTATTTTATTGCTCGGGATGCCACATTTCTTCTACTTTAAAGTCCAAAGATCATGTAATCCATGTTTCCAATTTTGTGGGAATGCAACCCCTTGACCCCTCATTATTTCTCTTTTTAAACTAGGTAATCTCATTCTTTCTTCTCTTTCTATTCTCTATTTCTCCATTTTTTCCTTCAATTTTTCTTTCTCTTCCATTAATCTAATCCTCTACTTATTAACTCTCATTTTCCTACTTGTCTTAACACTCTTCTAAATTTCCTTCTTTTCATGGCACGTGATATATTAAAAAATCTTTCCTTTCTTAATATTTTTTCTTATCTAGCTAACTTTCCCCTATACTAATCCTTTTTCTCCCTAAGTCACAAATTTAACACTAATTGATATAATCACTTCTAATGTTTTTGTTTAGTTTCTCCATTTCTTTCTTCCCACTTATCTCCCTCAAATTTAAACCCAAATCTTCTTTAAATGTCACATCTCATTGGATCACCCATCTTCCCTGTTCATCATACCATAGGTATCTTTCCCTAAATAAATTGATTACCACTCTTAGTCAGTCCTCTCTTAACTAAAATATTTCTAATGAAGAATGGGATCCTCTCTACAAATTTTCTTCTTTTACCTTCTAGAGATTTAGATTTCTTAATGTTAAATATTTTCCAACCTTATATTATCCACATAATAATAAATGAGTTGAGTGTGGTTTCAAACCATAGTTAATAATGCAGGTCCCAAGTTTGTCAAGTTCTTAGAATTTTTTTATTTTTTATTTAGTACATTGAATAGGCTCTTTTAATCAGATTCTAGATCATTAGGTTATTTTGTATATCCTCATAATTAAAGGCCCCAAAGTTACAAAAGGATGACGATAAATTCATCCTCCATCCTAAAGAAATTATTTACAACCGTGTGTATGTATTATTCTCCTTACTTGACATTATAAAAATATTCTCAACTTATCCTCCCACAAAAATTCTAATTCAATTATTGCAGGATTCCATAATAATAGTGAATATCCGCCCTAGACATCAATTAACTAAACCTAGGATCAGACACCAAATTTTGGCATAAACTATACTTGATTGTTAGTTTATTATTATTTTATTTTGGTTAGAGCTTATGTATTCATAATTGGATACAATTTAATAAAAACATATGCAACATAAGTTTTTAAGCGGACACTGCGAATACAACATAAATAATATAATAATAATTAAGTAGAATAACACAAATACATATACTTCCCTACTCTAACTCCGCTTTATACACACACACATGTATATGTATGTGTGTGTTATAACATATACATACACACATACACATATATATGTGGGTACACACATACACGTATATATGTGGGTACACACACACACATAATTTAGATTACAAAGAAAGTAAAATACATATTCTCACCAATTCTACCTCAACAATTTGTTTGTCCTCCACCAAACACATGCTCTACTCCATACTCTCTACTCACAATTTCACACTTATACTTTCCACACTCGACACACCTATTTACTCTCTTCTTTGTACAAACTATGTCCATTACAAGAATTAATGATTGTTATTCACAACTATCTTACAAAAAAATCATCTTCCAAGTCATTAAGAATTTTCCAGTGTTACGCAGGGTTGTTTATTGTTGTATAAGTTTATCTAAATCGTGAAATTCGTACAAGGTCAATGTCTCTTGATTGAAACCAATCAAGAACCCTACCAATATTTCTTTTTACTAGCGAAAAGTTTTCATTCGCCATTATCATTAGGTATTACAACCATTATTACTATACAAAGGCTCATTTTTTCACTAATCAACCCTTTATTTGATAGTTCTTGTACCTTCCTTTTCACTTATGCATTTGCTTTAGGTATCAATTTGTATTTTTTTGTTTGGAAAAATTAAACTTAGAATCATCTCCATGTGATGACTTATACTCATGATGGGTGGAAACCCATCCAGTAGATCATGTAAAGTGACCTTTATAAACTCACTCAAAAAATACTTCACTTTGGGAAAAATTGTTTCTTTTTATGCACACAACTTGCATAAGATTCACTATGAATGCAAAAATGTGCTCTTCATTTATACCTCTCTCAATAATTTCTTTCTTGAAACCATCAAGATCTACAAATGTTATTCCACCTCCTCACTCTTTCCCTTGAAAATAATCAAAGTTTATTCCTTCCCATATTTTATCAACTTATAGGTATTTTCTAACCATCATGTAATTATTTTTGGATAATTTCCAAGGGTTTCCAAAAAAACATGGCAAACATCAATTGACATTCTATTGCATATTACCTTGTTATTGTATGCACCAATATAGAAACTTACTAGACATCTCTCATTCACTTAGATTTAATTTCCTTCAAAGAACCAAGATATCTTGTAGGGATTTTAATGCGATGTTTTCTTCATACCTAGTTTGTCTATCATCTCTTATAAAACAATATTTTTTGTCCTTATACTAACAATATCCTTGTCGACTTATCATCCTAACTAGCAAAATTATATTATATGGAAGAAAATGTTCCTCTTTTTTGGCTTCAACAATACTATATTCATCACAATATCTCCATTTTTGGTTCTTCTATGCGATTAACTAACATAATAATATATTCATCTTCTTGTGCAAAATTCACACTCACATGATTTTTTCTACCTTCTTTGTTTTGTGTATTTAGGATCTTAAAAGATTTATGTGAATTATCTCTAAACCTAAAATAGGTACCCAACAGTTCACACATCTACAATAACCTCAACCCTTGGATACTCTACCTTATTAAAATTTACCATATCTCTATATATCATCATTACATTGACATGTGCTAGATTCACCTTCATGCACATAGTATCATATTCTACTATCTTGAATTCATTCACATGTGAATATTCATATTCCATGCATTTATAGTTGCTTTATGTGATAGCTTATGCTCCACATTTAATGCACATAGATGGGATTTTAAATGGAACAAACTTAGATCATACTAGATTGATCCTAGATGGATATGTGCAATATGTTCACATAAAAAGATCAGCTTGGTGTAATCCTCAACGTGAATTGCTTTGATAGTAAGTGTATATAGTTTACTCTCAACACCTTTTTGGTAGACTAAAAATTATTAAATAATATCATCTCAAAATTAATATGCATGAGCTTTTAACCTTTAACTTTATATCTAGTCTATCCCAATTCTTTATATTATATTTTCCTTGTCACACTCTTTTGTTCTATATATTCTCTCATCACATGGATGTGTGAACTTTGAAATTAGTGCATATCAAATTATATTTGTTAGAAGCTTTATAAGTTCATTTTCAAATTATTTTCTAACTCAATGATATAATCAATGAGATCTTTATGATTTGAACTCCCAGACTAACTCGAAGTGTAAAACTTAGACTCGTTACCCATCCTCACGATTGCATGTAAGAATATATCTTATTTTTCGTCAATATGGTTTTATTATATAAGTTGGAATTTAGGAATCTTAATATCAACATCATCATATCTTATGTTATCATCCATCATAATGTAAACACTCAAATTTAGAATTTTTCATTTGATATTGTTGGTTGTGACAATGCTCCTTTACTAAGATAAATATCCATATTATGTCCCTGCTCAATAAATCTTAATGTATCTCTCCAAAATTTATTATTTCTACACACTAATGTGTCATCACATTATGAGTATAAATGCATAAAATTAGTATTTCACCTCTACTTATCATGATACATCTTTTAGATTGCATGGAATATCACCTTGTCCAAAATCATATGGCGTGGTTAAGATGTAATTTCCAGGTCCTAGATGACCTACATGTCCTGGGACCGACACATACTTCAAATTTGATTTCAATTATATTATATTTTGGGATCATTTTATTCTCTTAGGTCATCCTTGTCATACCAAACTACCTTTGGAGCCCTATATAAGAAATTTAATATCACTTCATTTATTTACCTGACATTTTTATGAGATCTCATTGCAAATACTAACAAAAATACACTCAAGGCTCCCTAAATATCTCCAAAGATGATGAAAATCCATTAGAGTAGTCACTATTGTAGTTATGAAGCACTCAACCATGAAAGAAGTTTAACTTCCCTCATTTCCAAGTATCCATATATTCCAATTCAATGTATTAATAAGAGTAAAATTATCCCAAACATTGTCAAAGTGGTTCAAGTTTCTAAAGTAGTTGCATCCATATAGAGATAACATCTTAGGTGGATAACTACATGTGATTTGAGGCCTCTTGAATTATCATTGTTGTAGATGGTGTATAGATTGCACTCCAATCCAAATACTAACCTTTGCAGGTCTTCCACCCATGGTTAGGGTTTGAGTTTGGTTCAAATTATTCAGAAGGTTTTGTAACTATGTGATGCTTAGGTTTTGACAATAACACACATTTACAAGAATCTACAAAGCTAAATTCTAAGCAGGTCCAAAACTATACAAAAGGTCCATGACAGTATAGACATTTGGAAGAAGCTGTATGGTTCCATACCATGATGTTTTCCACCTACAGTCTTAGAAACAAAACACCTTGAGTTCATTACTCATAGTTTATACAACTTATGCACCCAAATATATCTTATTTTTATCTATACAACTAAGTGCATCTCTCCTCTTTTTTTCGATCTTATAGCATATTATTATCAATATTTGAAAGTATTAATACGTTGTTTTGATATTACATAATTAATGTTAGAAGTTATTTAATCAAAATAACCCCTATAACAGACCTTACAACATATTTTAGTGCATGCATAACATTAAATTAATTCAAAAGGGGTGTGAACATTTGGTGAACTTAAATCTTAAGTTGAATATATATCTCTAAAACCCTAGTTTCCCTATGGTTCCCTTATTTATGATCATTTGATTTGATCTTGATGTTTTATTTCTATTTTACTTCATTATGATCAACCCTCAACTCTTTTATTATCTCTTCCTTAATCTACGGGGATCCTTCTCTTACCCTAGTATGAGATGCAATCCCTCTAGCTAGGTTCTTACTCATACTTAGTGTAAAAAAGGGAACCCATATGCTACTTATGTTGGAATACATTGTAACACTATGGTCCCTACTATTGGATCATACTCTACTACCTAACATATTTTAGAATTTCATTTTTCACAATTATCACTGAGCATGTACAAGGTGAAGACTCTAATAATAACTCTAAAAATCATTCCCATATACTTCCCAAGGATGAGGTGCAACATATTACACATTTGATACAAGAGAATACAACTAATATTAACATTCTTCTTTATGCTTCCTAAGATCAACTTCAACATGCTTCACTATATAATATTCATGCATTAAGGGTTCCTATAAAAATGGGGGCACCTAATATTCCACCACATAGTTTATCTATGTCCATTTGTATGAATATTTCTATTCCTACATGCAATAAAAATGGTTCAAATGCTTCTTCTTCTAGAAAGTAGGCTATCGAAACCCTTATCCATACTTTAAAAACTCAAATCTTAGAAATACAACAAGTTGTATTCTCTTATTATAATGTTATAGATTCTACTTAATTTTGTCATAACCCACTTGCACCGAGGTGGATTCTTATCCTTTTCCTCTTGGTTTCATTTCTCATAAGCTTATTATTTATTATGACAAGGGTGACCTCGCTAGAACATATTTGATCATTCATTGTTGGTTTCTTTGACTATGCATCTCACAATATCTTACTTACCAAGATTTTACCTTGCACTCCCAAGGACTTTGTTTTACAATGGTTCTATGATCTCCCCACACATTTTGTGTGGTATTTTACCACTTTGGAAAATCAATTTCTTGCACAATTTTCTATCAATATTGGGGAAAATTTCTTATGCTCAAATTTCTAAAATATGACAAGGATCTAATGAGCACATCAATGATTATGTTTTATGCTATAATACTATGCTTACTAAAATGAGCAATATTGTGGGCTGATCGAGAACTTAAAGATCTCTTTACACAAATATTTATTTCTCCTTTACAAGATTTGGTTATATTTTAGAAGTTTATCTTATTTGATCATATATGTCATACACTGAAAGAACATGAAGCCAAGTTACTACATATGAATAAGCTTAAGTATGTTGCTAGCACTTCTACTACATCTAATTATAAATTTCAAAGTAAAATTTAAATTCAAAGGAAAAACTAATGATGATAAGGAGTTTATTAAATACATTGTTAATGTAGTAGATCAACCTACTAAGATATAGTTACAACCTACATGAAGGCAATTTACTTATTTACCTTTTTGCTCCACATATCATGCTTAAACAATTACTTGAATGCAATCTCATGTATCTCCATCCACTACTTGAGGTTGATGCAAGTAATCCTCATGGTAAGAGCTTGATGTTAATGCTTATTGTAACTATCATAGATGTATGAGTCACCTCATTTATTGATGTATCAAGCTTTATCATGTTATACAAGATTTTATTGATACAAATGAAATCGAATGGGATGCACCCACTTAATTATCAAATCATACTAATGATAATACAAAGTTAAAAATATTCAATGATCCAATTTATAACCATAACATTGACATATATACTTAGGAAGTGTGTAATGCTCATCATACAGTACCACCTCTTCCTTATTATTATCCATTGGATGTGATGATTGGCAATGTCATTTCTATGTCACATTCTCCACTAGTTATTACTTTTGATGACTCTAATATGGATGATACTCTTGTCTTAGATACTCTATATATTCATGCATCTATTAATCAAGTACCTATACATAATATTATGATTGATACACATAAAAAGTACAGTATATGTACTCTCAAGCTACTTCTTTCTCTTCACTATACTAAAAAGCAAATTGTATGTGATTATAATACGAATTTAAACATTTATTATACCTATTATTATTAGCTATGTTATTGTATAGGTCTCATTTCTAGTATCCTTTACTCTAGCTTAGGTGACATGTATTTAGGTCTTCCTTAGTTACAATTTCTTAGGGTTGTTCCATATAACTTACACCAATGTGTCAATTTTATCCACCGAAACAAGTTGTCACAATTTGGGGTATTCCTTTTGAGGATTGTATTCTTGGTTTCCTAGTCACCCTTCTATAATGTCTATTCCCACTTCTAGGTCTCTAAATAGGCCTTCTAATTCACATGTTATCTCTAGTGTATATCATCCTTCTAGGTCTCCATATACGCCTATGCTTCCCATGTTATCTCTAGTGGATCTCATTGTCTTAGGTCTCTAGATAGGCCTTATACTTCACATGTTATCTCTAGTGGCTCTCACCCTCCTAGGATTCCTCATAGGTATTCTAGTGCATGTGTTATCTCTAGTGTATCTCAATATTCTAATAGTCCTCATAGGTATTTGCCATCACACATTGTTTCTCATGGATCTAGTCCGCTTATTTCTCCTCTCATGACTTCTATGACACATATTATCACTTCTACACCACTCACATATGACATCATTATTTTGTATATTTGAGGCCCGAACCTCCCTTTTATTGAGGATATGATCCACTTTCTTGTGAGGATGTTATTGAAGAGATCTTGTGATACCTATTTCCATGTATATATCTAAATTCCAAAATATAAAAAACATTTAAATAGTTGGAAAAATTAAAAAAAAAACCAAGACCTATATGCATAACTTGAATTGTTAATACTTTACATAACATATGTTGTTTGTCACTATGTTTTGATAGATAACATATCTTTTCTACATAATCTCTACAAACATGCATTCACAAGTTTTATTGATCTTGATGAAAGATACACATAGAGAGTTACACGATGTTAGGTGTCGACCTAGCCCTTCCTAGATACTAGAATCCTCTGGGGCATCTCCTATAAATTCTAGACGGGTGTTATTATTTCAAAGTATAGTTCATTTCTACTTCCTCATCATGCTTGATTACATCTATTGTGTACATGTTATCTTTTGAGATAATAGGACTAGCACATGTGTCTTGTGCAGTGTTGACATATCTTACTTTATGCGCTTCTTTACTACTATATATGATGCTTTTATCATTGCTTGTGCCACATTCCATAACTATGCTTTTATTATTTCGGAAAAATTATGATACTAAGTGGTTGATTCCACACTTGGTACACCATATTATTATTATTTAGTTAGCATTATGACATGTTTTTGGAATAGAACAATTATTATCGATAATTGATTAGCAGTAGATAATTTGATTTAGATTACATTTGTGGATTATTTTTATACATACATGTTACTTACAATTTATTTTAGATGTTTTGATTATATTAAATGGATAATGCATTGGTTTTTTTTCTAATTATGTGTAAGCTGTTCTTCGGAGCGAGAAAGGGTATCGACGGGGAGAGGTAGACATATGTAAAAATGGGTAAAAATAGAGAGAATTGACATGTGTAATTCACGCACGAGAAATGGTGTCAAATTATAAGTTGAGGTCATATACCCCCTTTGTGTGATTTCACTTTGTTTTTATATTTTTTCCCTTATGTGACGGGTTAAATAATCGCATTATGGCAAATGAGACATGTTGCATGCTCTCACTACAATGAGGAGCAAAACATCACATTACATATTAGATAAACGACACATTATTTACGTACAACAATGGCTATCTAGCACTATGTTGTTAAAAATATTACGATACCATTATTCTTGTTGATTAAAATATAAAAATAATAATAATGAAATTAATGATAAAATAATTAAAATAATGATTTTTGGAAAAAAATAAAATGGGTTGTCACTTAATGGGTCCTAACTAGCCTTGTACATCTAAGTTTCATTTTTACCTATAATCCCTATATTCCATTTATATTTCCATCTTGGGTGAAGCCCTTGATATGCCAATTGCTCTTACCACCTCCCAAATAGCCCTAAACTTGGATGGGCATGACCATATCAATGACTCTAACTTACTATGGAAGCACTTTATATTTATATGTTATATAATTCTATTACACGGTGCATGTGGGATTATTTCCCACTAGATCAAAATGGGAGGTTGGTATTTCCAATGAGCTTAGAGATCCAACCCGGTATTGCATTTTAACATTCATACTCCACCGAATTGAGCCACTGAACCAAATGAAATTCACATTTTTCACAATTGCGTTCACCATTGAGCTCATAGTATTTTGTATTGAACTGAGCTCACATTATTTAACATTGATCCAAGTTCAAAACCAAATGCGGGCTATTGAATCAAGTGTGCATACAAGTCAAGATACATTGCATTACATTTCAATTCACGTAGAAAACCAACCCATGACTGAGCCGCATTGTATATATAATACATGTATTTCTCTAAACTACATGTGCATCATGTCCAGAAAGGAGTGAAATCAACCAAACTCCTTAAACAGTATGTGCATTGGGGTAAAATTTTCATCATGAGACAAGTAAACATTATCATACAAAGATATAAATATGATGTAGAAGCATCCTGGAACTAAAGAAATCCTGCACCGAGGAGGAGGTGCGTAAAACTTGGAGGCATGTAAGAAAGGGGGAAAGTACAAGGTAAGTGCACGATATAATAGAGTTTCCCCGAGGAAGAAATAAATGTGGCCTAAAACCACGAGAAGAGAAACGTGCATGGAAAGGAAGTGTAGATGGAAGGGGAAAGTATGTGCAAAATTATAGTATTCTAGAGAAGGAAGGAAGATAAGTAACCAAAAGGGAAGAAGTAATGAGAAGTGAGAGAGAAGGCAACAAAGGTTTAGTACATTGGTTGCAAGCATTGTGTACGGAAGAATAGAGGATCACACAAAATAAATATGAGGTGTGAAGGAGTATTAACACACACATAGGTGGTAGCCTATGTACGTTTCCAAGTAAGAAGGCGATTGAGCTAAATGTGGATTTATATGCCTAATCTGATGTTATAGTAGTAGTAAATTAAATATGCAATTAAGTATAAAAATGACTCGATGAAAAATAAGTAGTAAATTATAAAACCCTAGTTCAAGGAGTAAAGGAAGGCACTTAGTTTGATTCATAATTAATTTTGAAATGTACCAAAGTGCTGACCAAGTGAATCAAGTAGCAAGAACGTCGCACAGAGACCGGGAAAATATAGATATGGAGAAATAGAGTGGACTGGGGGCACTGGAGAGGGACAGGGAGCACTGTGGGTGCCCTAGGCCTAATTTTCAGGTGCTTGGGTGGAGTGCAAAAATTATCAGGAAACCTCCTTTGAGTGGTCATAAGGTGTTCATTGTTTATAGCCTTTGGTCACTCGAGATCACACAATGATCATTGAGGTCATTAGAAACCTACAATGAAATATGAACTGCAAAACCCTCAAATAAACATCAAATCCTAAAAAAGAAAGATACAGAATGAGGGTTTAAACTATCCTCAACTATCACAATGGTGAACTTATGAC
The DNA here is from genome assembly GCA_018340775.1 of Taxus wallichiana var. yunnanensis. Lineage (NCBI taxonomy): Eukaryota > Viridiplantae > Streptophyta > Pinopsida > Cupressales > Taxaceae > Taxus > Taxus wallichiana. The sequence goes on from CM031237.1 coordinate 365,550,624, forward strand.
TAAGCATTGCACTACATCTTAGACCCAATGTATTTTTGTGTGTGTGTGTGTGTGTGGAATCATGCCCTAGGTGGCTCTTTTGTGTGTCGTCACTTGATAGCGAGAAAGTAGCTAAATGTAAATAAATGTAATAGATGTGTGCATGGAATAGAATGAACTTCCTCCTATGAAGTGTATGTAGAATAACCATCCATTGTGTCCCTTGTGATGTGTAGATGGATGCAATGAAGCTCTTAGATGCTTGATGGATGTAACCTTAGGTGGTGATAGCTAATGCTTAGTGCTTGGTCCCTTATTATGATCACATAACTTTATATTTATATGATTCCTTTGCTTGAATTTCAAATTAACCTGAAAAGGCCAAATACCAAAAATATAAGATGCTCAAATGGATAGAAAGGACCCAAAAGTGTGAGTAAAGTAAAAATGGGACATAGGGCCCAAAGGGGATGAGGGCACCTAGCGTTAGCATCTGGGCAGGTCTTTAGTGTCCAAGATGATAAATTTCGAAGTAAAAAGGAATTGAGAAAAGTAAGGTGTAAGACCAAAAGTGAAAATAGAAAAAAAGAAAGGTGGCCAAAGACATGGGTTAATTAGTAATTTTCTTACTTAGGAATCATATGAATAGTAGTATGTAATCAGGACTAGATAATTACCCAAAGTGCGTGATTTTGTGTCTATATTTTCCCCCACTTTATGTTGGTGAGTGGAAAGCTTGGTAACATAAAGTAGATAGATATGTGTACTGATAACCATGTAGATCAATGATGAAAGTGTGTCTGAGGGACTAGACAAAGTGTGGAGTGATAAAAATGTGAAGCGTGGATGCTAAGGAGGAGAAAGTGAAAAAAAAGTGATGATGAAAATGAACCTAGGGTGGAAACGCATGTGTAGATGTTGTGATGTACCTTGTTGTTGATGTCGATGTTTATTGTTGATGTTAATTGTTGATGTTGTGAAAATGTTGATGATGTTGACTACCGCTTCCCATATGGATGGACCTGCAAAAGAGAAGAAGAAAAACAAGTAGTCAAATATGCATGTATATGTGTAAAAAGTATGTAAAAAGTATGTAAAAATGTTGAAAATGTGAAAAAGGAACATGTGCACCTGATCCGTGATGAGAAAAAGGGTGTAGAAAGGATCTGAAGATGTTGTAGAAGAATGAGTTTTTGGGTGATCTCACGCCAATTGCGATGGTTGCATGAGTTTTTGGGCGATCTCACACCAAGTCATGGAAGAAGTGTAGGGAGAAAATTTTGGTGTTATCCTCCAACCTTTAACTACTTCCCCGTAATGTAGAAACCATTGTAGATGGTGTGTAAAATTGGTGAAAGTGCTAAGGATTGTATTCCCTATAAAAGCTATTGTGTGGAGTTTATGTAGACTGTGTTGAACTACCAATCATTGTGTAATTTTACCCCCTAGTTATAGGCATCCAGGAAAGGACATCATTATGCTAAGGACCCAAGTTTGATTCTGAGCCCTCAAAACTGAAAAAATGTGTAATGTATTGGTATTTTATTTTGTTGTGTGTATAATGTTGTATGGGGTGATTGATTCACCCAAATGATGCCCCCTTGTTTGGGGTGCATGCGATGTCACTGAAGGAGTATGTGGCCCAAAAAGAGGACTGACCATTGTGTTGAAATTGTGCCCTAGGGGGGAAGGGAATGTGCTTGGTAGAAACCAAGGCACATGCAAAAAAAAGTGGTTGGGAGACAAGTGTTAGTAAAGAAAAAAGACAAACACATGTGTATAAGATAAAATGTAAGCTAAGAAGACAATGTGTAATCTAAGATAATGTAAACATGCAAGAAGACAATGTAGACCATGAAAAGTGGGTTACAAACATGGGACACCACTCACGATGTCACAAGACAATCAAGTCCAAAGTGGCCATAAGTAGAAAAGTGTGCACACAAGACAAAGGGAAAAGCCCCAAAAAAAGCATAGAAAAAAGACAACAATGACAAAGAAATGTAACAGACAACCATGGAAGAAAATACCCTACATAAAAATGTTGCACATGAAGCACCCATTAGCATGTTAGAAAGATAAAAAGTATGTCAAAAGGTGTGTATAATATGATAAAGTAATGTGTTATGAAAAAAATGAAACAATACACTGTAGTGTATGAAAGTGGATGCCCCAGGAGCCCTCTGTGGGACTGGTAATAGGTATTGTGCCAAACATCCATGTTGCGTGTAATAGATCTATATAATCTGTGATCATAACTAGAAAGGAAAGTGAATGCACATGTGTGTATGATAAAGATAATGACATACAAGATATCTATCTAGCATGTGTAATAAAGTGAACATGTAAAAATCATAAGTAAGAAAGAGTAAATGCAACCAAGATATGTAGTATGTTGTGGATGAGACAGAATGGAATGCAATGTGAATGATAGGGTGGCATTCCCCTTGAGTGGATGTGTATGTATGCAATGAGGTTCATTTATTTATGCCCCCTCAACAGTCAAGAATGAACCGTAAATGAGAGTGTGTCATGGGAAATGGTTTGAATGTGTGGGATAGAAAGATGTGATCGATAAAGTGCAAAGTGTAGAGTGTAAGCATGTGAGTGAATGAGTGAATTGATTAAACATGTGAGTGTGATGAGGTCCATTTGAGATGTATACCCTTAGCAGTTGAGTATGGACCATGGAACTAGAGTGCATCATAGGGTAATGACCATGCAACATGTATAAGTATATGTAAGAGAGATGTAGTGAATGTGTAGAGTGAATAATGACAAAGTGTGTAAAAAGTGTATAGAAGATATTGTGTGAGAGGAAGTGTAAGTATATGATGTGTGATGTGTGAAGTATGTATTATGTAATGTCAAATGTATATGTATGTGTGTGTGTGTGTGAGGTTTATGTGTATAGTATGCCCTCAATAGTCAAGTGTGAACCAAAGCACAAGAGTGTGTCATCGGGAAATGATGATATTGTGCATGTATGTTGTGTGGAAAGATCTAGGTGTGATGTGATGAGATTATATAAGATGTGTTGATGGTAGGAGGGGGGGAGAAATAGGTGTGATGCCCCCAAGTGTGTGATGATGAATATGTTATCGATAAAAGTAAAGATGAAGGTCCTCTACCCGATGCTTGTGGTGATGAAGGTGTGTGAACATGCTCTAAGAGTGGTGGTATATGAGATAGATGCTATGTAGGTGAATGAATCCTATATGCATGTGATGATGAGTATATGGTGGGAACCTTTGTGTAACAAAATGTGGAGGTGATGGAGACCTATGTGAAGTAGAATGTGGAGGTGATGGAACACCTATGTGAAGTAGAACATGTAGGTGATGGACACCTACATGGAGTAAAATGAGGTGGTGAAGTATACCTATAAATAGGAGGTGTTCTAGTGATGGACCTAGATTGATGCACTGGACTAGTATAGTGATGAGATCATGTGGGGTGTGTGTGAACAAGTGAACTAGGAGAGGATTGTGGTTTAGGTTTGATAGGTCATAGGGAAGTAGATGGACTAGGTGATGTAATGGAAACCTTAAGAGGAGGTGTAACCATGGAGTGGATGGAGGCACACCATTGATAGAGATGACTTGATTGTTGTGAATGAACTTCAGATGCAAGTGATTCATGGAAATAATAGACTGAGACTGTGAATCCAATTGAGGCCTAAGAGCATGTCACACCCTTTGATTGTTTGTGTTACAAGGAAGGGCACAAGATGAGAATGGTAAGAGTACCGACAATAACTTGAAGCTAGATACCTATATGAGTTATCCATTGGATATGAAATTTGTGAGAGTGGATAACCAATAGTAATAAGAAGTGGAATAACACATGTTGATAGGCCATGATGGATCAAATTTGGTGTTATTGATAGGGATGGATCCGATAGAAGTGCTAATGTGCAAGTGATCAAAAGAGAATGTAGCATGATAATCATGATCAGAGAAAGAAATGATTAGTGGAGAAATGTTCAGTATGAGAAACTAGAAATCAAGAGCCCCCCGATGTAGGAGGAGGAATGTACGTGATATGTATGATTAGCCGAGGAATCAGCCACTTTATTGTCATGTTTTGGAAGTAGATTATTGAATATTTTGAGCTTATGATTTTCATTGACTGGTGCAGAGGCCGTAGGCTCTAGAAGCTCGAGTTTTTTATCATCGATAAGATCTTGGATGATATTGTGAAAGTTTGAAACACCTATTTGTAGAATGTCGACACATTGATGATAGTCACATGAAAGTTCTCATTGTAATTTTGACCTTTAGGATGAGATGGATCTAAGTTGAGAGAGAGGAGGAAGTGTAATAAGATTTCTCTCAAGAATTTGTTGTAATATAAGATGTGGAGAAATAGTCAACTTTGTATATGTACGCTTAGGTGGTTTCCATTGGAGTTCTTTTGTGTTAGAGACAACATTGACAGTGACTTTAGCTTCAGTAGGTTTTGTGGTTGGTTTAAAAGGTGTTTTACTTTGAAAGCGTGTAGAGGATGAAGCTTGTTTCTCCTGATACTTAAGCTTGCCTATAGATAAGAGTTTAGTTTCGTGTAGCTTGAGAGTGTGACATAATTGATCAAATGATGGAGATGTCTCAAATAGAATGCTCCTAAAGAGGTGGCAATAAAATTTGAATGAATAAGTCTTGAATCTAGAGTCTGCAAGCATATTAGACATCTTAGCTAGGTTATTTTTTATCGTAAGACATAGTCCACTAGATGTTCATTAGCCCCTTGTTTAAGTTGTGCAAGTTGCATATGAAATCTTAGAGCCGATATTGATAGAAAAATGAGTAATAAAATCATTGGCTAGATGCATGAAATATGTTATCGAGTGGACAGGTAGGTCATAGAACCAACGCATCGCATACTCTTGGAGACTATGAGGAAAGAGATTTTTAGAATAGTGTGATCATCACATAGTCAAGACATGCCACGTGAAAGGATCAAAGAGATCTCTTGTGGGTCCCCATGGCCTTTGAAGATTTGGCAACTTAGGGTATTTGAAGTTTGGTGGTAGTGGATATGTGGAAATAATGGATGAAAAAAGGAGTATGAAAGAGTGAAGTGGAGTCAAGAGATGGAGATACATGAGAATCGGTGAGTTGTAGTAGCTGGCGAATTTGCGTTTGTAGATCCTAATATAAAAAAGTTAAATTAGGAGTATTCGAAGAAGAGTAGGTTTGTGCATTGGGAGTATTAGGTGGAATGATAGGAGTGGTGGTGGTAGGAATGGAAACTGGAGTAAGAGTTTGAGTGGAGACCATGGGAGCCAAAGAGTTAGCAAAGGAGGAGGCGAGAGGCAACATCATGATTATTTTTAGCAATAATCAAAGCATGCAGAATATGTGGAAGATGAGTGGGATTATTACGCAAAGCTTGTCAAAAATTAGTAAGTGTTTAATTTGTCTTCATCAACATTATTATCATCATCGTATGACTTTTCACTATCAGATGTTTCTATTTTGTTAAGAGGAACATTACGAGAGTTAGAAAAGGGATTTTTAGTTGCAACCATTGATGTAGAGACTTTAGCCATTGATTTGGAAACCCTACGAGAGGATGGAGGAAGCTCAAGATTCTCAAGAGACCCAAATCGACCACTATGGGTGACAAGCATAAAAATAAAACCATATAAAAAGGGATTCGAAAGAGCATGGGTTCACCAAAATGATTAAGCTAAATGTGGATTTATATGCCTAATATGATGTTATTGTAGCAATAAAATAAATATAAAATTAAGTACGTGAAATAAATACTCAAGAAAACTAAACAATAAATTATTAAACCTAGTTATTGATGAGGAGAGGAAGGTACTTAGCTAATTTGTAATTAATTCTAAATATGTATCTGAAGTGAAGTGCTTGAAGTGAAGAGAACGGGAGCGTCGCATAGAGACCCAAAAAAATACATATCTGGAGAAATAGGCTAGAATGGGGCACTAAGAGAGGGACGGAGAGCTCCTGCCATAGAGGCCTATTTGCCCTAGGCCTCGATTCTAGGTGCGAAATGGGTCTGTGGAAAAGCTTGAGGAAACCTCCTCTAAGTGATCGCAAGTCAAGTCATGAGGTCTTTGAAACACTGTAATGAAATATGAACCTACAAAAACCTCAAATAAACATCAAATCCTAAAAAATAAATATGTTGAATGAGGGGTCGATTGTCCTTAGTTGTCAGCAATGGTGAACTTATGTGATTGGTGTACTACATCTCAGACCCAATGTAGTTATATGCATGTATGTGTGTGGAATGTGCTCTAGGTGGCTCTTGTGTGTGTCGTAATTGATAGCAAGCAAGTAGTTAAATGTAAAGAAATGTAATAGATGTGTGTATAGAATAGAATGAACTTCCCTCCTATGAAGTGCATGCGAGAATAACCATACCTTATGTCCCTTGTGATGGTGATAGATGGATGCAATGAAGCTATTATATGCTTGATGGATGTAACCTTAGGTGGTGATAGCTAATGCTTGGTTCTTAGTCCCTTATTATGATCACATAACTTTATATTTATATGATTCCTTAGGTCAAATTTTGTAATTAACCTCGAAAAGGTTAACTACCAAAAAGATAAGATGCTCAAAAGGCTAGAAAGGGCCCAAAAATGTGAGTAAAGTACAAAGGGGACAGGGGCGCCCAGAGGGGATGAGGTGCTGGCGCTAGCATCCTAGTTGGGCGTTGGTGTCCAAGATGATAAATTTGAAGTATAAAAAGAAAACTGAGCAAGTAAATGTGTAAGACCAAGAGAAGTGACATAAAGCAAAGAAAGGTGGCCAAAGACATGGGTTAATTAGTACTTTTCTTACTTAGGAATCATATGAATAGTAGTATGCAATCAAGACTAGATAATTACCTAAAGTGTGTGATTTTGTGTCTACATAAGGTGTGTGGAGATGCACCAAAAATGAAGGCGTGAGGAAATAAGAAAGGAATGTGTAGATATTTTGGGAGAAGAACATAGTGAAGGAAAGGGTGTAGAGAAAGTGTAAAGAGTGGATGTTGAGGTGAAAAGATGTGAAAAATATGGTAGAAGGATGGTTGGTGATAGGTCTGTAAATTCACATTACTAATAGTGATTATTCAATTAAGAGGGTGATCGAAGAATCCAACCACTAAATAATGTGGTGTGAAAAGATTAGCCAATATTAGATCATTATAGACACTAAATCACACACTTTGGGTATATTTTTAGGTCATGATCACATACCACTATTCATATGATTCCTAAGCGAAAAAAGTACTAATTAACCACTATCTTCGGCCTCTTTGCTTTCTTTTTGGTTTTCTTCTTGGTCTTACACACCTTCTTGCCTAGTCGACCATCGACACTTTTATTTTCTCGATTCTAAATACTACCACCTAGCCGGGATGCTAGTGCCTGGCACCCGACCCCTTTGGGTTCCCTAACCTCTTTGTATCTTGCTCGCATCTTTTGGGTCCTTTCTAGTTGTTGGGAATCTTATTTTCTTGGTGGTCGGCCTTTTAATGGTTAATTACAAAATTAAAACAAGGGAATCATATAAATACAAAGCTATGTGACCATAATAAAGAGACCAAGCACTAAGCATCAACTATCATCACCTAAGGTTGCATCCAATGGCATTTCAAGAGCATCAAAGCATCCATCTAGCATCCATACAAGGGACAAGGGAGTGCATTCTTCTATATAAACTTTGTAGGAGGGGAAGTTCATTTTTCCATGCACACATTTGATCCATAGGGATCCAAAATGACTCTACTTTATCAAATCATCCAACACAAAGAAGAAAAAAAAATATACACGAAGGTTCTATCTGTCTAGTGACAGGACCACCGCCATGTGCAGGGCGGTGGTCCTGGGACCGCCGGTTTGCATTGGGCAGGCGGTCCTGGATCTTGCAGATAGAAAATAAAATATGACGTGGACAATCCCAGAATTCCAAAGGGTGTCCATGTCTCTTCTTCTGCATGACCTTTCCCATTCTCCAGTGCACGGGAGAACATGAGAAAGGCTATAAATGCATGTTATGGAAGAGAACAAAGGCATCAAAGCATGAAGCAAGTGAGTAAGAAGCTCTTAGTGTTGGAATTTTGATTTGTAGAAGCAAGGAGTAATTGAGACAGAGAAAGAAAGTAATTGGGAGGAAGTGTGAGATATTATCTACTTCTCTTTCACACTTATTGTAATTTTTGTACTTATTATTGAATTGGCCAATAAAAGTGGGAAGAAAGAGAAATTGCCCTTCCCGACTGGTTTTTCCTCCTCTAGAGGTTTTCCAGGATAAAAATTGTTGGTGTATGAGTCTATATTCTTTCCCTTTCTTCAAATTGTTGATTCTAAGCACAAGTATAATTCATTCACTAGCTATCTCTGTTATTTTCTAATAGAAAGTAGAACAACAACAATTAATTGTGATTCGTGGATAATTCCAAAGGCGAAGAATTTACGGATCAACATCTATCTACATATTCTACATATATTTATTGCTCATTATTCAAGTAAATCGGAACAAGAGCCACATAGGGCACAATTATACACACACACATGCATAACTACATGGAATTTGAAATGTAGTGCAACACCTAGATTATTTCACTCGGTCGGGTGACCGCTAGGTCAATCTGACTCCCCATTTGCATATTTTATTTTTTAGGATTTGATGTGTTTTGGGGTTTTGTATGTGTTTTTCTCTTTGTAGGTTCTGATAAAATCTTGCGGGCTTAGTGCGACATATAGGAAATCAACATCAAAGGGCAGTGACATAGAAGCGACACTGTAAAAATAATTTTTGAAGTTACGAGAGGCCACGGGCACCTAATGAGTGGTCTACTGACACCTAAGCGCCTCGACCTAATCCAGGCGCCCGGTCCCAACATTTGACGGCGCTCGTACAATTTTATAGGCTCGGTTGTGGCGATCTGCCTTCTTGTTTGGTTTGTTTTCCGAGATCGGTACAACCTCGGGATTATAACAAATCAGCTAAGTATCTTGCACTTATGGTTTCAAATTTATTAACTTACTTGTTTGTGTCAAAATATGTACTATATTTCTTATTCATTTGCTTCTACATTGTTATATAGGATTTAGCATAAATTCTATTTTTGTTAAATAAAATATGCGCTTCATTGTTATATCATTGAGTTGTAACTTAATTAAATATTTTAGCATTAATATTTTACGTATTTGGTGAACCCAACTCATTTGAAAACTCTTGGATCCTCATTTTTCTTCTCTCATGGATCATAAGGTCTCTCAAGTCTCTTTTCTTCAATTGCTTCAAATGCACCCATCTTGTAAAGATGCTCTTCACAAAACCCTAGCCACTATGTATCTCCCTATCAATTTTCAAGTCTATTCAAGGTTTGCATTCTTTATTTAAATTTAAATTTTAGGCTATGGAATCCATGATTACATCTCTAAAATATGAAATCTAGCATCTTAAGGATGCTTCTCAAGCTCATGCTAGTTATTCTTCTCATCTTCACTCTATGCCTTCTACATGTGCTCATATCAGTGAACCTAAAATTTTGGCACTCCCCACGCCTCTCAAGTTTGATTTCAATGTTAAGCAACAAGATATTCTTCCACAGCTCCTCACTCATCAATTGATCAGTTTTCCAACTACTCATTGCTATCCTCCTTATCGGTGGTCAAATATCAAGGTCTCCCATTTTGCACTTATCACTAAAAATGATTGCTATGCTTTACAATGAATAATCAAGCATCTTGAGCGTCAAGGTTTTATCTCATTCACTGCAAAACATTTGGTCACATGCCCATCTCCAAATGTTACATCCAAATGGATTCTTAAATCTAATTCATCTATGTTCCTTCTTCGATCGGTCAAGTGTTGCTTATTCAACCCAATCGACTTAGAAACCACCTCTCAATATCGGTCTAACAACTCCTCTCAAGTCATCTACAACACTACCTAGTCAAATTACGCAACCACCTCCCGAAATCAGTCCACCTTCTTCTCCTATAAAGTCTGCTACAATGTTACCCAATAATCCACCACTTCAATTGCCCAATCATTTTTGTCAAAGAGACTATTCCTTATTTTGATCCTTAAGACTCATTTCAAACTCTGTCACCATGCGATGGTCGTACCATTGCTTATGCCTACCATTTTTTAGCCCTCTCTCTTATCATGATATAGATGACACTCTCCCACAATGGCATGGTGCCTCTCACATCACTGCATAGATCTCCATCATTGACACATTTTGGGGGCATCATGCTTACTCATCACTTACTCATCATTGACACATGTCATTGTAAGGAATCTCACACTTCTAATATTTCACTTCTTTCTTCGCATATAGTCCTTCACACGTGTCTTACACATCTTGATACATTTGTATCATCATTACCCTATGACATAACTTTTGTGCTATGGTTCACACTTGATTGTTGAGGGAATACTACATCCATGAACCTCACATAATACACACTTCTATACTTTGTGCATTCAAGACCCATCTTTCTAGCGCATTCATCACAATACACTTCCTATGACACACTCTAGTTTCACAATTCATACTCGACTGTTGAGGGTCTCAATCTGAAATGAACCTCACCACACTCACTCACTCTCTATTCTCTACACTTTGACGATCATATCTTTCTAGCGCATAATTCAAACCATTCCCGATGATGCACTCTTGTGATACGGTTCACACTTGACTATTGAGGGCTTACTACATACATGAACCTCACATCATACACACTACACATTTCACACTTAGCACATTCACAACACATATTTCTAGCGCACATTCATCACAACACATTTCCCTATGACACACTCTAGTTCCACGGTTCATACTCAATTGTTGAGGGTCTAAATATGAAATGAACCTCACCACACTCACTCACTCTCTACGCTTTATGCTTTGTTAATCATATATTTTTAGCACACTAATTCAAACCATTTCCCAATGACGCACTCTTATTTTATGGTTCATTCTTGACTACTGAGGGGGCATTTATAAATGAACCTCATCGCATACACATTTGTACACATTCACTCGGGGGGCACGTTGATCCTATCACACTCACTTTGCATTCCATTCCATTTACACTCACAACATACTACATATCTTGGTTACATATTATTCTTGCTTACTTATACTTGCATTTACACTTTGCTTACTATGTTAGAAAAATATTTCATATGTCATTATCTTTATCATATACACATGTGCATTCACTTTCCTTCTAGTTGTGAATGAAACCTTTACATAGATCATTACACGCAACATGAATGTTTGGCATAGTACCTCTTACCAGTCCCATAACAGCTCCTAGGGGAATCTATTTTTACACATCACATATGTTATTGATTCAATTTATACTATTTCTTATTCTTACTAGCACACTACTATATCGGATTACACATGCTTTGAAATACATTTTATCTTTCTAACACATGCAACGGGTGCTTCATGTGTAATATTTTCCTTGCAGGAACTATTTGTTACCATGGTTATTTGTTACTCTTTTTATCACTATTTGTCATTGTTTTCCATTATTTGTCATTATTTGTGTGCTATGCCCTTTGTCTTATGTGCACACTATATGATTTTGGTCGCTCGACCTCAATTGTCTTGTGACATTATGAGCAATGTCCCACGTTTGACACCCACTTTTCATAGTCTACATTGGCTTCTTGTTTGTTAGCATACATATTGTCTTCTATATGTGTATTTGTCTTGTTTGCACTAACACTTTTTTTCCAGCCACTTTATTTGTGTGTGCTTTGGTTTCTACCAAGCACATTCCCTCCCCCTCCTGAGGATCGGTTTGAGATCAACATCTAGTACTCCTTTGGGTTGCATTTTCTTTGCGATGTCGCATGAACCCTAAACGAGGGGGGCATCATTGGGTGAATCAGTCACCCCATTCAGCAGTTCACAGTCACAGTACAACACGGTTCAGTACTAGTGTAACACAGTCTTTAGTCACAAAAATGGTACAAAATATGACTTGGGTCTTCAACATAACACAGATGCCAGCGCCTAGACAAAGACATCGGTGCACAGCGCTCTTGACCCTTCCTCAGTGCCTATGACCGGGGTAGTCACAACACTTTTATAATATCAACACAATTTGCATTACTCTACACAATGGTTTTCTTAAGCAGACACAGTCCTCCAATAATCAACATGTAAGCATTTTATCTTATTTTCTACTCGTGTTGAATTGAATTGGATAGAAATGGATATGATTTGAATACACCACCTAAAGTGGTGTTTACATTCTTGAGGGAAAAAATCAAAGGTTCGAGAATAATAATTACCCTTTCTCCCTACACTTCTTGTTGTGGCGTGATGTGATGCCCGCTAAAACAACCCACTTGAGACCCAAGAAACAACCTAGGATTAGTTACGAAAATTATGGAATAATCTTTTTTTTAATTAGAAGTGTCTATTACCAAGTTGCGAGACAATAGTTATCACTAAAAGTTTTAGAATAATTCTAATCCACTAGAACATATTTTTCTTTTATTAACAATTATCAGAGGTCACAAGGTCCAAAATTTAGGGTTAGAAGTTTCAATTAGGTTCAGAGGGTAAATTATCACCATACCCACTCTCTAACAGGCTTAGAGTTTCAACTTGATTTTTCTCACACTTAACATATTCAAATTTTTCCTAAATTATTCCCATTAGATAGAAAATTTTCTCACCTTTCCAATGATATAAAGAAGTCCTCCTAACTCCTCATAAAACTCAAGTTTATGGGTTGGCGGGCCTTGGGGTGAAAATTTTCACCCAAGAGCGGCCTGCGGGCCCAGGGATGAAAATTTTCCTGAAAAGGCGAGTTGGCGGGTCACGGGGAGGCTTTTGAAATTTTTTTCTTACACGGGGGTAAAAACCATTTTTTTGCCCGCGCTCCCTGAGTCCAAAGAGGACAGATGACACCCTCCAAGCCAAGACAGGGAAAACGAGGAAAGGCAGGGCGACGGGGTAATTTAAGAAAATTCGCCAAGGGGAGGAAAAAAGGTTAAGTTGCATGCGCGGGCCCGTGCATCCGCGGAAATGATTTTTCCAAGGCAAGGGCGGGAGTGTGGGGCCGTGGAGATAAATACAAAAAAATCCAAAACAATTTTCTCAAAAAGGATAAAGTTGCATGGGTTCACTCTCTCTACTATCACCCCATGGTGCCACGTGGATGACCTACGATTGGTTTGCAGGGCGGCGGAGAAAATTTTAAAAAATTTCCCAAACATTTTCTAAGGGTTTAAGGGAAAAATTTGGGCCATGAGCCCGCCAAGGAAATTTTTTCCAAATTTTCCCCAAGGAAGGAAAACTTCAGAGGGCCATAACTTTTGATAGAAAGCTCAGTTTTGGGCAAACGAGGACTTTCTGGAAATCTCTCGATGCCCTCTTTGCACAGGAATCATTAATTTTAGATTTTGATAAAGTTTAAGGGGTCAATTTCATGAAAATGTTTTGCAGGATTTTTAAAAGTAAACTAGTAAATTTTAACTTATAAATTTGGTTCAATTTGATCTTCTCCTTCACTCAACATGCCAAATAGACATGGAGAATTATTCTAAGAAGGATTTAGGATGCATTTGGAAGGTGATTTTTCTGATTGATTTTCAATTCGAATTTTTCCAACATTTGACAGAAAAAAGACTGCAAAATAACTGTGAAAGGTTTGGGCCCAATTTTGCAATGTTAAAGAAAATGTCTTAGGTGTTTAGGTTTGGTTTTGGGATCATTTTTACCTCATTAAGTCCAATTGATTATTTCACTTTCCTCTTATCTATTTGCAGGGTTGTCTGAGCATTTGATTAAGGAATTTTACAAGGTAGACAGTGAAGTAAAAGAACTTATACATTTCAAAAAACAGAGATTAAACTATCTCTTTTGCCATGCAATGAAACATTGAATTCATTCCATGTTAGCCTTAAATGTTTTTCCTTCTTCAATCAAACATTAAAACAAGAATCCAGTTTCTATCCTTTCCAAAATCATATATTTTAAACAAGGCAGAATAATACAATTTCAATACAACAATGTAAATTGATAAGGTAGTGCAATCTTTTATTGATTTCAATTATACAACTTTACATCTTTCAATTTCTTGAATGCAAATAATGATTTCCATTTCTTTCTTTCATACTTCAAAACTCATCATACAGATTACATGTCTTTCTTTCAAAACCCAGAAACAGAGTATATCTCTTTCACAATTCAAATTACAACTTTCATAACCAAATACAAACATCTTTTCTTCACAAAATATATTACAATTTCATCCACTTCAAAGTGGGAAAGGTTACAAAAGAATTCTCTTAAGGGACTGTCAAAACTATCTTCTTTTCTCAGCTCCAGGACAACAACATGCATTCTTCTCATTCTTCCAATTTGATCACAACAAAAGTGGGGGAAAGGCAACGCTCTCCACCCAACCAAGACATCCAATGAAGAGGAGAATCCATCCTTCTTCATTGGCCCCGAGCCCCAACCACAATGCAATAAGAAATGTATTTCAACTCATGGCAACAACAGGCTTCCAAAACACACAACATTCTTTCAACATGCACATTTCAAATTAAAAACACAGTCAAAACAAAACAACAGTTTACAACTGCATTGAAACATTAAGACAGAACTCAAGCTTCATCATGCAAGCCAAAGGAGCAAGAACTATGGGGGAAGCTGCTTATGCCTCCCAATGGGAATTGGGTATCCACCTATAACAAACCGCCAATATAAATCATCACACATATCCTTATGCCCCCACAAGTAAGAAATGCAAGCTATTTCTTTTCCATGGTGGATCCCAATCCCAAACTCCCTCCAAAAGAATTATGATGCCACTTGACATTCCCTTATGCCCCCACATGGATTCCCCATAGCCTTCTCCTACACCATTCCTAGGCAGTCTACCCACAACCCACAACAATAACAAACATACCAGCATTTACATATTCATAAAAGGGAAAAGAAGAGTCTTTCCAAGAGCCAAGCTCTTACCTCTCCATGATGGAGTTTGTTCCAAGTTCAAAACAACAAGGTCCTTCCAATGCAAGCAATCCAAAAATCAACTCAATACAAGCATGCAACAGTCCTCCAAAACTTCTCCAAGCAAGAACTCCCAAACAAAGCAAGAAAATTCACCCCAAGGAAGCATTCCAAAAGTTCAACAACCCAAAACAAGGCAAGGAGTTCAAATTTTATAGAAGAGGGAAGAGAAGATGATGATGTGGATCCATGTAGGATGTCACATCACACAGCCTCAACTTCAACACAAAAGTCAAATTCATTCTCCAAAGCACAATAAAGAGGTGGGTGAATAATATGACAAATAAACTTACACACTCCAAAAGCCCACACCCCAAAGGACTGAATTAAATAAAATGTAAGAAGAGTGCAATTAAAACATGCAACTTGATTTATAAAAATGCATTAAAAAGGTCTAAAATCAACCCTCCAACCATAGGTATGGTTGGTAAATAAAATTAAGAGGTATGGGACAAGTTTTACTTGTCCCACAAGCCTCCAAAAATAGCCTCCAAGGACAAATTCGAGTTTCCAAGAAGGTGGAGTGTTTCATACTCCAAAATCTGACTTACACAACTCTTACACATACTTACACATCACTTACCACATTTAATACAAAAGCCAACAACTTCTATAATTACTTTCTTATATCCCAAATTTGATTTATTTATTTATTTTAACAATATGATTACTCACATTAATTCTCCACAATTAAAAGAATAATGAAAGGGGAAATGCATCACAAAAATAAATACATGCAAACAATAATAAAAAGGAACCACATAATAAAATACACAAAGCCCCTTGGTCACATTCAAAGGTGATCCCCCCATGGGAATCCCTAACACTAACCCCCAATGTGGTTGGTCTCCAATCCCCCAATGTTTGTTGTGATATTTTAACCTACAAAACACAAATACCTCCTTCGACCTCGTGGTCATATCAAAACATCCAACATGATATAAATATAATCACAAAATCATCTATACATATGAATCACAACAACATCAAGGCAATCAACAATATCACTTACAATTTATATCAACAACTATATCATCATCATATAATGTTCATTTTCTAGGTCTACTCACAATATCTAAAATCACATGTCCGAACAACATTCAAAATATATCCATGTCAACTAGTATATCATCATCCACATATGAAGTGGTCTCTAATAATCATCATGCATCATAACTAAATCCAGATCAACAATAATCCATGGTCCAACATCTAACATCATACTAAATCAAAAGCATAATAATGTCCATAATATAATCGATTTGTATCAAGATCGAGTATCAAAAGGTGTCAAAGAGAAGTGGGCAATACATATGAGATCACCCAAAAACTTGCACTTGGTGTAGTTGGCGTGAGATAGCCTAAAAAACTCGTTTTTCTACAACATTTTCATGATCCTTTCTATCCCCTTTCACTCATCACGGATCAGGTGCACATGTTCCTTTTTGCATTTTTACATACTTTTTACACGTTTGGATCAAATTTTTCATGTACATAACTTTGACTACTCTTTTGCACGTTCGTCCTTATGGGAAGTAGCAGTCACACCATCAAGCATCAAGCGAAATCAAAAACAAGTACAATGCGACATATATACATATATCAGTGGTAGAAAATCCTTCTTAAATGACCCAAATTCCATTTTCATGTCACCCTTCACTATTTTTAATCCATTTTTAAATTTTGACATCACTTCACTTGTCATTGTGTTCACCATGTCCTCAAGTTGGGAGACTATCTTTGATGCCCTCGAAGCTGAAGATTCATGTTCCACATCTTCCTTACTAGGATTTTGACCCCTCCCTTGGCCTTTAGTTGATCTCCCGTCATGATGTAGGTTTGTGTCTTGAGATGCCAAGGTTAGGGTAGAAAGTTAGGGATTGAGGTTTCCTAAGGTTATTGGTTGAATATAGAGAAAATTAGAAAACAAACCCTAGATATTTTTTGGCAAGATTTTCAAAAATATAAAAAACTCAAAAAATTTCCCAAAATTACAGACTAGGTAGAAAATTTATGAAAAACACTAAAGCGATATATTTTTTCGAAAACAAGTAAAAAATATTGAACTTTGGAGAGGATATTACTTGATTGATTTCCCAACACCAAGAAAAAAATTGCGTAAATTCGCTATTGTATTTGAGGTATAGTCGAGCCTTCACAATTAGGGTTTTGATGCGAGATCTGGTGAGATCAAGTTCGATACCACTTGTAATGAAATTACATAGATATATTTGAATCTCGCAAGCAATAGAATACAAAGAACACCAAAATATAAATAAATTATCTCAATATGCAAGTATAATGACTTACCCACTTCGAGGGGTCAACCTCCAAACCATGCAATAATACTCAAGTGCTCAATATGATGATAATAACCTACTCCCTAAATCCTATATATACCCTATTATACTATCCAAAGCCCTAAATCCAACCACGATAGGCATATGAAAACATAAATAATAATTATATGACTCGATAAAATATTATGTTAGTCTATCCATATCCCGATATATGAATTAGGGTTAAAGGCTTAACAAAGACACTAGAGGATGAGAATTCCAATGTAGTGAATCATATTCATCGTTCTCTCCCCCACTACACAATTATTATGGTGGTTGTGTGTTGATGTGGGTCCCCTTACCTTGTAATTATTACCAAAAATATATGAGAAAAATGTCATTTGGGTAATGACTAAAACACACAAGTATAAAATCCAACAAAAATTAATATATGTTGTAAAAATTAATTCATTCGCTAAGACTAACTCACTCCAAAAGTAAAACAACAAATAAAAAACTTCTTCTACTAAGAGATATATCGAATAATTTTTAATTTGCATCTCCAAAGAATGTTTTGAAACCACACATACACTTTTTTCATTTGCATAAAAATAGTTGTAGATCCCTAGTAATTTTAATTATGTTCACCCACAATCTTGCATCGTGACATTTATTTGTATAGTGTTATAGAGTGGTAAATCAACAAATTTAGGAATGTTATTGGCCCATGAAAAGGAATATTTTCCAAATTCCATAATATTTCCATCGGAAGTATGGAATAACTTAATGGGGAAATTATGTTGGGAGATTACGAACTATAAAATCAGTATACCAAAATACATGAAAATCAAAAAGGAAAAACCAAATCCTTCAGAAATATTTTTGGATTTCAACTATACATATTAGATATCCTTGAAAAGTGATTTAATCATAGCTAAGGTTCCTAATTAAGTGACGTCTTACGTAATGCCTACAAAATTTGCACACAAGTACAACGGTAAAAATGCCGAATAATATTTTTGACCTTTCATTACTTGATACACACCACATGGGATCACTTAGGATAACTCAACATCACACAAGACATTTGCACAAGCATGAACCCACATATATAACATAATGAGGAACGGATAACACCATAAACAAAGACGAAACATATACACTTTTCCAAACCTACTTAAAAGGCTTACAATGGGGAGAGGTCATCATTGCAACTACCCCTTATCTCTCCAAGAAGGAATCTTGGCTAGCCTTTGGTTCCTCCAAAGCATACACACCACATCAACTTCAACAGACCCTTATCCCTCCATTATAACACGCACTTATCCCTCCACTAAGACTAGCCACGAATTCCTTTGGTTTCTCCAAACAAACCACACATTTGGAGGGTGACTGCAAAGGTTAGTCTCGACTCAAGTATATGCATTATTTATTTAATCTAATGTTGGCTTGAGCCTTGTACATGTAGCTAGGGTTTGTTTTGCAAGTTCATATGTAACACTAAAACTCTATAATGAAGTGGATGCAACAAAGAGTGAAAGGAATAAGACAAGTTCAAACACTAAGAAGATCAGAACCAGAGAATTCACCAAGACACTAGTGCTCGGTTCGAGACACCAAAGACACCGAGAGGTCATGTCCTCATCGGAGCAGTCATGTCTAATGGAGTTGTAAATTCCATTTTCCTAGATGAAGCTTATTCAATCCTGATCCAGCTTGTTCCACTCAATTTCTAGCCTGGGACTAGCCTAGATCCCTGAACACAAGCTAATTCACTCCTATTTAATATTATATTCAAGAAATAATCATATAAGATCATACAAAGACATGGAAAATTAATGTTACTACTGCAAAAAAATGAGGTCACAAAATGGAAATGTATTTTGAGCCAACAATGTCCTTAAAGGAAAACTCAAACACATACCAAATGAAATTAATGTAGCCATTGTTGAAGATCTCCTAGATGTTGAAAATGATGAAGAATGTGTATTTAAAAAAACCACACTTTGAAGATAGGAAGGGGTCTAGTGTAGACCAAGCTCGACATGGAGTGTTGCCCGGTTAATTCAGAGTCTGTGAATATTGGGAAGTATAACCTTACGAGGGTTGAGAGACAAAATGATGTAGCAATGTGAAAGTAGCTCAATATAGATAGTTGTCCAATAATTTAATAGGTTTGTGATTCAAGAGTTTGGAGAGATGGAATCCAAGAACTCCGAAATTCAGTTGAGAACTACACCTTTACAAAGGTTATGAGGTAGCTTGATGGAGCTCTACTTAGTCAAAAAAAAGTGTTTTCAAAGGAAAAGTTTCGAAAAATGTGTGGCCTTTTGGTTATGTTACTTTAATCTTTTGTCAGTGTGTTTTTTTCTATAGTGTAAGCCTTAAGAGGGGGTATTAGAATATAAGGCTTACAATTTAGTATTAAGTCAATATTAGTTAAGTATTAACTAATAAACAATTGTAACCACTTCAACCATTTTGTAACCATCTCTCACATGATAAAATGACAAGCATGCCATGAATAATGTGTGCATTCCAATGTCTTTTCAATCTTTCTATGTACATTTTCTAACAATGTGATATAGGGCAACAAAATATGTATGTATTCATATTTGCATAATTTGATGGAATGTGCTCTAAGGGAGAGATGCTTCAATGTTGGGCTCAAAGTTCTTAAAATGTCTTTAAAATGTAGACACCCTGGATAACCCTAATAGGTTGAAGTGTACATGTTTAAATAGATGACTTGTGTGAATGATTTCACATTGAATCGACTTTAAATTGACCAAATTAACTTTTGAAGTTGAAAATGACTATTGCAAGTACAATGGACAAGTTCATTTATTTTTAGATTGATATATCAACCGAACATGTCCTAAGCCCACAAGCCTATCCAAAATTAGGATGTAATCTAGTTTAGACATGGAATGGATTCTTGAGACTAAAAATGTGTTTTGTATAAGACACATTAATTCCAAAGGTGTTAGACTAACAAATAAGTCATGACTTGTGGACTTGTATGATTGAGCAAGATGCCTTTAAGTTTAGTTGATAAATGTATAAATGGTATGATGTTGTAATACATGTCAAGGATTATTGCCAAGTGCCATGAGACAAAATTTTGGGTACCACACAATCATAGATAGTAAAATTCACTCCGAAGCCAAATAGTCTACCAAGCACTTTCATAGGTCTTAAATGCCACTTAGACTAACAACATTAAAAATTGTTCTTTGGTATGAACTTTAACACAGCTTATAGAATTCAACCCAAAACCACTCATACAAACAATCTTCTAAGCAATTTAATAAGTCCTAAATGCCAATTAGATTGATATGCTATCGAAAAATGTTTGTATTTCATCTTAAAGTTGAGCTCCTCATCAGAGACTCTTGATTAATCTTTTGGTATGAACCCAATTTATAAGTTTTGAGTTCTAAGCTCAAAGTTGTGGCATCCATTGTAAGGAAAACCATTCCACACCATTGCCAAATGAAAGAGTTTTTTGAAAGGAATCCAAAACCGGGGTAAGGAAAGGGCATGCCTCAAGACATATGAAAGGGAAGTGGAATGTGAACATGGGAAACGAATAATCGCTTTCATTTATTAAGACATTATAAATGTAACAAATGTTAAACCAAAAAAATCAGAACAATTTATAGCAAAAACAACATTATTTTTTCCATAATCCATTTTTTAAAATTATAAATAGATAAGGGGTATGGGCTGGTCATGCTTGGATAAATTGAATTATATGCAATGCACTTTCAAACAAGTGTAAATATATTGACAATTTTTTTCTAATATGAAATACCTAACATCTAATCTATCTAATTTTGCAATTGATAGTCTATTTTATAATCTACTTAATTTTGAAAATAATTAATCACATGTTAATTATTATTTTAAAAATGATTTCCTACAAACATGAATTGTTCAATTTATTCACAATGTTTTTATTGTTCCTTTACCTCGAACTTGATGAAATACATAAACCCCTGGAATCAAAACCTATGCTTAAAAAGAAATTTGTACATTTCTTTCCCTCAAGAAAAATTCAATGGAAACCCGTGAATCTCTAATACATCCCATTTCTCAAAACTTATTGTGTTTTGAAATTGTCAAAAACCTTTTATTTGCACATAAATTGTCACATTGACACAAGAAGCATGAGCTCGTTTATTAGCACTAGAAATGAAGAACTCAAAGAGGAGTAGTTCGAGCACAATCTGCATTCCCTTCAATTGAGAGGTTGAGGGATATTTATCATTCAATACATAAAGCTCCTCTTAAGCATAAGAACATTTGTATTTTATAGGAAAGTTTATTGTAGCAATGATATTCTCTTAGAGATCATTTTTGTATTTGATTAAAATGGCATGCCCATTTTTTATTATTTTATCCTATTACAAATATGGATGCATGAAAACTTGAAACTTTTATTTGTTCCACGTTTCTCCTATATGTTTTACATATACATATGTGAGACGTACTTTTCACCATCTCACATAGTCTTCAACAATTTTTAGCCTTTACTAATACTCAAACATTGTGATTTACAAGTTGCTCAAGAGTGGAAACTTAGTATGGAAACTTAAAATGTATATAATCAATTGCAGGATTCACCAAACCTTCCATGATAATTGTAGCAATTGTCAAAACAACTACCTTCTAATGAAGGAAAGGAAATCCTTCTTGAGGTAGACGAATATTCTATCTGGGACATTGATTCCAATATTTGAGTTTTGTCATATAATAAAAAGTAATCAAAAAGGAACACTGACATCATAACGACCACCCCAATCATCATCATTGCGACCACCCCAATCATCATCATTTTCATTTTCATCATCTTCCGCCCCATCTTTTGATTTTTCTTCTTCTTTGGATGATTTAGCTCTTGCATATCGCCTGCAAAATAAACATGTTACCTCTAAAATACTTTCTTTTATAGTTTGCCACATCAGCTTTTATATTTTGATATTAAGTTTCCTTTCTTGAGATAAAAAGTTACATGCTACTTCTAAATAACTATTTCTTAGTAATATCCAGAATAATAAGAAAGTGATGTGTGTGTGTGTGTGTGTGTGTGTGTGTGTGTGATATGAATTTTTCATAATTCAAATAAATGGAACATTTTGCAATTTGACAATGATAATAATAAAAATAAATTAAATATTCATCACAATATTTGCAAACCATGGGGTGCTAACGAGCAAAGCAAATCAAGTGAAAATACAGAATTACCTACCTTTGAGATAATAGACTTCTTAGTTCTGTAATACTATTTTCATATTATTTAGTTTCTAAATAATCAGTCAAAGCAATGGCTATCACCCTCCCCAATATGGGCAAGGTCTATCTCCTCTCTAGTATAAAGAGATGATTAGCCGGACAAGGCACCTCAGCTTTATGTCAAACATAACAGAGATGGGGCCTCACGAGGCAATCCTAGTCAAGCAAGCTATGGCAGTATTTCCAATGGCTCATAGTTCTGTAATGCTTTGTTGCCACACACAATGGGGAAACTACTAATCATACAGCAGAGGCAGTTACTATACAGTACGTTCCTTTCACTTCCTCGTTGCCAAAGCAGATTCCAAAGTTATTATAGAGATGAATCAGACACAAGCGAAAGTCTTATTTGTCATCCAATTCACGGAGTTTAATATTTGACATTGTCATAACAAAAAAACTCAAAATTGGAAAAAAAAAAAATATGTTAGTCTACTTTATTTCCCTCCATCCCCCACCTTATTTCCCTCCATTTTTCTCCCATCACACCACTTTTCAATTCTCTTGACAAGTGTCAAATCCAAGCCATCTCCATTGGTATGATCCTTATATATTTTGCCCTTATACCATTCTTCATCCTTGCCTACCTACACCCTGAAAGCTCCTCAACTCTACCCTCATGCTGTTCAACTACCCACTGCCATATCTCACCACCACATAGATGATCTGTATGCAACCACTCCTCAAGCGGTCTTCATCACTGCAGAGCATGCTTTCACATTTATTACCTAACATTCTCTACTCTCCATCTGACCGCATTAATGAAGTCTCTTCATTCCTCGTGTTGTGCAGCTCATTCTTCTATTTGACATGAAGGTGATCGGGTGCTTGAAGATTATATTCGATATACAGGATTTGTTTCTTGTAAGGAATCCTCAATTGTACACTTCCAGACACTTTTGGCTTGACAAGCATCAAGAGGAAAAAAACATTATTGATAATGTATTCATTGTAAAACATGTCAATGGAGTGATTAATGGAGTAGTAAACTAGCTAGCGATAAGGAGAAATTGATGCTTAGGAACATGTGCCTCATTGAACTTGTGATTCTGATCGCAACCTTCTTCCAATTACAGGAGCGAACTCTTTAAAGTTCGCACCTGGTGATCAAGCTTGGGATTGGGAAATTATGGCAGATTTTCAAATTTGCCAAACAACAGTAGCAATGAATGCCAAACACCAAAAAGATGCTTTAAAGCCTCCATTTCAGATGCTGAACAATCTAGTAAGTGTTCTATTAAACCATGAGACATGTTATTCAATATGAGGTCAAATCTTGTTACTAGCAAGGAGAGGGAAAGGTTTCGTTCAATGAATAAGTGTAATTCTAGTTTACGTAAAAGGCATCATTCATACATCATAGGATCATACGCTGAGGATGAATTGTCCTATATAGAAACTGTATGATCCTTGAAATAGGTGTCTACCTTGTCAAACTCCAAATACGGAAAAGAGTAGAAGGCCTTTTGAGAGCCTACACTCAAAATGATAAAAAGTAAGGTTATGGTAATAGACAAGGGTTGTGGTAATACACAAGGCAATAAAATAAAGGGGGTAATAGTTCAAGCGTTGTGGTGATATGCAAGACAATACAATAAAAATAAAATATGATAACAAGCATGAGCTATAACATAAATGAATTGAAGCAAGCAACATAGTTAATCAAACCTGCACAAACAATGATAATAAACAAGGTCATGGTAATAGACAAGGATCGTGGTAATATGCAAGACAATAAAATAAAAAAAATAAATGGTAACAGTGACAAGCATGAGCTATATAACATAAATAAATCGAAGCATGCAACATACATAATCTAACCTGCACAAATAAAAGAGATAGGGTAAAGGGGCACTTATCTTGAGTCAACTTGTTGGTGCATTAATCTCCCCCTTGGCTGAAGCACTTTGTGAAAGATGGTTGTACGTGGGGTCAAGAGGGAAAAAAGAAACCCTAATAGACCATAGTGGGGACTCCAAATACTAGGTGTACTTTGTTGATCAAATCTCCTATTCTTGAATCTCCGAGGCCTTTTATTACAACTTGTCTTCCTTTGGTGAAAGCTCATTTAGCCTATTTCTCCAAGAAACCTAAAGAGGAAATCTTGTTGTGGGCACGGGCAAAGCAGATGTCAAATTCTTGTTTTGGAAAGGACTATGAATGAGCCTATAAATAGCGGTGCATATTCCTAGGTCACAACTCCACATAGCTGACATCACCAGCCATGGCCTGTGACAAATGATATGCGTTGTCACTGACCATGGCCATGATGTTGGCCAGGCACAGTCTAGCAAGATGGAGGTATGGAAAGATCAGGGATGACCTGTGAACACCCTGCAGATGATGGGAAGGTTTTAGAGAGGCAATAAGGAGGGTAATAAGGATGGTACTAGGTAGGAAGACGACTAGATATAGGGGAGAATCACACATCTCTTCACATGTTGGCCCAAGGCCCAAAGCCAGCCCACCAAAGCCAAAATATGGGAGATAGATGTGCCAACAAGGCCTTCACAAAACAAAATGTGAGTGAAGTAATTTTGAGATGTATATAGAAACAAAATGTTAGTACTCCATCGATGTTAAGCAATTGTTGCCATGTTAAAGGGTGGGTACAAAAGTTTCCCATTTGCAACTCACCAGACTTGTGTGATAAAAAATCACTTTAAGGGTGGGCACAAAAGTTTCCCTCTAACCCAAATGAAGCTTGCTCGGCACCATACCTATGATATCTTCAAGGTGCACTGTGTCAAGATCTACACTATGTTGGGTTGTGGAAACAAGTGATATTGGAAATGAATAGGAAAAATTGCAAGAAGTGGAAGCAAAACTAAATACCGATATGCAACTACTCAAAATAGTAAATACAAATCAGATAATAAAACCTGCTCTCGAGGTGGTAAATTTACAAACTCAGATGGGAAGATTTGCAGAAGTTCAACTTCTGGTGATCCACACATTCAAGATGTCATGCAGGATACCAAGAAAAGCTAGTCATTCCATGCTAATATATAGTGATTATTCCAAAGAATAGATGCCTAAACAATCACGAAAATGTTGCAACCCTTGGAAGGAGATGAAAGATAGTTGCATCCGACCATCATCGAAGAAGTAGTTAACCAGTTCTGTCTCATTTTACTTGATGTCGAGGTCCTAATATCTTACAATTAACTGTTGTTTAGTAACATTTGGCTTTTACATTAGTTTTAAGTGGTAGAAGGTTCAAGTTGTTTTTCTATAGTTAGTAGTTCTAAAAATCATGATTTATCGGGCGATAATCGCGATAAATCGTTTTTCCCATGCAAAATGATTTATCTTTCCATAAATCGCGATTTGTTTAATGGCGATTAATCGCGATTTTCAGCACTGTAAAATCTGCAAAAATCGTGGAAAATTGTGTGAAAAATTGTTCCATTTCGTCATGGTCGAATCGTTTTTAGCTTCTGCGTTTTTTTTTTGGTGTGTTTTCTCCTGCTGGAATCGTTTTTTTCCTTTTTTGGCATTTCTTTCCTTTTTTGGATTTTTGGTGAAAAAATCAAGCACGGAAAAAAATTTGCCATTTTTGGAAAGGGTCCGGGAAGATGTAGCAGTAAAAACTTGCATGTGCCATAACATTCATTCTGTGGCTCCGTTTCAGGTGTCGTTTTCTCTAAAAGTGTATATTTTCTCAAGCTCTACGCATTGATGGCAATATTTTTATTATTTTCATAAAATCCATTTTTGCACCTTTTTGGACCAAGCAACTTAACATCATTATAATAGTATACATTGTATAACGATTTAACATTTAACATCATTTAACAACATAACGATTTAACATTTAACATCATTTAACATTATAATAGTATACTAGTATACAATATAATAGTATATACTATATTGTATATTATACAGAGTCACTTCTCGCATCATTTAACATTGTTTTTACATTTAATTTAAGTATATTTTATGAATTTAAATGTTTTTAAAAGTAGCGATAAAGTTGCCGATTAATGCCGATTTTTTGCCGATTCCCGATTTTCGATTCAAAATTTGGCCTGCCGATTAATCCCGATTTACAATTTTTTGAACTATGGTTAAGATGTTAAAGGTTAGTATTTCATAGTTTGTCTTTTGCCTTTGGAGTATTTGGGCATTGGAGACCCCTTTTGACATCTCGACAAATGGATATTTTGGTTTTTT
Source organism: Taxus wallichiana var. yunnanensis (assembly GCA_018340775.1). Lineage (NCBI taxonomy): Eukaryota > Viridiplantae > Streptophyta > Pinopsida > Cupressales > Taxaceae > Taxus > Taxus wallichiana. The sequence goes on from CM031237.1 coordinate 365,577,392, forward strand.
TGACAACCAAAAAGTGTACAAGCGATGTTGCATATTTGAAAGGTTGTGGTTTAACACGGTTTATGGCTCATAACGGAAAACGGAAAGCATATTTTGAAGCATTAAACTAGATTGATTATTTTACCAAAACAATCAATAATTAATGCCAATGTTACATAAGTTTCCTGCAGGACAGGACATGTTTGAGAGGTCAAAAGAAAATTACTGCACTAGTTGAGGATTTACTTGAATACATTTTTAAAACTATATTTAGAAAATTGAATGACATAAACTAACATTATAAACAAATTAAAAGAAAATGAAATTAAATCAAAATAACATGATACGTCCAATGATCCAATATTGAATGATACGATATTGTTACATTACTCATGAGTCATTAACAATTAAAATTGATTACAAAGCACTGATTTGGTGAACCCACAACGAAAATCCATCAACTACTCAAGTTTCAATAGTTCAACTATAACTTGAAGTATGAATTTATTAAGTTACAAAGTGAACAAAGAGAGTGGGAGGCCTTGGTAGGACACTTTTTACATTCTGATTTAGGTTAACGCCTTTTTAATTCTAAGTATCTCTTATATAAATGTGTTTTTGTATGTTGATGTCTGAGTCTTATAGACACCCCCAAGATGGTTGAGGGGCTTCTTGACATCCCGAAAACTTTTTCCGTTTAGGTTAACACCTTTTTAATTTCAATGTCTCTTATATAAATGTGTTTTTTTGTATGTTGATGTCCCCAAGTATTATGGACATCCCCAAGCGATCAAGGGAAGTCTCGACATCTCGAAGACAGATGGATGTCCCATGTTTTGTCTTTAGGACATGGTGACATTCCATAAAATGTCTAAAATTCAGAGGCACCCCTAAGACATCCCCTTTTTGGTTTGTTGAAGGAGATGGGAGAGGGACATTTCCTCCTAGTCCTCACACCCCCAAAATGTCCAAGGCAAGGAGAAAATGGGAGGGATGCATCCCCAATTGGTCCAACACTATCTCGTCTCTAAGTGTTACATTGAGACTATATTGTTCTTGTAAACAAAGGGTCCATAAATAAAGGGTTCATTATCAAAGGATTAAATCATTCCTTAAGTTTGAACGTGTAAATTTATGTTCTTGACTTTCATGTTTTAAAAACTTTGTTAGTAATGGACTTTTTGTGGTGACTTAAGTCAATGTTCACCGCGGCATTAATCAATACAAAGTTTTCATAGAAATGATCACTAATGAATACTGCTATCAAGAAACATAACATTTGAAGGTCAAACTTTTAGGGTTGAGAGCTACTAAAACCTTCTTGCAATAGTGGGCAAAAGATCATAATATTTGACCTAACTTTAGTTGTTTGAGTTTTCTCTTGCATGTTTGAAACACCCAAAATAAGTGAAGTGTGTGCCCCATAAGGATTGAAGTACTTGGATGAATAGCATAGGAATTGTTGGTTGGCAACTTGGCAACATAGTGACATTGACATGAAGAATGCTATTTTACTTAGAAGCCCATTTCAGGTTGAACTATCTAGTGATTGGTACCATATCACAAGTTGATGTGTAATGTGTTTTTATCTGCCATAATATGTACAAAGGTTTCAACATAAGATCAAACCAACATGTATATCCATTATAATTAATAGGACAGGTCTATAAGTATTCCAAATGCATTATTGAATCCCAAAGCTCCAAGGAAATAATAAATCATCTACCATGATATCACTTAGGCGAAGGGAAAAAGTTTTTACTACTCCATAGAACTGCACTGACTACTATTTCTAAAACCCAAGGAAATTTTTGTTTAAGGCCAGGATGGTTAGAAAATATGGTGCCTGAGATACCACTAGTACTTACCCCACTCGTGTGGGGATTGTTATCTGAATCTCATGTAAATATCATAAGCAGCCACAGAACATCTTGTTGAAAATGAAGTAAGCCAAAGATCCATTCTCTTTTACAAGAACATGTTACAGGTCTTTAATCTCTTAGTTTCATAAAACATTCCAATATTATCCTTCCAAAACCTCTTGATCAGACAGCCCTTCAATGTCTGCTTCCAAGGATTTGTAGGAATAAATGAATAAGACTTCCCCTTTTATAATTGTTTTGTATGGTTATGCGGTTGTAACCGCTAACTAATTTTGTAACCGTCTTTGCATAATAAATACCCGGACACACAACCCATTTGTACAGTGTGCATTCCGGTTTCTCTTCATTCCATCTTTGTACATTCTATTCTTTCTTTTTCCTTTCTCTCTCCGCATATTCTAACAGTGGTATCAGAGCGTGGGGCAAGCAAAGAGAGGGAGGAAGAAAGATATTTTCGTGAGTCCCATTAGGGCACGCTGCAGTCGGAAATCAAGGGCACGCCATTAGGGCACGAAAAATCACGCTGTACAGTCGCGAATCAGAAGAATACAGTCACGAAAATCACGCTGTACTCACGTTTTTCAGAAAAAATCACGCTGTACTCGCGTTTTCTAAAAAAAAAAAAAAGTCACGAAAATACAGTCGCGAATGGCACGTTTTTCAGGAAATAACAGCATTTTCGAGACACAAGGAGGCTTTTGAGAAAAGGAAAGACAAAGACTGCAAAATCGTGAGTTTCATATAGCCACGATTATATACTAATTCGAGGGACTGCAACAAGTCACATAATATACCAGTCGACATTACAGTCACAACAGTCGAGGTTTTTCGCAGCATTTTCAACTCATTTTCGTGGCATCTTGGTGGCTTTCGTGGGCTTCCTGAAGTATGCTGAAGATTTTGTGCTAGGGCACGAACAATATAACCATGAAAATACAGTCCTTTTGAGCACAAAATAGCCACAAAAACAGACATGAATATAGTCGCGAATTGCAAATAAATACGGTCGTGGCTTGAAAAGAAATCGCGAGGGCTAACCCAAAATAAAAAAAAAAAAAAAAAAACTGGGGTCGAGGAGCAAGGAAAAATCAAGAGCACCATCATACAATTTATATAGTCGTGAATAACAGTTGCAGTCATAAATTTACAGTCACGTTTTTCAGGAGAAAAACAAAGTTTCAAGTGAATACGAACTAGGGCACATTATTAGTTTGGACAGTTCTATTCTTCCTATATCTAGGGAACAGAAATTCCCATAGAAAAATATTGTGGTCTAAATTTTCATACATGGAAAATAAAAATACAAGTGCAACTTATGAATAAAAATTCGAGGGGCATAGTAAACGGGAAAGAGAAAGCACCCACTAGATGCAGAAGGTAGTGAGGACAGTGACGAATACGCACTATAAAGATGCTCTAAACTTTGAAGGCAAGAAAGGATACAGGGTAGTTGAAGCTCAGTATGGATGGTTGCTCAGATAGTTCGGGAGACTGTGGATCTTGGGAATTATACCCTCACGAGGGTCATGAGACAACTTGATGGAGCTTGTGGATGGCTCAGTATGGATGGTTGTCCAATAATTCGGGAGATCTGTGATTCGGGAGTTCGGGGAGGTGGAATCCGGGAACTCGGGAATTCAGCTCGGGAGCTACACCTTTACGAAGGTTACGAAGCAGCTTGATGGAGCCCTACCTTATCATAGCATTGCTTTCAAAGTGAAAGTGTTTGAAGATTGCGTAGTTCTGTTTTGTTAGATTGTTTGTTTTTGAGTTATGTAGGGTAAGTCTTAAGAGGGGGTGTAGGAATAAATGAATAAGACTTCCCCTTTTATAATTGTTTTGTATGGTTATGCGGTTGTAACCGCTAACTAATTTTGTAACCGTCTTTGCATAATAAATACCCGGACACACAACCCATTTGTATAGTGTGCATTCCGGTTTCTCTTCATTCCATCTTTGTACATTCTATTCTTTCTTTTTCCTTTCTCTCTCCGCATATTCTAACAGGTTTATGATTCCCACACCCTACTGCACTTTACCATTTGATAGGCCTTAGGTCTTTAACAAAAGCATTTAGGATTTTTTTTAATTTCTTCTACCCGAACCTGCTTGCTCAAAAGGGTCTGTTCACATTTCCATTGGTCCTCCAAATTTCTTTGAGGTAAGAACTATGCAAAGATGTGAATAAATCCTTATTCGAGTATTAATAGGAAAAGGTACTTTGGTCACTTTTCTCTTGATCGATATTGATAGACATTATCAAATTATTCACATCCAGTAGTACACCGCCCAAATGGTCTGCAAATTAAACATAACACAATCCAATCAAGAACTGTATCATTACTTGGAAATGCATCTTCAATATCTTCAATTTGCTTCCCATGCTGGGACTGGTTTTACCCTTATATCCAGAACTTGATTGATAGAGTTGAGAATTCTAGTAATATCGATCATGCTCTTTTCCAGCAGTAACCAAACAATATCATTCATGATGTGCAATCAGGCACAAAATCATTCATGATGTGCAATCAAGCACAACGGCAGTTTGCCCATACAGGGAAGTGGCTTGACCATCCTTGATGGCATGGTATAACAGGCAAGAAAACCCAACAATGAAAACAAGAACATCAGTGGCAATAGAGGCAGCATATTGCAGGCCTCAGTGGTCCAAATCTATAGGAACTACTGCTAGTTTGTCAGACCACCCTGGGAACTGCTTTCATCCATGAACTCCAGAGAAGGTACTTTGTAAACAGAAAAAAAAAAGGATTATTCAAAAATGGACTTAGAAAAGGAGAAAACAGCAAGAACAGACCCAAATTCTGCACCTTTAAAATAAAAACCAGAAGATAGCTCAAAAAAAATTTCTAAAGAAAACCCACCAACAGAGAGGGCTGAAAGCAGAAGCCCTCCCTCTATCCAGGCTGCAAAATTATTTCCCATACCAACAAAAAATTCACAACCAAATAGAGTACTCGCAGTGTTGCATACTTTACAAGATTACGTTTTACGCAATTTTATGACTTGTGGCAGTAAACAGAAAGCATAGTTTGAACTCATTGAAGTATAAATATAAATTTAGTATTTTACTAAAAACAGTCAATTATTGCCATGTTACATAAGTTTCGGGACAGGAGGACGAGTTTCCAGGGATGGAAATATATTTCCTGCACTGAAGGGCTACTAAAAATACATAAAAGATAGAAATTATATTTAAAAATCAAATAACATAAATTAATATTATAAACAAATTAAAGAAGTTGAAATTGAATCAAAATAAAATGATACATCCATGATCCAACATTGAATGATATAGTTACATTAATCACGAGTCGCTAATGATTAAAATTAATTACAGAGCACTGATTGGCTGAAGTTACAATGAAAATCCATCATCAACACTTCAAATTTCAACGGTACAACTACAACTTACAAGTATGAATTTATGAAGTTACAAAATAAACAAGAGGGTGGGGCAGCTTTGGTGGGGCCCTTTTAGGTTCGGGTTAATATTTTTTTAATTTCATGTGTCTTATTTTAAAGTGTTTTTGTATAACGATGTCCCCAAATGTATTGATGTCCCAGAGAGAGCCGAGGGAAATTTTGCCATCTTCGGACATGCCATGGTATGTCTTTGAGGGAGGAGACTTTCTATGAAATCCAGGGAACATCCCTGAGACGTCCCCTTTATGAGTTTGTCGAAGGGGATGGGAGAGGGACATTTGCTCCCCATCCTCACATCCCTGAAAAGTCCTGGACAGGATAAAAATGAGGGGGTTGTGTCCACAAGTAACTAAAATAATTACCACCATCACATCCATAACTATCTTGTCTAAGTGTTGCAGACTATTGTTGTTATTTAACAGAGGGTTATCATTGCTCGAGTTTTACCATATAAATTTACATTCTTGATGTTCACATGTCACAAAAGTTTTTTAGTAGTTGACTTTCTTTAGGTTATCATAAGTTAATGTTCACCCAACATTATATTAAAGGTAAATAATGGATACAAAGTTTTCATAGAGATGGTCACTAATGAATATTGCTATCAAGAAACATAACATTTGAAGGTCAAACTTTTTAGGATCAAAAGCTACTAAAACCTGACTTTTGAGATGCATTCTACCAAACAATAGCAGTTTGAATTTCCTCTCATGTCTGAAACATCCAAGACCCAAATACCTCTCATGTTTGAAACATCCAAGACCAAAATAAGCAACTAAGTGGCCCGTAAGGATCAAAGGACTTACATGAATAGACTTGAAATTGTTGGTTGGCAAATAGGTAAAATACTAAAATAACGAAATTGACATGACTAACACTATTTTACTTAGGGGCCTATTTTGGGTTAGATTGTCCAGTGTTTGGTACCATATCACAAGTTTATGTCTAAGGTGTTCTTCTCTGTCATAACATGTACAAAGGTTTCAACCTGGATCAAACCAAGAAGCATATCCACTATAGTTAATGGAACAGCTCTATATGTGTTCCAAATGCATTGCTGGGTCCCAGAACACTGAGGAAATAATTAATCACCTACCATGTTACCATTTTTGGATAAGGAAAAACGTTTTTGCTACTCCATAGAGCTTGCAACTACAGTTTCTATGGTAGGGAATGCTAGTTCAAGAGCCACCCAAGGAAAATTGGTGTTGAAGTCCAAGATGGTTAGAAAATTTGCTGCCTAAGCTACCACTAATACATACCCCACTCAGGGATTGTTAACTGAATCTCATGTAAATCTTATAGAAGGCCAAAGAACATCTTACAGGACATGTTACAATTTTTAATCTCTCTGTTTCATATAACATGAACATCCCAATATTCTCCTTGCAAGAGCTTTAGAGACAACCCTCAATGTCTACTTATAAGGATTATGATTCCCACAAACTATCTATTGCCTTCCTTTCTAACATGGAAGAAGGATATTCTGTTAGTGCACCGACAAAGGGGTAATGCTACCTCTAAAAGAATGTTTAACACCAGTTATGCCCAGAATAATTTCCCTCATACTATACCCATTATGATTTGGGAGATCCACAACTTCTGAAATGCTAACTGCAACCCAATGGGAAGAGTTGTGGAGTCCTCTCAACACTTCTTCAAAACATCTAATCTAATTTACTGGGTACTCCAAGGTATCAAACATATCCACTATTCTAATGCCTTCTTTTCTGACACGGAAGAAGGATATTCTGTTAGTGCACCTACAGAGGGGTAATGCTACCTCTGAAAGAATGTTCAACACCAGTTTTACCCAGATTTTATTTTACTCATACTACCCATTATGATTCGGGAGACTCCTACAAATTCCATCCACAACTTCTGAATAGCCAACTGCAACCCAACAGGGAGAGTTGCAGAGTCTTCTCAAAAAATTTCTTAAAAACATCTAATCCAATTTACTGGATACTCCGATGTATCAAACGTATCCTGATATTGATATTTTGGATATACTGTATCAAATACATTAATTTTGTATTGCACCCAAATATAACTTCAATACAACAATCTCATATCTGGACAGCCAAAACGGTACCCTGGTTGTAATCCGGTGATACCCACTTGCTAGTTTAATGGTCTCGGGATAGAGGTAGCACCAATTTCATCATTTCCAGTCACTAGTCTAGTATTTCTTATAGTGGGTGAAAACCATAGTTACCAGGTTCGAAAATCCGATTAAGTTTGGAAGGGTAAAAAAATCCTGAAAATCCAAAATTCTCGAAAAAATCCGGAAAAATCGTTCAGAATATATATACTTATATTATTTATTTAGTTATTAACTTATTACTAATTATATTTTATTGACATTTCACGTAGGGATTTACTTAGTTATTAACTTATTGCTAATTATATTTTATTAACATTAAACTTAGTAACTTAGTAGTATATAATTAAATGTTAACTTATAATATTAAAAATAATAACAAATTTAATAAAAAACAATATATATTTTCAAAGTTAATAATTATAAATATATAAACATTTATTTATTATATAATATTAATAGCATTTGCTAAAGTTTTAAACTATAAATTAAAAAAACCCTAATCGAATCAGAGAGGTAAAAGTTAAAACCACATCGGTAAGTCTAAACGGAGTGAAAGACAACGACCTGATGCTACAATTCATAGTAATTCCTACCGCGACCATTGTCACAGCCACGTTTTTGCCACACAGCCATCATTGTCACCTCTGAGTGCAGCGAATTTGGTTCTTCCCCTTCTCTCGACCCCCAAGGGTTGAGATAAGGCTGAAAGCTTCATCGTTTCTACTTGCTCGACCCTTCTGGTTTTTTTTGCCCAACCGTAATAGATCCTTCTGTATCGATTTACTCCTCTATGGAAAATACGAAGAGGCCATTTCCATCTGCCACGGAGAAGGAGAAGGAGAACGGAGAAGTGCTTATTTGCCACAGAGGTTTTTTTTTATTAATATAAAGATGGCGAACCGGACTGAATAAATCCGGAGGCCTCCAAAAATGCGGTTCAAACCGGATTTTGCTGGAATCCGGCCGAACCTGGTAACTATGGTGAAAACTGACTAGATTTTTGGTTTTTTCGCCAATACATTAGTATCTTGATATGAAGCTATTTATATAATCAAATAAATTTGACATTCAATGGTAACTAGGAACATGGAAATCTGATTCGCTCCATTTAAACTTCAAATCACTTGAAGCATCAACGCTAAATGCATTTTAAGTCATTGCAATTTTAGATTTTGCAGTGTATTAATAACACTATCAAAATGAGATGGAGGGGGTAAAGGAAAGAACAATGCCAACAATGTATATAAAATGAAAATCTAGAAAATGAGAATAGTATTAAAGTTTGAATCGGAAACTTTTCCAAATAATATGTTTCTTATAAACATATGCCCATAAGTTAAATAAGAAGTTGTTAGAACTGCAAGCTGTAAGAGTATGCTAAGAAACAAGCATATTGTATTTACATATAGCATGTGTATATAAAATGTATTTGTACCGATGTATCCACATCATATCGTAGTTCCGGGTCTTTCAAAAACTACTGCATTCATATCCTCTTTACTCGGCATTTGATAAGAACTATTGAACCCACCCAAACAACCAATCCTTGAAATCAAAGGGTCCCACCCAAGCCATGCTGAAAACTAATTTTGATCTGAAATGAATCTAAATGATGACAGGAAAATTGGAAATCCATGAAATGGTCATGAAATCTTCATCTGAAGTCATACTAACATGAAACTTGATACGGGGCATCCTCATATAGTCCTTAGAGTGCTCCATAAGTTTCAAAAAAAAAAAATCATTTGACACTCCAAACACACTCAGGTACAGTCCAGACTGTATACACCTTATTTTTCGCTGTTGCATGGCATCACCCTAGCTTGCCCTAGCATGCACCCTTACTACCTTCTTTACCATCTCTTTATGACTACTTGATATCCTCAATATTATCACCTTCGGCCCTGCCTATATAGCACCTTCAGATCACCTTCATACCTCTTCCAAGTGTTTTCTCTGCCTCCATTCTCTCTCCTCTCCTTATATATTTGTGGCCGAGGGCATCGACCCATCTAGTAGAATCTCATTTCTAGCCAATTACATAGACCACAATTAATGTCGTTGACTAAGAGAGTAACTTTAGGGTATGTTCTCCTATAAATAGACATCAATGTTGTCATTTTTCTTAATCATCATCACATAGTTTCATTTGCTTTCGCTTCACAGAGTTTGCTTTGCTTTCGGTCAAAAAATCTGCCCATTCTCTCTCCTCTCCTTATATATTTGTGGCCGAGGCATCGACCCATTAGTAGAATCTCATTTCTAGCCAATTACATAGACCACAATTAATGTCGTTGACTAAGAGAGTAACTTTAGGGTATGTTCTCCTATAAATAGACATCAATGTTGTCATTTTTCTTAATCATCATCACATAGTTTCCTTTGCTTTCGCTTCACAAAGTTTGCTTTGCTTTCGGTCAAAAATCTGCCCTTTAAGGATTAAGGTGTTTAATTTAGTGGAAATTATACTTTGAGGTCTACTTTGGAGCATTGGGTTACTAGGAGCAACAAGAATAAGAGTTGCACCAACAAGGTCCATCAAGTCTTTGGAATCCCTAATTTTAGTCTACTTAAGTATTCTACTCATCCCTCTTGCGATCCTCCCACAACTCTCCCACAAGGTGCTACTAACACAAGGGGTTAATGTGCCAACAATGTCTTCATAAAGGTAAGTATCCATAACCCTTTTCTTTCCTTTATGTTGGTATGATTGATTAAGATTGATGTATCATGTCTAAGACTAGGATAGAGTAGCATATCTTTGTTTATTGCATTATCTCCGACATCACTTGCTTAGTATCCGCCACATGGCATTACAACCCTTAGCCTAGGCTTCTAATAACACTTTCTTATCATTATTACTCTTGCAAATTTAGGATTCTACTAAGACTCCACACCCTATCTTAGACATAGGCTTTACAACCCTTCACCTTTGATACGAATGTGGATTACTATCTTCTAGGTCCACAACTATCATGCCCTTTCGTGCTATCCTTGACTTATGTGTTGGCCCTAAAATGGTCTTCTATTTATATCCTAATCTAATTTTTTTATCAGAGAGAGGATAATCATATTGACCATCTTAGCTAACATACATTATGGTGAACCCAATGTGAATCTTACTCGGTCATTGAGTGAGTCTTCTTCATGTTTATTTTTACCTCTCACCCTCTTCCTCAATGTTACAACACAATAAAGTTTTTCGGTGGCATGCCAATTGGTTGCATTCTCATGAGAAGCTGTTGAGCCCTTGTATCCCTTGCCTATATTGTCTAGCTTGGAGATAACTTTGATCACAATGCCATGATAAGAGAGGACATGGGGAGGTCATCGCAGCGCAAGATAAAGCCAAACAACACGATTGTCACGACAATGTGCATAAGACTAACGTCTATTTGGGTATATATACCAATCCTTTTCCCAATCACTTCAAAGCCGATAAATCTCATCAGCCCACACATAATAAGTGCAAATCAATTATTTCATCCAAGGCGATTGAAACCACCTATAATCCCACTACTGACAACACCAAAAATGCGGTTAACATGAAAGGTAGCAAAAGTGTAATTGTTGAGACTCAAGTTCAAACTAGCAATATGTAGGATCAAACCATAAATTATTATGATTAAGACTCGAGTTCAAACCAACATTAGGTAGCCTAGCTTGGACAAGTGGGATCCAATCTCTAACCGCACAAGTCAAATCCCTTTTTGAACTCATAAGAACCTCTCAAAGCATCTAACTATTTGATGACAGCCCTCTTCGACATGAATATCCCTTGCCCACCAGCTTTAGGGCAAGAGTCATAGTAGTAGTGTATCTTGAGATACACGAGAAAAGCTCAAAGATCCTTGAAGACAATAAAGACACTTTGATGCATACTCCATATGACATTCAGCAACAGGTTTACGATGTGATAGGGGATGTTTGTAGTTTCATTGCATGCCTTCTATGAGTTCAATCTTTATTTGCCTATAATACCCTACTATGACATTTCTTACCATCCTTAACTATCTTAATTTCTTGGTGCTTGAATATCTTGTTGCATGAATATCTCCTTATATTTCTAATACTGCCTGAATATCTCACTTTAAGATTATGCAGATGTCCATGATGTTGCAAATCAAAAGGAATGATTTTGGAACTACCATGTTGAGTGAAAAAGAATCCAATGTTTTCAGTACAATATGTGTACCCATCTTAAGGAATAAACGATAATTTGTAGAGTTTTCCCGAGTAAAAACAACCATATGCAAACCCTAAATAATAATGATGCAATGAGAATAAAGATAAGGCACATCATCTGCCCCAAAATATGATTTTAATTTAGAATTAATTAATACTTTAACTTCCATATGTATAATCTTATCTCCATAATTGATTTAAAATATCTCACTTTACTTTCTTTTACTACTCGAATATCTCACTTTGTTTTATCTCGTTGCAGAATATCTCATTTTTATTTACTTTACAACCAGCTTTTGATATCTTATCCCCTTAGGTACATACGGCCATTGACCTCTCTTTTGAGCACAATGGAGATTTATATTTGCGAACTGTTCTTACAACCTCTTGTGTTTGATATCTTATCCCCCTCGGTTAAGAACAGCCATTGATCTCTTTTTAAGCACTTTGGTAATTTATTTTTACAATCTCTCTTTACAAGATGCCTTTGACATCTTTTCCTCTTGAGTTTATTCTTCCTTTTGCGTCCTCCTAGGATCCTTTGGTACAATTCTATCGCATTTATGGCACTCTTTCTCACTTGAATTCTACCACTTTTTATCCTTGTGTTGGACCAAATGTAAGTTTACACTCCCATCTCATGACATTTCTAGTGATCTATAGTTACTACACCATCTAGTTCATATCTGTCAACCTTAACTCCTTATGAAGCAAAGCTCTCTATGTGGTCAAATACTACATTTATCCTTCATTTTATCACTTTCCCTTGCAGTTTCAATTTTCTCGCTCCCTTCACTTAAGGCACACTTATGTCGGAGATGAAATCACACTCTTTCCTTATAGTAGGTCTAGAAGTTCTTAAATAACTCAGTTGTAGGAATTCCTTTATAAGCGGTTACGTGTAAGCTCTCTAGCGTTGTTACCTTTCATACCCATTTGATCAATCTTTGAAATCCATATGAAGGAACAAAAAAGTCAAAGGCCATGAGAGCATGACAAGAAAATCAAGCAAAAGGAAATTAAAAAAGGCATCTATTACAATAAAAAAATAATCACAAACAAAAAATGCATGATATCATTTGGCACACCCCTATCTTAGTTGAAAGCTCAAACTCCATAGCTTCCCTTGTCACATGAACCCGAGGTCTTTTAGGGTGCACTAGGTTTTTTTGATTGGGATAGGAGACTCCATATCTATCATTAGTGTTCCTTCTATTTCACACAAGTACGTAATCCTCGTAGTAGGCCCGCGGCTCCTTAAGTGAGGCCCAAGGTACAAGAAACATGACGTGGAAAGGTAGGAACCTTTACTTTTCTTGCATCTCATAGATTGATATGGGATCAATTCATACCTCATTAATTTGCCTAAGCCAAACATGCATACTCGGGTTCCTTCATAACTGTTGATGGCGAAAACCTTTAGTCATTTCCTATTGATTAGAATGTTTCATTCTCCATTAAGGATCTTGTATCAACATTGTGGTACCTTACCAACTTTTTCCGTTCCATCCCCTTGATGGATATTGTCGGTAGTTGACCACATCCACACTCTTTTAAGATCCTACTCTCTATCTTACCACAGATTTTTACCTCCCTTGATGTTGGCTCTAGACAAAGATTTGTGAATACAGATTGTGAGACCTTGAGCCTTTCTCAAAATAATTTTTTTACATCCACACCATCTCCATTCAACCAAGTCATAACATTTGATGGTAGTGCTCTGCCCCCGAGAAAATCTTGAAACAAGTATCAACTTTGATTTTGCTCATTTTGGTGCTTCCTTGTATCACTTTTTATCACATCTTTTGCTTTCTTTGATCTTTTTGGATTTCATTAGATTTTATTACCTCGTCCCCATTCTTTGTTAACGAGACCCCATATCTTTTTAGAGCACGTCCTTTATTATTTTTACCTACATATTCTTGCCACATCTTTTATTTTCTTTAATCCCTCTTAAATTTTATTAGATGTCATTGTATCTACTTATTCTAACACCTCTTTATTCATTGGATTCATTTTCCTTTACATCAAATATCTTTTTACCTACGTATTTCTAACACATTTTTATTTATTAGAATCTTCTATCTATTTTTCTTTAGATGTTTTCTCTTACCTATTTTACAATTTACATTTCATTTCTAGTCATAAGTGGTATCTCATTTGTGCAAGTATAGAAATGAAAACATAATTCAACATGCCATATAAGTACAACCATCCAACATAACAACATAAGCCATGTACATTTTGTCCAAAACTAAGTAGTCGATATGTTTTGGATACGGGTACGGGTACAGAGTATCCGATGTGCGGATACGGCAAAAACAATTTGGCCCCAGATGACGATAAAGACAAAAATATATAAATCCCAACCTACTAAATAGGAATTAAGTTATTAACCACATATTATGCATATGAAAGACAAAATAACTTATAAGTTATAAGCTAAATAACCACAAAAGACAACTCATAATTTGTTAAAAGCGTAAAAGTTAAACATAACGTCATGATATATTGAATTCAATTTATTACACCAATGATCAAAAGTTCAAACTATCTTCAATAATCATCATATTCCTTTTCATCAAGAGCATCAACATCAACATCATTATGTAGTTCATTAGAACCACATGGACTCGAACCACTCCCCTCGGGGCCACTACCAGCACCCCTTATGCATGTAGGTCTCCGATGCCAAAGAAGTCTCCAATCCTCAAATGGAAGCATCCAAGTCAACAATCTGGATCAATATCCCAATGTTTTGTTGACCCTTCCTTGTACTCCAACTACTTATGGGATAAAAGGCGCAAGTTGGATTGTATATATACCAAATCTTCAACTTTTTTAGCCCCTAACTTGTTGCACTTTTGTGAGTGGATGAAGGAATATGTACTCCAGTGCTCAAAGGAAGATGAACTTGCTGACCTATTGAGTTAAAATCAATGCAAACTTAAACACTAAAACTTAAATTTTAAAAAACTAAAATTTACGAGAAAAAGGAAAGAGAATTAAAAAAAAACTTACATGTGCCAAGACCTTGATTGCAAAAGGTTCGAAATACATTTATGTGTGACCATGGAGGTACCGCCACATATAAGCATCCATCTTGTATTTGCTCTAAAGAGCGAGAAGGCTATGATCTATTTCCACCATGAAATTGGCAAACTTTGTCATCACTATGTCCTCGGCCTCGGATCGGGGAAGATATAATGAAATTACTAGTATAATTTAGATTATGAGCAGCAATAGAACACCAAATAACACAATGTTTCAGAATAATGATCTCAATATGCAATTATAATAGCTTCGCCACTTCGAGGGGGCAACCTCCAAACCATATAATAAGACTCAAATGCTCCAATGATAATGCACTACTACTTACAATCCCCTATATATACTATTCATATGCTATGGTCATCACCAAGGCCGACCTATTAAGCATGATAAAGTATAAATGATATGATAAAATGATATGGTAAGCCACAAGTCAGCTACTCATATCCTAATACAAGTAATAGGTTAAGGGTGTAGCATGCCCTTCCCCTTCAAACCAACGTTGTCCTCAACGTTGAATAATCATGGATGTTGCTGCAGAAAACCTCATCCTCCTGTAAAGTCGCATCTTCTATGCTCGATTCTTCCACTTGATCGATATTCCTTAATGTCTCTGGTTCTCACCTCTTAGTACGTGTGTTTTGCAGAATCTTCTCTCGGCTCCAAAATGATTCTTCCTTCCTCGTCAAGTTTAAGTAACTCTATCTCGGGCTTCAAATTTTGTCCAATAACCTTCTTCTTGGGCATGAAACATGGAATACTGGGTGTATGTGTGAAGATGGAGGCAACTCTAGTTTATAAGCAACACTGCCAATTTTCTGTAGAACCTGATAAGGGCCATAATATTTAGGAGCAAGTTTGTTGTCTTTTTCTATTGCTTTAGGGACATCTATTTGTAAGGCTGGAGACGTACAAAAACCCAATCACCAATTTCAAAATGTCTTTCACTACGGTGTTGATCTGCTTGTTGTTTCATCTTGTTTTGTGCTAATGCTAAATTCTCCTTCAAACAAGTCAAAACCTGTTGTTGATGTTGAATGTGTTCCTCAACATCTCTGACCTTAGTTTGCACCCTCAAGGAGGAAGTGATAGAAGGTGGATGGTAACCATATAATGCTAAAAATGGGGTCATTTGAGAAGAGGTATGAAAAGATGTGTTATACCACCATTCTACAAGTGGTAGCCATTTAATCCACCTTTCCTGCTTATCTGATACAAAACAACGTAGATACCCCTCTAAGCATTTGTTGACCACTTCCATTTTGCCCATCAGTTTGAGGATGATAAGATGAACTGTGAGCTAGCTAAGTACCCAAACATGAAAATAATTCCGTCCAAAAATTACTTGTGAAAATAGGATCACAATCACTTACAATTATCTTTGGGGTTCCATGTAGCCTTTGAACTGTCTCCAAAAAAATAGTTATGACTGTACTAGTTGCAAATGGATGTGATAGGGCACAAAAATGGGCATATTTTGTGAGCCTATCCACAATCACGAAAATAACATTCTTACCCTCTAAACAAGGCAATCCGGTGATGAAATCCATGGAGACCTCCTCCCATCTCTGGCTAGGAATTGGTAAGGGTTGCAACAGACCTGGTGTCTTAATTGTTTCCCCTTTGTTTTGTTGGCACACTAAACACTGATACAAACTTTTGTACATCCCCCTTGAGTCCTTCCCAAAAGAATTCTCTTTTTATTCTATGATATGTCTTCAAAAACCCAAAGTGTCCTCCAACAAGTGAGGCATGTAGCTCTACAAGAATCTTATGCTTCAACTCAGAATCTTTACTCAAGTATAACATGTCTTTGTACCATAGGGCATTACCTTTCCACTCGAATTTGTTAGATGTCATAGATCCTTGCTTGATATTTCGTATTAGAGATTTTGTATCCTTGTCTTGATCCCATTCCAATCTTGCTTCATCCACCCAATGGCCGTCAACATGGACATTCCACATAGTAAGGCATCTGCGGATGTATCCCTTCTGGACAACGCATCAGTTACTACATTTTCTTTACCCTTTTTGTATATGATTTCAAAATCGTAACCCAACATTTTTGTTACCCACTTTTGTTGTTCCTCAGATGATAACCTTTGCTCCAAAAAGTATTTGAGACTATCATGATCAGTTTTTACCTTAAAGTGTCTACCCATGAGATAGGGCCTCCATTGCTTAACCGCATGAAGAATAGCCATCATTTCTTTCTCATGTACGGGTTTGAGCAGATCTTTTCCTTTGAATTGGCGACTCTCAAATGCAATTAGTCTTCCTTCTTGCATTAGAATTGTTCCCAATCCTAATCTTGAAGCGTCACATTCAACAATGAAGGTTTTTGAGAAGTTGGGAGTAGCCAAAGCGGGGTGCTTTGCACAAGGCTTCCTTCACTGCTCAAAGGATTTAGTGGATAAGTCTGTCCAATGGAAGGCATCCTTCTTTAGCAATGTAGTGAGTGGGGTTCTATTCTACCATATCCCCGCACAAATCTTCTGTAGTACCCTGTTAGTCCTAGGAACCCACGAAGATTTTTGAGAGTTTTGGGCCTTGGCCATTCCACCATAGCTTTGATCTTCTGAGGATCAACTTTGACACCTTCATGGGATACAATGTGACCCAAGTACTCTACCTCTTGTACACCAAAAGAACATTTGGATGGCTTTGCATAGAGAGTATGTTTCTCCAAAACTTCCAACACTTTATTTACATGTTGTAAGTGTTCTTCCCATGTCTTACTGTAAATCAATATGTCATCAAAGAAAACTAATACAAATTTCCTTTAAAATGGCCTAAAAAAAGTGTTCATCAAGCTTTGAAAGGTTGAAGGCGCATTTGTAAGACCAAAAGGCATTACCAAAAACTCATAATGGCCCTCATGAGTCTTGAAAGCCATTTTATGAACATCTTCCTCTTTTATTCTAATTTGATGGTACCCGAACGAAGATCTAATTTTTGGAAAATAAAAAGCACCATGCAATTCATCAAGTAAATCATCAATTACTAGAATAGGAAACTTATCTTTGATGGTGTACTTGTTGAGTTCTTAGTAATCTGGACACATCCTCCATGTTTCATCCTTCTTACGTACCATGACCACTAGTGAAGAATATGCACTCTGGCTAGGCCTGATGATACCTGCCTTCAACATTTCCTGAACCATTTTCTCGATCTCACTTTTCTAGGAATATGGGTATCTGTATGGTCTGATGTTAGGTGTTTGGCTCCATGGAATCAACTGAATGGCATGATCATGATCCCTAATTGGTGGTAGTCCCTTTGGAATTGCATCAAAAACAGATGAGTGAGCATCAACAATCTTCTGAAGATCGGGTGGCATTGAAGACTCTGTATGTTGTACTTCTATGGAAAATAACTTTGCTATAAATCCATCTACTCCTTTTCTGAGAACCTTCTGCATCTGATGAGAGCTAATAATCTGTGGAGACTTAGCTACCATCCCATTCAATTGTAGTCCTTTCATCTGAATGAAATCACATGAACAATTCTTGGAAATTCATCTCTATAGTACCTAAGGTTGTGAGCCATTGGACACCCAAAACAATATCTGCCCCTCCCATAGAAATAGCAAACATAGGTGAGTCTAACATGTAGTCTCCCATAGAAAGCTTGATACTATGGCACTTTCCTGTGCACTTGACTGTCCCACCATCCGCAATCATAACTTGCATTTCTGGAGCTGGGTAAATAAAACAATTGAGGCGGGCAGCTAACTTACTATTTATGAAGTTATGAGTACTCCCCGAGTCAATCAACATCACCTTCTATTTTTTGAGATAGCCAATAACCTTGAGTGTTTGAGGAGTACTAATACCTGACAATGCATGGCAAGAAATTGTAGGTTGGTGATCCTCTACTTCATCTTCTACTGGTTCCTCACCTCTCCTATAATTTCAGCATCCTCATCATCCTCATTACCTCCGTCAATATAGAACTTCTTCTTCTCAGCACATTTGTGTCCCGGTCCATATTTGCTATCACAGTTAAAACATAATCCTTTTGCTCTCTTTTCTTCCATTTGTTGAGGAGTTGGTCTAATTGGCCTAGAAAATGAAGGGGAAGAGATACTATGGTCTCTGGTGTTAATGAAAGGCGGCCTCCTACTACAAAGAACTTTTTCCTCTGCTCGACGTGCCATGATAATAGAATTAGAAAGCTTGAGTGGATTAAACATGCGTACCTCATGCTCGATGTGGTCCTTAAGACCCCCAAGAAATAGGTCATTCAGATTCTCTTCTGGTATATTCTCCACCCTTAAGGATAGGTTCTGGAATTGATGCACATAATCTTTGACTGATCTTGTTTGTCGTAACTTTGCTAATTGACTAAAGTAGTTCTCTGAAACACTAGAACTATAGTGCAATTGCAACTCCTCGGTAAAAATTGTCCAAGTGACACCGAGACCATTCTTTTGCCTCTGAGCACATAACCATCGATACCAAACGAATTGGTCTGGTTCAAGATATAGGGATGTCAATGTCACCTTTTGTCCTGATGGTGTTTGATGTAGCTCAAAGAAGTTCTCCATTTGATTTATCCAATTCAGGGGATCTTTACCATCAAATTTGCGCATATCCACTTTCATCATCATGTTCCGTGGTTGCAAATAAGTTAGATTCGATTCATACTTTGGAAAAGTGATCCAACATGGTTATTTTGTCCATGATTTTGAACTGAAGATCCTCCTTGGTTGATATGGGCCGGATTTGGGCCATACTATTTACCCTTTACATGTTGCATGATATCATCCAACCGATGATTGATTTGGGTTATGTCTCCTTTAGAGGCCATCTCAGATTGTACATTTCGCAGCTCATACTCAAGTTGGATCACCTTATGATCAACTGAGGTAAACCCTAGTGCTGAGGAATCTGTATTTACCCCTTCTGACTCCATCTCTTCAATCACTATCCCATCTTTATCTGGGGTTTTACCCGGAGTAACCGGATTCTTTTTTGCTCTTGTGGAAGGCCCCGCCATGATATCAAACCTTAGGGTTTAGGGTTTGATACAAATTCGGCCGAACAGAAGAAAAAACACAGAGAAGATACTAATACTATTTTTTGAGAGCTTTCCGAAAATGTAAAGAACTTGAAAAATTCCACAATTTGCACCCTAGGGAGCGATTTTATGAAAAACCCTAAATTTGTAATAACTTTTGCAAAATAAATCAAAAAGTCTAAAATTTTCAGGGAACCTTACTTGAAATGTTTCACAACTCTGGTAAAAATATCTCCCACCAATTCGCTCTAGTTCGAAATATATTGCGGAAAAAAAAATTAGGGTTTTTGCCCTAATTTTGGCCCAGATCGCAGCTCTGATACCACTTGTAATGAAATTACTAGTATAATTCAGATTATGAGCAGCAATAGAACACCAAATAACACAATATTTCAAAATAATGATCTCAATATGCAATTATAATAGCTTCGCCACTTCGAGGGGGCAACCTCCAAACCATATAATAAGACTCAAATGCTCCAATGATAATTTACTACTACCTACAATCCCCTATATATACTATTCATATGCTATGGCCATCACCAAGGCCGACCTATTAAGCATGATAAAGTATAAATGATATAATAAAATGATATGGTAAGCCACAAGTCGGCTACTCATATCCTAATACAAGTAATAGGTTAAGGGCGTAGCGAGAAGAGCCTAGAATATGCCGCTATACATCTCTTGTTGACTTTTGCAACCTCCTGTATGTTGCCATCCTTCCCGTGCAAAGAAAGGATCTCTGTGTTGTAGAATCTAAGAGTCAATGCAAAAGCAAGTAGATGTAGCAGGGTGGTAATTTTGTTCCACTGCTCAATGAGGATTGATTGTACTTCTTTGAAAAATTTCTCCTCGGGATCTTGTTCTTTTGCATGTATGACGAACTTTATCTTCTCAATCATTGATTCGATACCATCATATATCTCTCCTAGACATGGTTGATCCATATCAGTAAAGCGGATCATGCTCATAATGGGCTCAGTAAAACTCAAGTAAATATTCTACTTGATCCCACCAAGTGTCATCTAAGATCATTGCCTTCACTTTTTGAGCCGTACAATGTTTGATTGCCTCCATACAACCCATAGGTTGGAAGTTACCATCCTGTTAAGTGCCTCTCGCACCTTCACAAGTCGTCTCAAGACGATTGTGTGTAATGTGAATCAAGCCTCAGTAACTTAATAAGAAATGAGAAACAAAAATTAAAAAAAATGAAAACTTTTGAATACTATATTTTAAAAATAAAAACTTACATTATTTATAAATAAAAAGAAAGGTAGCTTCCCTTACCTTCAATAACTCCAAATGTGAGAAGGATCTAAAGATGCCTTGCGACTGGTGATGGTTGGTCACAAACATTTGGATCTCTTCACCCTTTGCATACACTTGTTGAATCCACTCTATTTTATGCCCATCTTTTTAGCATTAAATTGAGTGAATGGACAGCACATGGTGTCCAAAAAATATGCTCATACCTTGCCTCAACTAACATCCCCGCGGCTTTGCAATTCTTGGTGTTGTCCGTTATGACTTGGACAACATTTTGAGGCCCCGCCACCTCAATGGCTTCGAAGAGGATGTTGGCAATGAATTGGGCATCCTTCACTTGCCCCTCACAATCAACTGCTTTCAAAAACATTGCCCCTTTAGGGCATACTACAACCACATTGATCAAAGGGTGGTTTCTTGCATCTTTCCATCCATTAGAAACGATGGACACACCTATTTTGGCCCATGAGTCTCTAATTGGTTGTAAGGAGGTTTCCACATATTTTCTTTGCTTTTCCAATAGGGTGGTGCGGATCTTCTCATAGCCTAACCCTTTGTACCCTTTTGGAGTTTCACCATCTCTTGCCAATATGGTGACCTCACAACATTGAATGACAATCCATTCGCATACACACATTTTGCGATGTGCTCATCTGCAATATTTCGCTCTCATTTTGAAAGGCCTTTTCCAATGGTCCTTTTGTCCTACCTCTCTTTCGTGAAAGAGGTGAATCCTCATCATGCATGGAGGTAGCCGTCACAAATGGATGTGGCATGGTCACATTGGAGAGCCAATACTAGATGGGGCAACAGGAGGCCTCGCGGATTGAGATGAACTTCCTTTTTGGACAATGGATGACCCGTTTTCAAAGCCAAAGTTGCATCTACATCTTCTTGTTCTTTGATATATCCCAAAACCTTTGTTGTTGGCATCCCTATATTATTTTTCCCCTTGCATATTCTTATACCATGACCGGTCTTGCAAACAAGTGGTCTTTCACCTGACTAAATGAGTCTTTGAATACTATTTCACACTCATTGCATTTAAAAACAAAACACCCACCACCTGGAAGTTGCTCAAGTATTGTGACATGCCTCCATAATGGTGAATTTGGGTCAAATTCTTTGAACAAAGATTGCCCAAAAGAGGTGGAACTTGTTGTCATTGTACTTCTACCTACAAATTTCAAAACAAATAGCATAAGCAAATAAAACAATGGTTAAAATTAAAAATAAAAGTAAAACTTAAACCCTATGCCCTAGGGCATAGCATGTATTTAGAATTTCAAAATTTAAAATGAAAAATGGTTTAAAGATTAAAATTTCAATCAAGAAAAATAAAAAAAATGAACATAAACAAAAACATGAAGTGTGTGAAACATTAAAAACAAAACAAAAACAAAAACTAAAAATCAAACTTGAAAGTTAAATAATAAAACTTAAAACCTTACCTTCACTAAATAATCCACAAATCCTCCTCCTTTGAAGCTCCTCAATGACCTTGGCAGCGAATAGACACTCGTACTAGCTTAGGAAAATGATTGCAATGCTTGTTGATGAAGTATCAAACCCTAGATAAGCAAAATGAAAGTTTAGAGAGGCAAGTATGTAATGAGGGAATGAGAGGTAAGTTTATTTGCTTTTATGTTTTACTTTTGTTTTATTCATTCTATTTAACTTTTAGGGTTATAAATAAAAAAAGTTATGTTTTTTATAATTTAAAATGCATAGAAATGAGTGAAAAATAAAAAATAAAAATAAAAACCCATTTTTAAGCCGGATACGTACTGAGGTGTCCTAGCCATACCATGGCCTCTCCGAGTACATATTCGGGAGGGTATCCGTGTACCACTACCAAGGCCTATAGGCCTTCCGTACTAAGCTATCTAGGCCCAAAATATTGTCACACATGGATGCTTGGTAGCTCAAAAGAACATCAAAATATGCATGTCTACATATCAAACATCTTCACCTCCAAGAAGGGAGGATGAGTAATGCTCTGGGAAGACCCCGCTACCCAAGTATTTGATCAAAGACCGAGCTAAGGAATACACCCTAGAGGGCACACCTCGTGCCTTTACTTTTATTGCTACCAGCCAAACCTCTAACTCTTGAATCCATACATCAAATGTCTAATGCCTCACCGTAACCTCCTAAGTATCGGTTAATCTCATTGCCCACTCGCCAACAAGGCATCATGAGCACGCAATAACCTTTGCCATAAGTCACCACCATCTCCTTCCGTCGAGGTTCAGCAGATTAGACCAGCCTCTCTCGTATATGCAAAACCAGTCGCCTCTCTAACAAGTCTCAATGAGCCTACATGATCACCCACTAAGGGCACCATTGGATTAGTCATTACTATTGTATTTCAATGGCCGACATTAAGGGCACCATTGGATTAGTCATTACTATTGTGTTTCCACTCTCTATAAGAGACTACTGACTCCTCATTGGGCCTCTCTATAAGAACCAACACATTTTTACACTCACCAAATATCAAATCAAATCTTAATAGTAATACCTTTGTTTCCTATCACATATCTCCACACTAGAAAAGAAATAACTTAACAAGTAACACTTTTCTTACCGGATGCATTGGATGTCCTCAAAACCGTGTCATTGCCCAACCACTCAAAAGTAAGACATCATCCTCATTGTTTGTCTCTCAAACAGATTACTAGAGGTTACCATCTCTTCATCTCGATTACTAAGACCGGAGGCCTCCTCCACGCCTACCATGTTGCTCTTTGGATCCATGGCCAAAATGTCCATAATCCGGATTCCCATGGGTCTCAAGTAGCCATTGTCAAGTCGTCTCAACCTTTACCCTCATTTCCAATAGTAAGGTCTTTGTAATGCTTTTTCCTACCTCTCAGGGCAAAATCCTATGGTGATACATCATGAACTCGGCCATCTCCTATATGTTGCATTACCTATACTTATATCTCAAATGCCTACACTTCTACCTGTGCCTCTAGCATTTTCCATCACGCTACCATCACTCTCGTCTTGGTCTTGAAGGTGGGACTACGGCCTCCGGTCCCTCACTTTCTCTCCCCCTCAACTTCCTTACATGTCTTAACTTTGTTTGGGGGTAGCAACATTAGAGTTGCGAGATGTGCCAAATCAAATTTTAAAGGTACCTTGCCTACTTCATTTGGCCTTGTCCACATGCGAGATAGTTTTGCAATCTCCTAATCCCCTTGTTGCTACATTAGATGGCCAAGACGGCCATGCATCCACATATGAGGTCCATATAATTTGATCTAGTCTAATGGTGTGTAATCTCAAAAAATCAATACGAGTACGCATAGTAGGCCCTCTCTCCTACTATCATACATGAGGTGCATCTATTGTAACTGTAAGGGTTTCCCCCGTGCGATACATCGTGATTACATCATATATCCATGCAACTAATAGTGTCATTGATCTCACCGCTAACTACCCCAAATCCGAATGCAATACAAGTCATGGGATAGTTAAACCCATATCCATGTACCCAACTATAGAGTATACCTTTCTCTAAGGTTTCCCAACATGCTACCACCGAAAAAACAATACTCCTCCATCAAACTTGTGGCACAAGATGTATGCAACAACCAAGCCTATAATCGCCATCTAGATGGCCAAAATAGGCTTCATGTAAGCTACATTGAGTCTAACAATCGGTGAACTAGGCTCATAATGATCATTTGTTGTGGCCCACTAAGTTAGTGCCTTGTACTTGAAATCGACTCTAGAACATCATGCAACATTCGTGCCCCCTATATGGCAATCTTGGGATGGCATGTACATTGTCTAGAGTAAAAATAGTCTCTATAACATCACGCTATATCCTCCACTTGAATATGTCTAACCGATATTGACATTCCTCCAAAAAAATTGAACCAAGTCCACATCGACAAGATGTGGCACATCCCCGTAATACCCTCAAATCCATGGATGATAGTTGTGTTCTCACCTATGTAGACAATCCCCTCAATAACAAATGTAACTAGGAGGCATCCATTGTTTCCATTTTTAATCTATCTACCTATTTCAGTTTTGAAACAAAACCTACCGATGGATCCTTTGGCTTGCGCCCTGCTTACGTATGTTGCATCTACATCAATCGTATCCTCGTTGTGGTCTCTAATCTCGCTGAAAACAACTAGCATGGTGCTCAAAAACTTAAAATCACCAATAGAAAAGTGACAAATGAAAGGTTTAAAATTTTATTTATAGATTTCAAACCAAATTTGAAACTTTCAAATATTTACACCCAAATTTCATAAAATTGTCATATCTTTGCAACCATAGCTCCTAGAGACAATCCGGAACAAGAGCCATGATGAAATCACAAGGAACGTTATGGTATATCACAACTATTTTTCTAAAAATTAAATCAATGATAGCTTATTTTCCAAAACTGTAGGACCAACTCCATCACTCATCTTCATACCTTATGGACCATTTTCCCCATTATTCCCTGTTTTTATAGGCTCGCTAAACCGGTTACCTACCATTGACACACCTTACATCATTTCTAAGTTTCTCGGACCTAATTTAACCTCTCCTTTCTAAGCTATCCAAACCTTCCCTAGTCCTATTTTACAACCCACTTATTACCTACCGTAGGCTATTTGGGCTTGACCTATCTCGTTTTTCTCCGACTGTCCTAACTCCCACTTATTATCTCCCATAGGCTATCCAAACCCGACTTAGTCGTTACCCCAGACTTGACCTACCTTATGCCCTAAACCTGACCTAGCACCCACTTATTATCTCCCACAGGCTATCTAAACCTGACCTAGCCATCTTCCCGGGACTAGTCCTAAGCCCACTTATTATCTCCAATAGGCTATCCAAACCTAGCCTAGCCTTCTTCTCCAAACTTGTACTAACACCCCCTCTCATAAACTCTCTTTACATTGGATTTGCTTCTTATTTTATTAACTTATCTTCTAGTGTTGCTTTTTCATTCTTGTATCATTGGGTTCACTAAATATCTTTACACCCTCCACGATCGAGACACAAGACTCACTATGCATCCCAATCCGTAGGAAGGTGAGTTCAAATAAGTACATTTCATTTAGTTAAGTTTATATTTTTATCACTTATCATTTATAGTCATATCTTTGATTTTGGTGTCTTGTGATTCTTTCTCGAAGACCATCTAACATTACACTCTTTGTAACACACGATATTCTTTCGTTGTGGCATACGTATACACCTTATTTTTCACCTTTACCAATAATTTCTCTTTCCAAGTTGTTGGCGTGTTAATCTCCTGTGTGTGTGCCTTAAGGGCGTCTAGAGCAAGGTTGGGCTGGTTGGGATACCCGGTGAGAGAGTCATCGTGTGTGGCATTGCCTTAGTTTTCCCTAGCATGCCTCCTTAATACATTCCTTACTATCTTTTTACAACTACTTGATATTCTCGATTTTATCGCCTTCACACTTGCCTATAAGACCGAACTGCTCCCTCCACAAAGCGAACAGTGTATTCCTTCCATGCTTTGCATCTCTTTACTTTACTATGCACAAATTCAATTTTTCAAAGTTACATATCCTTTTTACATTTGAGTTACATTTCAATTTCTTCAACAGACGTTGACTACATTTTGTGTTGCAAAGTTCACCATGGAACATGCCAACACCAAATGCAAATACAACAACAATCAGCAAACAAAATGTGTGCACATTCAGGTATGTTTTTCCTTGAAGTATGCAATTTCCAATTCCAAACTTAAAGGGTGGCAAATATAGACACTCTAATACAATAACTTATCCTTTAGCAATGACATGTTTGGCTTTGTTTTTATGCTAAGACAAATGCTTGCATTTTAAGCTACATTGATGTATCTTTATCTCTCTCTTATGACTTGTTAATCTCTACGCACAGCTTTGTCGTTCATTTATACAATATTCATTATCTAAAGCAACAATTTATCCTAGGCATCATTCCCGAACTCTGTCTCTTTCGTCACTAAATCTTTGTAAGGAACCATACAAAACAGGGCCAAGTCGTACCACAATCAAGGCTGCCCTGTACATTTCAGTCCCCTCTCTTCTAACAACTATTTTTATTAATTTGAAAATTTTATGTGTGTCGTTTCATCTTCCCTAGGTCAGTCTTAGTGCGACCTCTGACCTTCGGAAGCCTATATAAGCAAGTCAAATGCACTTCATAACTCACCTAGCATTCTCAAGCACTCCTATTACAAATATCAACACTAAAGCACTCGAGGCTCTCCTAAATCTTCCTAAAGCAGTTGCACATAACAGCCACCACACAAGTCTAAAACACTCAAACCAAGTTCAAGAGTCTAGCTTCCTCCATTACCAAGCATGCAAAGGTCTTAGAGCCATGTCTTAGCAAGAGCAAGTCACTCCAAGTATTGTCAAAGGTCTTAAGGGACAAAGGAGATCAGTTTTAGCATCTGAGGCACATCACACCACACTACTACCGTGTTGGGTACATTTTTATTCTATCTATAATTACGATTGTTATTCTTTGTGTCGAGAGACACGAGGGCAACATAGGGGTTGGCTTAGATTGCATACACTACTTCCGCCAGCACTAGGAGAACTACAAGGGACTTGCTCCCACTCGAGGGGGTGTAGTGCAACACCTAGATTTGTTAGACACGGGTTGATTGTCAAGTTCTGTCCAGACACACAAATTTGTCCTTGTGTTATCTAATTGTTTGGTGAAGATTGATGCAAGTATTAAGGGTGTTTTATTTGATGCAAGTCATTACAAGTGGTGATGAAGGTGTACAAGCCCTAACAACAGATAGGGACCACCATTTGCAGGCCACCGACAGACAAACAAAGTTACAAAACTCCATTTGCAAGTTCAAAACCGTACAAAGGAGGCCAGACCATACTATGCCCTCACCAAATTTGTACACTTTCGTACAAGAGCATTTTCTAGGCACAATTCCAAAGATGAGGCATTTCCATATCTTATCATCGTTTTCAACTAGTTTGCACATCCACAACACTTATGTACCTCTCAGCACAACTAAGTCTTTATCCCTTCTTGTGTTTCACGTTGTTGTTTCATTCTCTCTATAGCAGCCCTTGGCTATCCAATCTATATATGTGGTCTAGTCTATGTAGATAGGGCCTCCATATAGATCTACCTTCCCATCTCTTGAATTTTGAACTATGGAGGAGCGCCATATATAGAAAGTAGCCATAGGGAGACCTATATATATAGATAGGGGGACTATGAGAGGAAAACTAGAGTCCTGTGAGTTTAGATAGTTATCCAATTTTCCATGGTGATGTTTGCAGAAGTTCTTACGACAACATTTTATTAGTAGTTGGCAGTGAAGGAAAGAGTGACAAAGTAAAAATATGGCTGTGAGCTCAACTTCTGGCTGATTTGAGATGTGTTTACACCCTAAAAATATAATATGGAAGGATGTTAGCTATGTTATACATAGAATATTCTGAATAAATATATCCACATTAACCATACAATACAGAATATAGCTATTAACACAGTTAAAATTCAGAATAGGGCATTATAAGTTTTTCAGGGTTTAGGGCAAGTAATTATCTTATCTTTATAGTTCTAGAGAATGTTTTATTGTGCTTGCATCCTCATTATGACTTAAGGATTCTATCATAAGCATTTATTGGCTCTCTCTTAAAATCCCAATTAAAAACCAGCCCCTTTGTGCCATTGACGCAAACCTTTATTCTCGTAGACCCGCCAAACCACCACTGTATGAATGCACTTTACAACCATCTATAACATAGCTTCAAAAGATTTTTTCACTTCGATAAAATAGGGGTAAATGTGCTTGCCATTATAATGTTGAAGCAAAAATCTGAATAGGACAGAATTATGAAAATGTACAACAAGAAGAAGATAACACCTTAAAATGCAAGCCCCAAATCTGAAGACCAGTCTTTAGTTTAAGGTACGAAGGTTGTGTTCACAGTGCGAAGAATGTAAGGTGAATTTCTGGATCTAACTACATAGTACTATTCATCTCCAACGCTTTGAGTCTTGCTAATAGAGTCATCATCAGGAAGAAATCTTATCTTGAGAGGAAACAAGGAAATAATCCTTCATAAACATGCCACAATAGGAGGAATAGACTGAAATGAAATTACTTCGATAGATAGAGCAGAGTCACAGCAATCGATTGCAATATAAAGATCAAGGGCAGAAAAACAACAGTAACACCCAATAATAAAAGCAGAAGAGAAAAGATCCACACAATATGATTGATAGCAGAGCAGAATGCTGGAAATATATGACTGAGCCATTTGGAGGAGGTGATCTTTAAAACCTTACGACAAGAAAAGAATTCGTAATAAAATACTCTAATACTAACCACTCTCTCCTATATATAACCTAATTAAGCTATAGATACTCTATATGTCGAGCTTAATACAGGCCTACTACCAATATGAAGATATAAAAATTATTATATGACTAAGTAAAAGGTTATGCTAGCCACCAGTCGGCCACACAGTTCCCAATACACGCTATAGGCTAAGGATGTAGCATAGACTATGTTGGCTATGAAGGGTTTATAGCTATAAATTTATGACATAATTAAAATATAACCCTGTGAAGCAATGTAAAAGAAAAATCAATCAAATCAATACAAGATAGTACCAGTTCAAGATTGAGCTGATAAAATTATATCAAAAATCATTTTAAACATGGTAGCAGGACTTCAAATCCCTACTCGGGAAAAATCACATGTCCAAGTAAGAGTCGGTGAAATGAATGCAGGTTAATCTGGACTCCAGACCCCAGACTCAGCCAGAGTTGGCAGATTCCAAGACTTCACAAGTCTGACAGTGAGACTCTGACGACCCCAAAAAGATTTAAAAGAAACTTGCCCAAAAAGGTTTAACAGAAATTTTAAAACTCCCTCATTTTTAGTTTTTTCTCTCCTGACAAGTCAGTGTAAAGCAGATAAATAAAACTGATTTTTGCCACAAATGGAGAATTTTTTAATGAATATTACTGATCTGCAAGGATTAACAGCAGCAAATTTCAGATTAGATATATTTGTTTTCAAATTTTGATTTTCACCAGCAGGCAAGGGCAAAACTTCATAGTTTATTGGTTTTACAGTAGCAATTGGTGGGGAGGATATTCTCATCAATTGCGTATTGTTCTTTATGAAATTTATGATATTCTACTACTTTTAAATCTGCTTAGCCTTTTGGGTCTTGGGTGCTGAGCCAAAGAAAATCCCAGTTAAATTGGCAAACGAGTCTTATCAAGTCCAAGCTGAGTATGCATCTGGCTACTCTGATTTTAAAGCATATAGTTTGATGGAAAAATAATGAAGCAAGCAGCTAATGGTGTAGGCTAGGGTTCCATTCCTGCTAGAGATGGTTATGAAGATGGATGAAACACATGCTAATATCTTGATTCTTAATCTTAGTTATCCAGTTAATTTTACACCAGGGTATTTTTGTAATCCGGCTACTTTTGTACTCTGGCTACTCAAGCATTTCAAATACTCTTGCACTTGCAAACAATAGGTGCTTTCTGTAAATGTATTAATCCCTACAGAAGATATCAGAGACCGTGGAATTTTGTAGCTTATACAATATTTACATAGTTCGACAATCATAACTATACAAGCTCAGACCCATACAAACCCATCTCTAAATTTCATGAATAGGAAGTTCTCCAAATGTTTTCTGTTGCATCTATGTTACCCATAATATCTCTTACTCAAGTGAAGCACATGGATACAAATACATTATCGGCAGTGCCTATCAGCAAATTTCAGATGGGTTTATAATATATATGCAATTTTATACTCAAGCAATTGCATGTGAAAACGTTGGGAGGTGCCAAAGGGAAAATTTCAAATCGCATATTGGCATTGGCAAACTAATACATCCTTTTACGGCATGAATTATGCTGTAGGAAAGAATCAAATGTTGGGAAATATGTGAAAAATTAGTCAATTGTAAAAAAATTGGCAAATTTAATTTTTTGAAGAAATTGTATAAAAGCAATCAACTGGTGAAAAATAGCCCATTTTAAATACCCTACCTTAATTAAGACATTCCATGCCTTAATAGCCTTCCTTGTGTCACATTTATTGTCAGCGTGAAATAAAAGCCCACAGGCAACACCATGTTTTATTTTTCAGCCATGTTAAAAGACACGGGTACAAATTTCGCTGAAAATTAGAAAATAGGGATTGGAAAAATAACACGCGAAAGATGGATAACAACAATTGTCATGAACGGGGGTAAAATTACATACCCAACACCTTTTTTCAATTTGAATCAGCCGAATTCAAATTTAACAAAAACTAGAATAAGGGGATTAAAAAGACGTGCTAGAAATGGGTTTATTCAGAACGAAATGTGGAAAAACTGGCCAACCCTACACTTAATTTTCATCTTTCACCCATGTAAGATTACCCAGAGCCAAAAATTAGAAAAAGGACATTAAAAACAGATCATCCAAGACATGGATCGGTTCACAATTATTATGATTCAGGAGAAACTCACACACCCAACACTTTTTGTTTCATTTTATACCCATGTAAAAACATCAAGCTCAAATTTCATCAAAAACTAGAAAAGGGGACTGTGAAAAGGAACCATTGGAGATATGACTGTAGCTTACCTTTTCTTTTTGTTACGGAGGATCTGGTTCTTTCTTTTAAAGGCATCCTGAGGGGACTCGAAATACCGTCTTCGCCTGCACTCTGAAATGACGCCCGCCTCCCAAACCGCCCTTCTGAATCTTTCAACAGGTCATCTTCTGACTCATTCTCCCCCACAAACACTTGGACATTGTATGCCCGGCAATGGACATCGTAATCCCGGTCAGTAAAGGACACCCTGTTCTTCATCACCCCTTCTTTTGTTCCCCATTGGCATCCCTTCATTGAATTTAGATTAATTTTGCTTGCATTCTGTGGCACTGCACGGGGTAGGCCTGAGGCCAACCCCATCGCTGTTGAAGCCATCATGAGAGGGAAACAAAACGATTCCTGTTGTTCGTCTCTGTAGCGTACCAATTATCCAATAATAATAGTGGCGATAGCTATTGGTGTCATGACAGGTTTCTTATCCAACCGTCTATATTTATCGAGAGAGCACGCACTAGCTTAACGGAAGCGGAAAAGTAATATTTTATAATTTATAATAATTCTTCAGGGATTTTGTATTCTTTTTAATTTCAAGAATTATAAAGGCATTGGGTAATCGGAAAGGCTTTTAAAGAGACATTAGTATTGCAATCAAAGAAAATATTTAGAAAAGTGCCTTTTCAGGGAAAAATTCTTATCGCTTACGAGAATAGGGAACTTTGAAGGAAGACCTCGAAAAACTCCTCTAGGAAGTAGAGGATAGAGTATCAATTTCGAAGGAAAGCAATATGTTGATTCTCATCATCCACAAAACACTAAACATTTGCAAAAGGTCTAGGCTTAAGAAGAGAAACATAAGCAATTTTCTCACAAAATTATGGTTTGATGAAGAATCCAAGGCAACAAAAGGTGTGTTGAGAGAGCGCATAAAAGATAAAGAAAACAAGAAGGCTTATGAAAAATGATTCACTCCAAAAAGGAGGGTTACATGAACATTAGAAGGAAAGAGTTGATTTTCTTAGGAAAACATAATCCCAAAGGATTTTGGAGAGAACTTCAACATAAAAGAAAACAAATAAAGAATAATATTTCAGACACCCAATGGCTAGTTTATGCAAAATTACTTTATGAGTGAGAGCAAGATAAATACACAACGAAAGTCGTGCAAAGCTGACTCGCCAGGGGTGAGTTGGGTAGTTGGGTGGGGTGGTGCGGGCTCGGGGGTTGGGGTGGAGTCGAGGTGGGATAGGGGTAAAGTTGTTGGGTAGGTCGTGGGACAAGTTGGGCACAAGGAGTCGGGGTAGGCTTAGGTCATAGCGGCGATGCAAGATGGGGTGAGTCGGGGAAGCGCATGGATGGGGCTTGCCGAACAAAGTTATTGAGTCGCACATGCAACTCGGCGGGGTCGAGGACTCGGGCAAGGGTGGAAGGAGGTTTGTATAGGCCAATTCGGGGAAGGGTTGAGTTTGGCGGTGAGTCATAAGGGCGGCCACCGAGGTGGGGAATTAGGCGGGCGAGGCGTGTAATCGCCCGAGAGTTGGCCGAAGGGGGTTGTGTGGGGCGAGTTTGGTCGTGGCGACCAAAGCCGAGAGGTAGCGAACCAAGGAGCGCTATGTGGAGTGGGATGTCTCATAGAGACAAGAAGGGGTTAGATGGGTTACGGAGCATGTAGGCGTGGGTTGGGAGAAGGGCGGTGAAGGCATGGATCGTGTGCGTGCAGGACCACACAGCACCGGTGGAGGCATTACAAAGAAAGCGAGGATGGGGCAAAGTAAGGAGCGACAAGGAGGTAGGGGTGTTGGGTGGGAGCGACAATATAGCTAGATCACAATGGTGACAGAGATCGAAGTGGAGAAGAGTTGAGGTCGGCGAGAAGAGGAGATAGGGGCATATGGAGACGCATGTCGATATAGCGATCGAGGGAGGAATAAGGGAAATGTGGGATGAAGTGATGACGGTACTGGAAAAGGTAGGGGCAAAGCGAGCATGATCGATATGGAGATTGTGGGTCACCTTTGGTGTGACGGAGTAGGATAGTAGAGTGGTGGACCCTCGTGCTAGAGTGAGGGTGAGGGAAGATGTGATCGGGGAGGGTGAGTCGCGAGGAGCTAGGTGAATCACATGGGCGACTCGTCGAGCTAGAGACGAGTTGGGCGGCGCGAGTAAGGTGAGCTCGTCGGGATGAGAGATACAGGAGCTTGGCGAGTCAGCAATGGGCAACTCGCCGAGGCGAATTAGGTGGTTAGGGGTGTGAGGAGTGTGTTTGTAGGATTTTTTTATTTTGCGGTCTTTGAAGGTGTAGGGTAATGAGGGTAGGTAGTGAGATGACGAATTGAGAAAATGGTAAAGGTGCGAACAATTGCAATAATGCAAATAGGACAATAAAAGATAAGTGGTGATAATTTGAATGCATAAAGAAAAATGAGCACAAAGGTGTGTGGAAGTGGCAAATGCCGGGAATGCGTAGTCCAAGTAAAGTGGACCGTAAACATGCAAATGTATTGATCGAGATGAGGGAGTGCAAGAAACATGGTTGTGTTACAAGAGTGTTAGTGAATGTCTAATAATCCAGAGACACAAGACATGAGACAACAAGTGAGCTAGAATGGGAGCTCAAGTTTTAAACCACACAAGGTGACATATTAGCCATGCCACTCAACGTGATCCTATGTGTACGCGTGAGAGTGAATTAACTACTTGAAGTGAAAACCCATGAGATAATTAGTGAAAACACAAGCCAGCATGTAGGTGCAATTGAAACAGGTGATTAGTGATTTAATGAAATGGAAGGAAATTGTAAGTCGTGCATTGCTTCGTTGTCAACCAGGCATCCATAGCCTTGACAAAGATCATTTGATTACAATCACAACATTACTCTATTGTCAGCTAGGCATCCATGGCCTCGATAGAGATATTAGAAAGGCCCCTGAGAGAGAGTGTTTGAGATTGCTTTTACTTTTTTGAATTTTGACTTTTACTTGATTTTGATTGTTTTGAATTTTTTTCACATGATATTCATCTCTCTTAGTTTTCCAAGGGGTTTAGAACCACAAGTGGCTTGATGGAGGGAATGGAAGTGATTGCGGAGATGAAAATTGGCAAGTGTCAACAAATAATGCCCCATGGGTCTTCACAATAAGTTGTTAAGTGTGTAAGTGTGCATGGATATCAAAGAGGAAATTTGTTATTAATTCACCGAGTAAGGAGAGACCAAGTTCAAGCAATCTGTAATAGAGACTATTGACTCACAAAATGTAACAACGAGATGATCAACATGTTCACAAAATGTAAATAAACCAAAACAAATGTGAACAAAGCGAACATGAAACTAGAATAGGATAAAAAATATGAATGGAGAAAATGAGGAAGAACATCCGTGAGAAACCATTGTTTATTGCAATGTTTTGGAATATATAGGTTTTTTGGGATTTTTGAAAGATGTTTTAGTTACGTGAAAGTAGGTGTGGAGAATCGAGTCATGTTTCAAGTCAGGTCAGATGAATAGAAGCGGAATGTATGGAGCATGCAAAGTGTGGTAGTGGAAACAAATGGCAGTCCCCTAGTATCTCAGTATAGAAACTAGGTGAGTGAGAGACATGATATATAAAAGTAAGTGATACATGAGATATAAAATTCGAGTGGCGGGGATGATGTTGATGATAAATGAAGCAAGAATTTTGAATAGAAACCACAAAATGGTGGTGTGTGAAGAACATGAATGTGGGGATGAATCACGTAAACAAGATGTTGAGTATGGTGGATGTGAGAGGATGTCCGGTAGATGAGGACAGGAGAATAGACCAATGGGAGATGGTAAAGTGTTATGAAGCATGGTGTTAGGGATGATATCAAGTCAACGAGGTGTGGAAAATATAGTGATTTCGAAGAAAGTGTGATAGTCAATGGTGTGATCTTGTGATGAGTTGGTGTAATAATAGGAGGATGGCATGACATGGAATAGGAGCATCATGTAAGAATGAACGTCAAACAAATGAGAATGTGGGAGAAAATTGAAAGGATGTGGAAGCATAATGGAAGGTGGAGAAGACTTGTGAGGCCCATGCATAAGAACAAAGGGGTGTGTGGGTGTGATAGATGATGTGAACTCAAAAGGAGGAATGGATAATAAAAATGGTGTTTAAAATGAGTGGTGTAGGAGACAAGAAGGTGAATGTGAAAGAAAGCTCCAAAGGAGGTGCAACAATGGGAGTACGTAGGGGTGACTTGTGAGGAAGAGATGAAAGAATAAGGGTATACTGAGTGATGAGGTACAAATGCAAGAGGAGTGTGAGTGATATTATAGATGGTAAAGGATGTAATGAAGGTGTCGTATGCAAGAATGGAGCTTGAATGAGTGGTGAGGAAGGAAGTGAGACGTATGTTGAAGAAGTCTTGTAAGGTAGGTGAAGTGATGTGTGGCACCCTATATGATGAAGAGTGGAATGTAGATGTAGTAATGGGTTGTGTGATAAGTGGAGTGGATATGAGTGAAGAAAATGAAGAAATAGAAGCCATGGTGGGCAAGATGGAATCACATGATGATACGGGTGGTTAAGAGTTGGATAGAGGTAGTGATAGTGTGGAATACTATAGAAAGGAAAAGGATGAGACCACGTCCATAACGGAAGGACATGATGAGGTAGATTGATATGAGGATGATGTAGATAACGAGTGATTAAGGGAACACGATGGTGTTGAGGTCAATGTTGAAACGTGTAAGGTTACGGATTGTGAAAAAATTGATTTAGATGATGAGACACTAAAAGTACATGATGATTGTGATATAGTGGGTAGTGATGAAGTAGATGAGGGAGAGATGACATATGAAGAGGCAATGGGAATCGTATTGTGTGAAGTGGTTGTATGGGCATTAGTAGATGAAGGCGAGGGAGATGGAGGTTTAACAACAATGTCCCCTTTTTTGAGAAGGTCTTGAATGATATTGTAGATTTGAGGACACGATTGATGGAATGACCATCGATACGGTGGTAAGCACATGTGTCATGGGAGGAATACCACAATTCCAGGGGGTGGTTTGGGAGGGAGAGTGATGAGATCGACTTCAAACAACTTTTGGAGAATAGAGGAAAGTGATTCCTCAATGAAGTCAATTTTTAGGGGGTTGGATGGAGCTAAAAACCCGAGGAGAATGTAATGAATGCAAAGATGTGGGTATAGAAGGTGATGAAGTGTGAAGAGGATCCGATTGGATGACATTGTGAACATGGGAGTGTAATGGTGTGGTAGGTGGTGGAGGAATGGAAACAAGTGCGAGGAGGGAGGATGACCAAGATGGACATCCTCGAGGTGTTGTGTCATGTGCACGACCTCATCAAATGTGTGTAGCGAATGAATTGCATTGTGAGATGTGGGGGATGGAAGTTTTATAAAAGAGGTCAATGAGCTCACATTGTGGAAGTGGGAATGAAAGGCAATGAATAATAACACTCCAATGTGTGACAAATTCAATGATGGACTCACTATGGGATTGTTGAAGCATGTGAAGGTCAATGTGTGTTGCTTTTGCACGATATGGATTAAGAAGTGAGATAAAAAGGTATCTGCAATTTGTGTGAAAGTGTAAAGGTTATGTTGTGGGAGGTGTGAGTACCAATTAAGTGCACGAACAACGAGTGAAAGTGGAAGTTTGAAGAAGGAGAGTGTCGTCATGTTGGATAAGGTGGCATGTATAGTGAAAAATATGCAAGTGATGTTGAGGGTCCTTAGTGCCATCAAATTTGTCAAAAATGGGAAATTTGAAATGCGATGGATAAGGATGATATAGTACCATGGGGTGAATAGGCTCATTGCAAATGGTGTGAAAATTTGGTGCGGGGTGGAAGTACCCTCAGTGTTAAGACTCGAGATTAATAATACGGTCAAGAAGGTGTTGATGAAGTAAATTAGGATGTGAATGGATGTGGAAATGACTAGAAGCCATGAAGAATAACAATGACTAGTATTTGGAAACATGAGTGGGAAAAGTCAAGAAGATGTTAAGACACGAAAATCACAGTGCATGTTTGTTTACTTGAATTGGCTATGGGGAAAATATGGGGTGGAAAAACAAAGACACACGATCCTGATTGCGACCAAGCCATGGAAAATCAAAACTCGAGAATGGATGACGAGAATCGAGATATGACAAAGGCGAGAAGGTTTTGTGAAGAATGATACAATCACTCGTGCGACTCGAAATAAAATTATTTGTTTATCTCAAATTGGAATAAAGGGGTTTAGTCGGTTGGCTTCCTATAAAAGGTTTTCTCCTAAA
This sequence comes from Taxus wallichiana var. yunnanensis, assembly GCA_018340775.1. Lineage (NCBI taxonomy): Eukaryota > Viridiplantae > Streptophyta > Pinopsida > Cupressales > Taxaceae > Taxus > Taxus wallichiana. Next base: position 365,615,197 of record CM031237.1, read on the forward strand.
TACCAAGAGTTACCCGAACGAGCGTGGTACACTAGAAAATTTCTAGTCGTCAACTTTACTTTACCCCCTTGATTAACCAAGTTGGATTTTACTCCACTCAATCAATCAAAATGGGATCGTCACTAAGGATAATCTTGGCTCTAATCCTCGTAGGCGTACTAGTGTAATGTCCCCTTTCTGTAATGCCCCCTTCTTCCTATGCCAAATGGCCCAAGGGCCAAGTCGGGCCCAAAATGTGGTCAGACCCAAGGGGGTTGTGGATGCTGGAAGCTTGTGGGAAGGGGCCCCATGGTTTTAATATCCTAGTTTGGCATTTGGGGGTCACTTTTGGACACAGCGACTCAAAAAGGGAAAAAGTAATTATAGTTACTTTTATGTTAGTGGCCCCTCCATGGAATGAAATGCACTAGGGTTGTGGGGGCTCATTTGCCAAGGAGAGTATATAAGGAGACGAGGAAGGAAGAAAAGGCACTTTTTGTCACATACTCTTAGCCTCTTCTCGTGCAACTGCTGCTATTGTGTTTCTACAACTTGTGGAGTCAAATCCCACAGGGACCCTAGCTTTGGTGGTGAGAGACATGTCCCTAGCTAGCAGGGAATTCTTCGGTAGTGAGAGATCTACCCTAGTCTGTCATCTTGGAGCCGCTTTCTAGGTCGTGCTACAAAGATATTTCAGAGGGTTCAGAGGAAGGGTTTTGAGGATTTTTGGGGGCTTTTGGGAAAGACAATCAGAGGGGCTCTAGATCAGACTCACGGCGGCCATCTAGGCTAGGCATGGTAGCACGTGGAAGGCACCTCCCTCATTTCCCGACTCCATTCCTAGCGAGGTGACTTGCAGCCTCTATTTGGGGGTTTTTCTAGTCGGTCGTTTTAGATCTGCAGGTGGCAGTACTATTTCCTATATCTGCCATTGTTATTTCCAAAGACCCTTATTTTTGCTCTTGTATTTAGAGGGTCACGGACCTCTAAAGTTGTCCAGCCGCCTAGGGCATTCTATAATTTTCTGGCAACAGTTTGACTTGTGTAAAATTCCCAAAAATAGTTTTATTATGTCCTCTATAATAATATCAAGCTCTCTTTAATTTTTCAAGTGATTCGAGTGGATATCTTGGAAGATATTGATTTTATTTAGTTGTTGTCCTCACTATAAAAATCTGCATAAATTAGTATTTTATTTGGCTGCAAGTTTTCTATATTTTGTGCATTTTTAAGTGGTATCCCACAAGGGATATTTCAGTGGTATCGAGTAGCTATTTTTCTCAAAACTTGTTGGGATTGAAAGATGGGGACACGAGATAAAGTGAGGATATAGGGGTAGAGTTGATGAAACAACTATTCACCAACATGGTAAAGCAACAAGAGACTACCAATCTCTATTTGAGCCGATTCACCGGGAGATTAAGCACAGACATGTCGATACTCATGTGGAAAGAGGAGAAAATAGCAACAGGGGACAATATGGTCAAAGAGGTGAGGGTGGACATTCAGGACAGTGGTCCCCTCATTCTTCTACCAGGCCTTTGGGGTCTCACGAACCTTCTTTCTTGAAGGATCCAAAAGTTTCACAGGTACGGCAGCCAGGGGATGTTGTAGATGAGGAGTCTTGTTGGGAAAGGTACTAGACTTTAAGTGATGGCTTTCGTGACAACATGCCATTCTAGGAATATTAAATGAATGGGCGGTAGGCTAGGAGAGATTACAGCATAGACTACTAGAGATGCAAAGGATGTTGGGACATATTTTGTTCCACATTTCGACTGATTCTAAGAAGTGTACTGCACAGTCTTGGGTGCAGAAGTTGAAGACATACTTTGACTTGAATCCTATGTGGGAGGAAGATGCAATTAAGTTTGCAATCTTACATCTAGAGGGAGACGCTCATGATTGGTGGCATCATGGGTTGATTACATAGGGACACATATACATCACAACTTATGCAGAGTTCACAAAGAGGCTAGTGAGCATATTTGATAAGAGGGACCCAGAAGCAAGGTATTTTAGAGAGTGACTCATCCGGCAGAATCGTGGATCAGTATATCACCGATTTTTAGAGACTATCGGTCATGGTACCTGATGTTACAGAGATGAGGTTGATTTCCCTATTCACAATAGGTTTGATAGACACTCTTGCTGGATTTGTGAGGGCATTTGAGCCTTCTTTGTTGCATGAGGCTATTAGGAGAGCTCGTGACCTGGAGTTATCCACTCCTAAGTCGAGGTTTCCACCTCGAGTGCAGCCTAAGGGTTTCCCTTCAAGAACCAGGGGTTCACAGCCGAAGGTACCTCCACCTAGGAAGGATACAACCTGGAGACCATTCGGAGCTAGTGAGGACAGGGAGGAATTGAGGTGAAAGAAACTATGTTTTGATTTCCACGCACCTTGGGTCCCAGGACATGATTGCAAGGGTAGAGGGAGGGCCCAATACATAGAGGTCTTTGAGGAGAGTGATGGTGACGAGGAGTTGGACACACAACCATTAGAGGATGATGATGATGAGGCATTAGATGGTGCAGGTGTGGAGCAGGATAGCAAGAATTTCCCCAGGAGACTATCACCACATTGTCTAGTACCCCGAGGTACAAGGCATTCAGAGTTAGGGGAGTTTTTACAGGATAATGAGTGGTGGTACTCATTGATAGTGGGGCAACCCACAAATTTATTGATGCCTCATTGGTTGAGAGGTGGGGGTTACAGATAGAGGAATTTGAGGGCTTCAACATGGTTGTAGCCAATGGAGATTCTATGAGATGCACACGACGGGTTCCCAATTGAGCATCACGATGGGTAACTATACTGATTACCAATGATTTCTATATTGTTGGAATTGGAGAGACCAACATAGTGCTTGGGGTATAGTGGCTCCATTCCCTTGGTGAATTTTGAACTAACTTCCAGATGATGGAGCTAAAGTTTAAGTCCGAAGGGAGGAATGTGATCTTGAGGGGCTTATCTTCAGGGGCACCCCAAGTTGTTACGACCAAGAGGATCGAGAGGCACAACGAGGTGGATTGGGTAGTACACTATTTGGTTTCGACCAAGAAATCAGAGGAGGGACAACAACAGTACCATGTGGATATACAGGGCCTATTGGATAAACACAGTGTCGTGTTTGGTGACATACCTCTAGGCATACCTCCAGATAGGGGATTTGAGCATGTGATTGAGCTCGAGGATGCTAGACCGGTGGTCACTTCTCCTTACCGTCACCCCAAATGGTTTAAGGATGAGATCGAGAAGACTATACAGGAGCTCATGGATATGGGACATATTAGACCGAGTTCTAGCCCTTTTGCTTCTTTGGTGGTTTTGGTGAAGAAGAAGGATGGGACCCTGCGGATGTGTATGGACTACTAGGGCCTTAAATAAGAAGACAATAAAGAACAAGTATCCCGTACCCCACATTGATGAGTTGTTGGACGAGCTACATGGTGCAATCTATTTTTCAAAAATAGATTTGTGTTCTAGATATCATCAGATCAAAGTCAGGGAGCAAGATGTGCATAAGACAACGTTCAGATGCCATTATGGTCACTTTGAATTCTTGGTGATGCCTTTCGGATTGTCTAATGCTCCAGCTACATTCTAGTCTTGCATGAATCATGTGTTCAACCGCCACTTGTGGAAGTTTGTATTAGTTTTCTTCAATGATATTTTAGTCTACAACAGGACATGGGAGGACCATATCAGGCACCTGGGTGAGATACTGGGGATATTAGAAGCTAATTTGTTATATGTGAAAGCCTCTAAGTGTGAGTTCGGCATGACCGAACTTCTTTATTTGGGATATGTAATTGGTGGGGGTACAATGAAGGTGGATAGAGGGAAGCATATGGGTAATCCTGGATTGGTAGCCACTTATGACATTGACACAATTGAGAGGATTCGTGGGGTTGTGCACATACTACCGAAGGTTCGTGAAGAATTTCTCTCGGTTGGTTTCTCCATTGACCGATTTGACCAAGAAGGGGGCCTTTGTTTGGATAAACATAGCACAACAGGTTTTTTATCACCTTAAGGAGGTGATGAGTTCGTGTCTCGTCCTTGCATTACCTGGACTTCTCCCGCCCATTCATTCTAGAGTGTGATGCATCAGAGAGGGTGTTGGGGTGGTTCTCATGCGAGATAGGCATCCCATCGCTTATGAGAGTCGAAATGAAACTCATGGAGAGAGCGTATTCAATTTATGACAAAGAGATGTTGGCAACCATGTATGCCTTGGCCAAGTTCGAGACAATGCCTTGTGGGCAGAAAATTTGTGGTATGTATGGATCACAACAATTTGAGGTTCTTCCTAGGACAGAAAGAGCTCAACGATCGCCAACAAAGATGGGTGAACAAGGTGCAAACCTATGACTTTGACATAGAGTACACTAGAGGTAAGAATAATATTGTTGCTGACACTTTATCTAGGAGGCCTTACCTCACTGCTATGCTTAGTTCTATGTCTGAGATTTCAGCGGATTGGAAGGCTCATATACTTGTTGAGTACTCCAAAAACCAGTTTTCTATGAGATCATGGATGGTAGTATACAGGATGACCGATATAGAGTAGTGGATGATCTCATTTTCTACAAGGATAGGATTTTCCTTGTACCAGGATCCAAAATGAAGGAGAAGATCCTTCGTGTAGTACACGATACACCACTAGCTGGACATCCTGGGTATTTCAAAACATACAGGTTCATCAAGGAAAGATTTGCATGGAAGGTAATGAAGGACGATGTTCTTAATCATGTCAGAGAGTGTATGGTTTTCAAAGTGAACCAAATCCAGTGTTCTTTCCTCAAAGCAGATTACTTCAGCCTCTCCCCATTCCTGAATAGAAATGGGATAGCATATCTATGGACTTTATCACTGGGCTTCCCTTGGTGCATGGGCATAGTTACATTTATGTTGTAGTTGACTGGTTAACTAAGTATGCTCATTTCTTTTCCCTACCCAAGGGGCATGAAGTAGTGGATGTGGCCCAGATCTTCTATACCGGTATTTTTAGGCTACATGGGTTGCCTAAACATATTTTCAGTGACTTGAGGACAAGATCTTCATGAACACCTTTTGGCAGGAGATCTTCAAACTAGTAGGTACAAAGTTGACTCCTAGCACTAGCTACCATGCACAGACAGATGGACAGACGAAGATAGTCAATAAGTGGATAGAAGGCTACTTGCGGAATTATGTAATAGGACACCAATGGGCATGGATTAAATGGTTACACATGGGTGAGTACTGCTACAATACCACCTACTAGATGAGCATAGGTATGACCCCTTTCGAGTCCCTGTATGGGTACGACACCAAGACATTTGTAGATTTGGTATTACCAGATAGCCGAGCTCCCAAAGCTCGAGATTGGTGCTTATAGGAGACCAGGATATTCTGAAGGCTCTCAGAGAGAATCTTCAGAAGGCACAGAATCAGCAGAAGGTATACGCAGATTGGCACAGGATAGAGAGGTCTTTTGAGGCTGGGGATCTAGTGTTCCTACGTTTATAGCCATATAGCAGTCCTCACTGAAGCAGAAGGGTGTAGAGAAATTAAAACCATGATTTTATGGTCTATACCGAGTAGTTCGTCGAGTAGGGGTAGTGGCATATGAGCTAGAGCTACCGGAGCACAGTAAGATACATAATATCTTCCATGTTTCATGCCTTAAGAAGGCGCTCGGACCACATATTGTACCATCTACAGAGCTACCGCCACTAGATGAGGAAGGGAAGTTGGTGTTGGAACTAGAAGCCATTATTGAAATGAGATAGAGGGGGCTCAGGAGCAGAGTAATCACCGAGTATTTGGTGTGATGGAAGGGACTGCCACTTGAGGATGCTACTTGGGAGGGGGAGTAGATTTTGTAGCATCCTAATTTGCGTTTGCTTGAGGACAAGAAAATTTTGGGAAGGGAGGACTGTAATGTCCCCTTTTTCCTACGCCAAATGGCCCAAGGGCCAAGTCGGGTCCAAAATGTGGTCAGACCCAGGGGGTTGTGGATGCTGGAAGCTTGTGGGAAGGGGCCCTATAGTTTTAATAGCCTAGTTTGGCATTTGGGGGTCACTTTTGGACATGATGACTCAAAAGGGAAAAAGTAACTATAGTTACTTTTATGTTAGTGACCCCTCCATGGAATGAAATGCGCTAGGGTTGTGGGGGCTCATTTGCCAAGGGAGAGTATATAAGGAGATGGGGAAGGAAGAAAAGGCACTTTTTTGTCACATATTTTTAGCCTCTTCTCGTGCAGTTGTTGTTGTTGTGGTTCTACAGCTTGTGGAGTCAAATCCCACAGGGACCCTAGCTTCGGTGGTGAGAGAATCATCCCTAGCTAGCAGGGCATTCTTTGGTAGTGAGAGATCTACCCTAGTCTGTCATCTTGGATCCACTTTTTGGGTCGTGCTACAAAGATATTTCCGGAAGGTTCAGAGGAAGGGTTTCGAGGATTTTGGGGGCTTTTGGGAATGACTATCAGAGGGGCTCTATACCAGACTCACGATAGCCATCTAGGCTGGGCGTGGTAGCATGTGGAAGGCGCCTCCCTCTTTTCGACTCCATTCCTAGCGAGGTGACTTGCAGCCTCTATTTGGGGGTTTGTCTAGTCGGTCATTTCAGATCTGCAGGTGGCAGTACTATTTCCTATATCTGCCATTGTTATTTCCAAAGACCCTTATTTTTCTCTTGTATTTAGAGGGTCATGGACCTCTGAAGTTGTCCAGCCACCTAGGGCATTCTATAATTTTTTGGCAACAGTTTGACTTGTGTAAAATTCCCAAAAACAATTTTATTATGTCCTCTATAATAATATCAAGCTCTCTTTAATTTTTCAAGTGATTTGAGTGGATATCTTGGAAGATATTGATTTTATTTAGTTGTTGTCCTCACTATAAAAATCTGCATAAATCAATATTTTATTTGGCTGCAAGTTTTCTATATTTTGTGCATTTTTAAGTGGTATCCCACAAGGGATATTTCAACTAGTCAAGAAAGTTGGAGTACCCATTTTCGTTGGCTAGTTCCCTCAATGTGCCAACTACTTTGGGGTTCATGTGGTACTCCACACAATGAGTTTTAGGGATTCTGCCCAAGCACTTCCCACTATTATGCGGATGGGTATTTACCCTTATCCGGACCTATAGTAAAATGTGTAGTTTATTCCGAGTTCATTCCTTTAAGAAAAACAAATGTGTTTTTAAGTTTTTACAGAAACACAATTACAACACGATCATGCAATGCGACTACCATGCAACCTGATTTTATGATTAGAAACCGCAACCCAATTATAGTTGTGACCGACCGCAACCTAATTTTTTTTGGAATTTTTAGGAGACCTACAAAAACCAGATGTTAGATCTACAATAGAAACATTATAAAAATAAACTAAAAAGAGTACAAAACCCTAAATGAAAGATTGTTAGATTTAGAAAATGAAAATAAGTTACCCATAACCGAAATTGTCCCACCGTGGTCACCAAAATGTATGCCTAGATTTGGATCACTTACAAGATAGATTAGTTAAATAATAACAACCAAATCAATGCTATTAAAATAGAATGGGCTTATGTTGTCATTGATAAGAGAGGGATAATTGTAGTTTGTTTCATTAAATAAAGTGGGTAAAACTCTTCAGATCTAAATATAAACCTGCACACAAGCACACTTGAAAAATGTCAGTTATTTTTTTGTGGTTAGGGGACCTACCTTGGTCAGATCCTTAACCATTTTAAAGAGATAAAATGCATTTTATTGATGTAAAATTAAAAAATAGTAAATGAAATGACAAGTATACCCGACTCAAATCGTAGGACAATCGTAATTGTGTTTTCTTTGAGAACCGCACGGATATCGCAAGCCAATCGTAGTTGTGATCTTGCGTATGTTGAGATTTCACTAGAACAGTGTTGTAACAAGCTAGATCTATCCTTTGAACTTCACTTTTCCTTCTTCAAGACTTGTAAAACCAAGATATGTGAGCAAGAGAGTAAGAAAACTCAAGTATATTCTTTGTGTACTAAGAGCCAAGGGTTGGAATGAGGGGATGAGGGTGATTTTATAGATTTGGAGTGCATAGGGGAGTGGGACACACATGGGTGCAATGTGCATTGGGTATGCACATGGGTAGGTGTGATGGGACAAAATTAAATGTGAGTGGGTGAGGGTTAGTAAATAAGTGGTGAGGTGTCTTTTAGCTCCATTTTATGGGGTTTATGATTTTTTTGGTCTTTTGTGTTTTATAATGTTTTTGTGTTTTTGAATAAGGGACCTTATGCATAAGGTGCGTTTTCTAGTGTTTATAGGAACATCACATACACATGTCTAAAGATATCTAAATATGGTTCAAGAGTCATGATTCTCGTTCTATATACCTTCAAAGTCAACCCAAGCCAAGATAAAGTGCACTAATACATTGTCTCTCATTTTTAAGCGCCGAAGTTTCCAAAGTAGTTGCATCCATATAGATATCACATTCTAGGTGGAGAACTATGTTTGGTTTGAGGCATATTTAGAGTAATGCCGACGTAGGTGGCACGGGAGTGCTTCAACCCACACATTTAACCTTTTTGCAAGAGTCTCACACCTATGTTTAGGGTTTGAAGGTTTTTCACATCTCATAGAGGTTTCATAAATGTGCAACACTTAAGGTTATAGTGTGAAGGTCATCACAAAGTCCCGTAGCTTCCCAAAACATTACACTACACCAACATATCATGCTCAAAACCATAAATCTAAAAAAACCATACCATTATCTAGGATAGGTTGTATAATTCTTTACTAACTCAATATGCATTTCCATTTTTAGAGATGAAGCATCTTCATGTCATTTCTAGTTTGACAATCACTCTACATACCCAAATCACATATCTTCTTCTCGTAATAAGCTAAGTTCACTTCTTCTCTTATGTTTTGAGAAATCATAAATATTTTTATCTCTAAAAAATTGCTTTAGGAGCTATATTATTATTTTTATATTCATGTTTATTAAATAATTAGATTATTCATGTTTAGGAGCTAAGCCTTTAATTTTCATCTTGTTCTCATGTTATGCAATACCTATGTTATTCCTAGATCTATATTTTAAATCATAATATCTCATTTATAGGGTGTACAACAACCATTTAGTGTTAGGAAAATAGTGGGTAGTGTCCACATATATGTGGCATTTTATTGTGAAAATAATGTAATGTGAATTGTAAGTAGGAGATTATTAAAACGACATGTAATATAACTCATTAAGAGATGTGTACATTAGTTTAATAATCATTATACATGTAAGTTGTGATAATAACTCACATATAATAGGAACTTTGGAGGATATTATGAAATTGAAGATATTTGTGGTGGAGAGAGAATAGGGATCTCGGATAAGACTTGACTCCACAATATTAGGTGTATCTACTATTATATAGCCATTTATCTTTGAATAAAGAAATTAAGAGTTGAAGATTATTTTCTTGTGAAGCTCTTGCCAAATTAACATTTGGTATTAGAATAAGCTTCCTCAAAAGTAGAAGAAATGTGTTTTTGATGTGATGAATGGAATCTCTTTGTATCCCCCATGTTGATGACAACGTTTAGTTTAACATCCTCGTAAACTACATATATTAGTAATCTATAATTAGGTTTTGTTTGGGATTATTCTTATAGATAATGTGAAAGATTAATGTATTAGGTTGACTCTCTCAAGGCACCAAGTGAAACTATTCATTGTTGGGCACATTTGTAGTCTTCATTTTGTACCTAGATCACTGTGTGACATGGAATGATTGAAAATTAATTCATTGGTTGCCTCAAGGTTTCTACACATGACATGTTCTTTCAATTATTGAAGGAGTATGTTTCCTCTTTCAATTATTTTGTACCAAAATTCTTTCTTTATTTTGTGCTTACCTAGACAACAAATCCACTATTTTGTTTCCACGACATAAGGAAATTGTAAAATTTAAAGATTATGCTCTTAGATCATTTACTTAGACTAGTCGCCAACACCTGCTATTAACATCCACTTATACTTACAATTAAAATATGTCATATTTTGAGTGATTCAATAGGCATGCATAAAATAATTTTCTCATGGAAGAGTGATGATTCCATGATGCATGTGGAGTGAAAAAATGCAAGTAGATATTTTACAAAAACTTCAAACTACGACAATGAGATCAACCCCATCTAAATTATGGGTGTTACAAAATAGTTCACATTGTTTTGGATCTAAATTTTGCTTCATATTATGTTTGGAACCTAAAATTATTGAGCCTAGTATCTTTGTGCACTCCATATTTGACTGATATAAATCATGATATATCAATTTTGTTTGATGTCATAGATAAAGTATTAATTTATTGGGAAGACAACCTAAAAGAGAAATACGATCAAAACGTGATCAATGAGGATGACTCGGCTCCACTGGGGTTTTATGTGTACTATTGCGATACACTGTTTCTTGAACCATGCTCCCTTAACATCTCTAGGGTCCTCCCTTTGGTCCTATTGTAGTGAAAACTCGATCATTTGTTTTCGTGTTCTTGCTAAGGCAATGAACTTTCTATAAATAGCCCACTCTCCTTCCATTGCAATGCTTGTTGAATTGGTGGTGAAAATGGCACCCAAGAGAGCTCAGAAGTTTGTGCTAAAAGTTTACAATGAGGTATGGAATCTGTCTCATCCCCAGATGTTGTTATTTCTAATGAATGTTTAGACCCTGTGGTTAAATGGTATCATAACAATTGCCTTATTGCTTATTTCTGTGGCCGCATTCCATTAGAATCCTATCTACAAAACTAGATAAAGCTCCATTGGGAGTCCAACGACATCCTGGATTTAGGTATCCATAACCTCGCTAAGGGTTTTATCTCTTTTCCTTCCATGATCCTTCTTAGCTACAAGCCCTCCTTCTTAAGGCGACTTGTTGGTATTTGGGAAATACCCTTTTAGTGTTTTCTCAATGGACTCCGATTTCAATCCCACGAGCCAGGTTTTGTTGAAAATTCCAATTTGGATTGAACTCCCTAGATTCCTCGTTCATCTCTGGTCATTTTTTTCAGAGATTGTGAAACCCATTGGCAAGGTGATATGCCATGAACAAGAGTATTTTTAGGATTGTTCTAATAAGCGTGTTTGTGTTGAAGTTGACCTTCGTGAAAAGATCTACGGGATAATTTGGATATTCAAGTTGGGTCCTATGTATCTCTCAAAAGGTGGTTTACTTTAACATCCCCCACATGTGATTTCACTATCAATCCCCATACCACTGCATTCGTGACTATCCTTTGTTATTCCATTCTAAGCCAACGGTGATGCAACCCTCGGTACCTAAGCCCAAAAGCGATCTGCTGACTGATGGTTGGACTACGGTTGGGAATAAGAAGGGATCTAGTATGAAACCCAATCTCATGGTAATGCCTACCCCATCTCCTTCCCCCTCCTTCCAAGGATGATTGAGTTCGAGATCCTCCCGCTCGTTGGTTTCCATTCCTTCCAAACCCTTGTAAAGCTGGGTTGTTCCTTCGTAGTCAGAGAATACTGGGAATTTCACTTCAACATCTCTTCCTCTGCAATGCTCTTGCAGTCCACCTCGAAAGGTGTCCTACGATGGGTGAGAAGATAATGGGTTCAAATTCCACTCTATTCATGTTGAGATTTCAAATTCAGACTAGATTCTGCTTGCTAATAATTTTTCCATTCTTGGCTCGGATGACGACGGCAAGGGGAGTTTGATATGTTTGATTTTTCATGAATTTCATCTCATGGAATTTTAGGGTCTTATAAAACCCTCTCACAAATATTTTGTTTAATTATATCACCAACATTTCAATTGCCTTGATATTATTTATTTACAAGAAATTAAGATTTCTAGTTTTTTCTTTAGAATACGCTAACTTTTATTGCCCCAACTTTTTCACATTTTCATACTCAACACATTGATGGAAAAGGTGGTGCAAGCATTTCCATAAGCGTCAAAACTCTCGGATTTAATCACCTTCTTGGTCTAAGATCCTTCAAATGGGGCCATGTGGGTGATTATCACAATTAATGATCTTTATTTTGGTATTCTTAATATTTATGCTTCTAATGATGGCTCTCAACGAACGACTTTATGGAAATGGTTAGGTGATAACTTACCTTTAGCTTATTGGTTGGTGTGTGGTGACTTTAATATGATCGAGCATCCAAATGATAAATTAGGTGCCCTCCTATGCACTGGTGTGTCGGCGAGCATGCGGTTTGACATTTCTTTAAAATTTGTTGGGGACTTTCTGATCCTTTGCTCATTCGGTGATAGGAATTTAAGGCGCAAGCTTGGTATACTTGGACCAATCTTTGATAAGGATATGATTGGGTTTTAAAAGACTTGATTGTGTACTTCTCTCTCAATAGACTATTTTTATTTTGACACACAAGGCGTATCCTCTATCACGATGTGGTTAGATGTGCTTTTGTTAGATTATCGTTTGATCTCTTTATAATATTATTTGGTGTGGGGCCCCATTTAAATTTCCATCTAATCAAGTACTTCTTAATATTTCTCTACTGAGTCACCTAGGGGTGGTCCCACTTATTACTAAGGTTTGAAACATGGCTCCACATCCACATTTTACTACTAAATGGAATGAGTGGTGGGAAGCGGTGATTCAGTGCACCACTCATTTCCTCTGCCGGTTCGGTAAGCAAGTTTCTCGAGTTTGTAAGCGGGTAGACGCGACTCTGCATAAATAATTTAGAATAATATCATTTTTTCTTCAAACTAATCATTTTGATATACCTCTTGATTTGCAAGTTTCTGATACTTGGCACAAGCTTAAGCTCATTGAATCTCATTTGGCTCGGGGTGCACAAATCCGGTCGAGATTGCATTGGCTTAAGGTGGGAGAAAAAGTGACAAAGCACTTCTTCAAATCCCTTCGATCCAAGCATACTCATCAATAGATCAAAGCTATCCAAGATTCACATCAGTGACTCATAGAGTTGTCAAATATCTCTAATGCCTTTGTTAAATATTATCGGTTAGTCTTCCAAGCTCAAGAGGCTGTATGAATGAGTGTGTTCCCACTTTGTAGTAATGTATCAAGGTGGTTCTGGTCAAGATTTCTTCTAGGTAGTGAGACCATTGCAATACTCCTCTTTCCTTGGATGAGATCTATGCCACTATGATGTGCCTTTCATATGATAAATCTTTGGGTCTAGATGGCTTTCCTTGCAAATTTACAAAGTGACTTGGTCATTTGTTAGACCCGATCTACTTTGGGTCTATAATGAAGCTCTCTAATCTAATTTTCTTGGGAGTTTCATCAATTAAGGCAACATCAAATTCATTCCTAAGGTCAATGATCCGAGTAGATTACTAGATGGAGGCCTATCACTTTGTTAATGTCTCTTACAAAATTCTTGCTAAAGCTCTGGCTCTTTACATTGTTGATCTTCTTCCCAAGATTGTTTGCCTTGAGTAGAACTGGTTTTGTTAAAGGTTGGTACATTTGGATAATCTTAAAGCGATTTGGAAAGGATCAGAATGGGCCCAAATTTCTCTTCAATGACCATTTTTCTCAAAATTGACTTTAAAAAGGATTATGATCATGTTGAATGGCCTTTTATTTTGGCTATGCTCACAACGTTAGGTTTTGGAGAATTCTTCACCTCGGAAGTCCAAAATCTATTCTCCAATGTGTCTGCTTTCCTAACCATCAATGGACATAAGTCTGTTGTGATTTGCCTCTTCTGTTTTATGAGACATGGGTTCCCTCTTTCTTCATCCCTATTTGTTTTAGTTGTTGACACCTTAGGTTATCTTATTACTCGTCGTGCTGATTAAGGTTGCATTTGGGGAATTTTCCTGCCCGATCATGCTACGTAACTTATTAATGGTGATTTTAATGATGAATCCTTTCTTACCATTGTTGAGTTTGAGAAGAATGTGGCTACTATTTTTATTGCCTTGATACTTTTGTCTTACTTCATGATCCAACATTCAAATGGCTAAGACGTTGGGCTATCGGTAAAGTTGTTGGCCTATGCCAGAAACTTAGTTAAAAGATTACCCCGGAAGTGGATCAGAAGAGGAGAAAATTCAAATTCTTGGGCATTCATTTTGTCTTTAAAAGTGATTTCACCATGTTTCATGGTAGTATGTGATGGACATAGTAGAACATAACGTTTCTCGGTGGTCTTCTAAACCCCTCTCTTTGGCCAGAAAATTCCAAGTGTGTACCAAGATCCTTATGGCCACCCATGTTTATTATTCTACGTGTTGGTGCCCTTCCTGGGATTCCTTCACCAAGCTTTCCAAACTACTTTGAGACTACCTTTGGTGTAAAATTTATGGCTCAGTTGGCTTCCATTGGGTGGCCTAGGAATTTTGTTGTCTTCCTCGTGATCAAGGTGGTATGGGAATTATTGATGTGTACAGGAAAAGCATGGCTTTATGTTCTAAATGGGTTGTGAGATGTATTTCAGGAAATCAAGCCTAAAAATCCTACTTTGATATTACATTGTGTCTGGTGCTCCCTATGGAAATTTTTTTGGAACCATATCGAGCTACAAACCTTGATTATCACTAGGGTCCCGGTCAAGATTTCTAGCAACTTCATTGCCAAACACATTTGGAAAGCGTTTGAATTGGTGAAACCCCTATTGTGTTGGATTAGCGATGGATTTCACATTAGGCTCTCTTTGAATTCCCAGAATATTAGTGGTCTCCCATCATCACTAATGATAGTCTTTCCTTGAAGAAACTTTGGGAATCAAAGATCTAAGCTCTCTCACAAAGGAATTCACACCATTCTAGATTTGGTCTCCCATAGAGACAGGGGTGCTTTATGGCGTGAGCTCAAGATGAAATTTAATCTTTCTAATTCAAACCTCCCATATATCTCGAAGAATTCAAGAGTTGATGCCATACATCATGCTCCACAAACTCGAGCTTAAACCCTGGACACATGGTGGCATGACTAGAGATGGAATCATGAAATCACCTTCCTTTGCTATAATGTTGACACCATCTACCAACTTTTAATCCCTATATCACCTTTCATTTTCAAACTTAACACCTGTTGGGGCCTGCATTCTATACATTCCACCTAGCTTTCGTAGGCTCTCTCGTGTTTGGAATTCTCATATTGGTCCCAAAGTTAACCATTTTCTATCGCACCTTATTTATCAAGGCCTTCCAAAGTGGGTGAAATATTAAGTCACATTATCATCCCCAATCCTAAATTTCCTTTTGTTCCAAACCTGAATATTTTAAGCATTTTTTTGTCTTGCCCATGTGCCCAGGCCATTTGGCCTCGATTCATTCTTTCTTTCAACCCTTTCACCCTAAATTATTTTATTAGTGTCTGGATTTGTTTGAGATTTCAGCCCATGGCCTCATTATATTAATACTTTGTGGAAATTGTTTAGAGCATGCATTTTTTCATATTTGGAAAGCTCATAATTTTATGTTATTCTAGAATCATCAATCTATTGATGTTTTTTCCACTAATGATAAAGTGGTTATATTGTCTATTGTGCACATCTAAATTCAAGCTCAAGTGGAGAAAATTTCCTTGGAGTTTTCTCATTTACGGGAGTTATGTATACATTAAGGAAGTGTGTCATGCACGATGAGCCGGGTCCCTTCAGACCCTTTGCCACCGCCACCTTGGCCATCTCCACCTCGACAACTACCTCCACCAGGATCATGTCATAGGAGCTGCTCTTGCATCCACCGCTCCGCATCTCTTTGGGGTCACCCTTGACTCTGCACTCTTACAGTGCAGGCTAGAGCCCTCCACCAAGGGGGAAAGCGCGCAACTAAATCTCTGCGGTGGGCCTCTCCTCTGCCTAGCATTCAGACTCTTGCGGCTCTTCGTCCTCCTGCGGGGTTGGGGAATATTGTTCCCTTATAGATACATATGCCCAACCATGATGGTTTGGCAGTGAGTGGAGTGTACATCCCTCCCCGAATGATCCTCCTCCTCCCGAAGCGGCGACATGTGCCTAGTGATCTCTACTTGTTTTTAACTCTCATGCTTTTTTTTTCCCTTTGGGAGTTTTACGTGGTCTATGTGGCATTTTGTGGGACGGTGAGTTCTTCGGTCATCGACACTAAAATTTTCCTTCGTAATTTCTATTTCATTAATGTATGTATTAGGAATAGGATGTTGTTAAGTATAATTAGTAGTAGCGTCCGATAGAAGATAGCACGACAAGACTTTATCGATCTGACGCCGCCAATAATGTATAGTACGGTAATAGTCAAAAGTACAATAGGAATGTTGTGGTAAAAGTAAATATTTTTCATAAGTGGTCCTGGTAATGTTAAAATGTCAAAGTTGGGGTAAGTAGAGAAGTAGGGTCTACATGATTAGGAATTAGAAATATTATATTGGTAATAAGGACAAGGAGTGAGGTCATAAATATTTTGTGTATTTTATTTGTAAAAAGTCTAAAAATGTGGAACCCATGTGAAATGATAAGGTTTATCTTATCTTAAAAGATAAGCTTACATGTACAGATAAGAGTTAAGGTATGGAATATGATTCGTCAGAGTGGATTTCTTATCCTATCTTAGAGATAAGATGGATAAGCCTGGAAGTTCTATAAATAAAGAGGCCACCCCCCTCATTTAGCATAGAAGGAAGTAGTGAGAAATATTGTATGAGTAAGTGTGTAAAGGAAGCCATCATTTTGAAGGTGTGTTAAAGAAGCCATTAAGAGGTGTAATTGTGAAGTTTCTCCCATAGTATTGGTGGAAGGCAAGTGAAGTCAGTAACACTTGAAGTACCTCATGGGTGAGATTGTAACAATTTCATGTTAATATTATAATTTACTCTGATATTTTAGATTTATCATCATTCCTTCTTATCATAGTCTATGGTATTCTTGTGTTATGTTTGTTGTTGTGTTTCCAGATTACATCCACCAAACTAAAAGCTATGCATTAGTTAATAATCATAGCACGAGGAGTTCCCGGTGAAGAATTATCATAGTGCCGGATTGGTGATGACAGTCGCCCCTAATGTAAATTTCTTTATATATATATATATATATATATATATATATATAATAATGGCGATTCTAATAGTAAAGTATTAATTTACTTATACTTTAGTCATTTCGATGTATTTGCTAATTAAATGAAACTATATAGTATTAGTAAGCTATATTTTCCATTATAGTTTGTGTTAAAACAATCTTTATAAGTTTATTACAAAAATTGAAACATTTGGCTAAATTTATCAATATTAGGCTACATTGTCTTGGGAATTATTATTTTATTCAATGATATTAAGAATATTGTTATTTTTATTATTTTGTTAGTGTTATTTTATGATTTTGTTAGAGTCATTTTTACAATATTGGTATACTTATTATTGTCATATTATTATTGGTGTCAAGAATTATCTCATAATGGATGTATTTTCAGTGACCTGGCATCTAAGTACCTAGAAATTTAAACTTGTGGGGGTGTTTTGCATCAAAAGAGACTCACACTTAAGCTTCAGGATCCATATGGATATTTGATCCATACAATGGAGAAAGGTGGAAACAAAGGTAGGAATCCAATTGATTAACGACCTCTCGTCAACTACGATGATGGGGTCATTCCATGTAGTAATGACAAATCTATACGGTGCCAAAATGAATAAATGACAAGGGGATTACGTCCTAGGTGTAAGTAGTTTCTAGGGCATCATTAATCAAGGGGTGCACGAATCAAAATATTTCCCTCAATATTAATTAAGCTATCTATTGATATTATTATATAGTAACATAAATTTCATGCATACACATAAAAAAGTACTATTATATTTTTTGCAAGTAAAATCAAATATGATATATTTCTAAGCTTGTATGGTTTTTTTGGTATTGTTACCCACTCTTTGATGTAGCTCTTGATTATGCGAGTGCATAATTTTTTTAGGAAAAAGGCTCATGTATTTTTGATAATGACATTGGTGTAGCCATTAGAAGTGGGCATAATTAAAAGAAAGAAGTATGTAATTATGTATTCCTAAATTTTTGAGGTAAATGTCTATTATCTTTTATGGAGGAATTGATAGGCCTATTCCAAATACCACTCTTCACAAAACCATAGGAGCTACATAAGTATTTTTATTTATTTGCAATAAGTGGTGCTTTTTCAGGTTTGAGTCCTATCACCTACTTGATATTAGTAATAAGACTTACAAACAAACTTGTATAAAAACATATTTATTGCATTTTGAGCACCTCCTGTGATTAATTCTCTCCATCCATGGAATATTTCTCATCCTTTTGTGATAATTTTATAGGATATTTTATTCCTTTTGTATAAATGTTTCTCTAAATTTGTGATTTATTATGATCCTAGTGTAAATTTTAAAATATGAGAATGTGGGAAGCTTTTATTTATTTATTTGATGGGAAAAAATATTAACTTAAATTGTGAGAAGGGCGCCCAATTATTGCACAGGGAACTCATAACCTTTAATTCAACTTTCAAGATAATGAAAATTCTAGGTGGTAGTAAATATTGTCTCATATCATTTTTAATTATAGTAGAAGTGATTAATAATGATGGCTACATACAAAAACAACAAGGACTTAGTCTTCATTATTAGTATTTTTAGTATTTTCACGTTTTACGATGTGTTGTGTGAATAAACCCTTGTTGCGACTTTTAAGAAAGAATCATATTTTGGATAATCTTTATTTTTGGGGATGGTAAAATATTTCAAGGCAAATTTAATATGCATTATTGTATATATTTTTAGGAGCTCTAGGAATCTTAAAAGATTCAAAATTTGGGAGTTTAGGAAAGGGGTTCGAGAATATCCTAAATTTGGATTAAGAGCTACACCTTTATGAGGGTTATGAGATAGCTGATGGAACCGTGCCTCGGTCTAAGCAATTTTTTTAGAGAGAAGTTTTTCTTTTGGATATGATTTTCTTCTCCAGTGTGCACACTAGGGGAATGGTAGGAAAATAGTGTTTAGTGTCCACATATGTATGAGATATTATTATAAAATAATGTAATGTGAGATGTGAACATGAGAATATTAAAAGGATTTGTTAATATATCTCATAAAGAGATAAGCAAGTTATTTTCATGGTTATATTGTACATGAGTTGTGATAACAACTCACATATAATATGAGCTTTAGATAGATATTATGAAATTGGGGTGGAGAGAGAATAGGGATCTCATACAAAACTCAACTTCACAACAATAGTTTTATATACTAATATATGTAACTATCTCTATTTGAATAAAAATGAAGATTTGAAGATTATTTAATTGTGAATCTCTTAACAAATCAACATTTATGACCTAACGGACACCATCGGGAGCAATTTTTGAATCTTCGAAAGGGTGGGAAAGTGTAGGAGTAGGCTCGGCGGGTTCGGATGACCCTAATCAAGACCAGATGGAGGGAAGAAAGGACATGGTCTTCACTATAAAAAGAGACAAGGATGGTGGGGGTGGGGGACCCACAATCTCGTGGTCCAAGATGGTTTTGGGAAGAAATCAAAGTAGGTATATTCTTTCAACTTCAACCCATTTGTTGTGATAACAATATTTCTTTGGAAATCCCGATATTGAAGAAGAAAATGTTTTCTTGTCCATGAGCAATACCATACTTGCTAAAATCTGGGAGAAAACCCAATATCAACGAGTTTAGGAAATGGGTCTCTGAAATGGAACCCTAAGGGTT
This sequence comes from Taxus wallichiana var. yunnanensis, assembly GCA_018340775.1. NCBI lineage: Eukaryota > Viridiplantae > Streptophyta > Pinopsida > Cupressales > Taxaceae > Taxus > Taxus wallichiana. The sequence goes on from CM031237.1 coordinate 365,634,853, forward strand.
CAATGGATATTGTGGCATGTGCCAACTCCTTCTTTATGGTTTCCCTTTTGTTGTAGGAAGATTTTTTAAATATCCTCGTTGGGAGGCCTTGGGTTATGGGTAGAGCCATAATGTTGGTCCAAAAATGGCAGCAAGATTTAATCCGATGGATAATATCATTAAAGAATATCTGGTGTGAGTCGATTTGTGTAAATGTGACATCGATACTAAGCTACCCCAAAGCATCAACTTAAAATCAAAATGGGGGTTTTATGTATAGAAAATTGACTATGAGATTGTTAAACAATGCACTATAATATAAAAACAAACACCGAATATTATAATATAGAATTTTGAAATCATTTGGGATGTATTATAAGAGAGAGATTACAATTATTTATAAGGATTTTCTCCCTACAATGGTGGATTCAAATCCTATCAACAACTCATCTTATCTCTCCATGATCCTCTCTTATAACCCCTATTATTTCTCTTACAAATAATCACATATAAATGAGTTGTTATTCCCTAAATCTCTCCCATTATATTTATCTAATATAAATATAACTCACACACAATATAATATTGATAATTTTACAAACACATATTTGTAACATTCACTCCCCTATTGTTAACATTATTAATTCCTAATATACACTCCCTAATGTGAACAAGGTAGAAAAATATTTACACATCTCGTGAGAATGCCAACCCTCGTGGCATGCCCGTAGCTCATGACCTTGATATAAATGAAGGGAGAAACGCTCAACCTTCTATGGTTTTACAACAAGTTTACCACTAACTCGGACATGAACAATTCTCCACTCTATTTTTCACCTCATGTGTTTTTTCGGATCTCCACAAACTATTTCACGATCCATGTCTCGCATGTGTTTTTTTACTTCCCCACTATATTTTTCATCAAGGGGTTACATATAGGAATTTTTCACACATTACAATAACAGGAATGTATCATATGTTTTTATTATCTACCACACAACTGAAAATACTTGGCCACCAAATCAGTACCGCGGCCTCGTCGATGGTGCTTGACAAGAGGTCATTGATCAACCTCCTTCCTCTGTTGCCTCCAACCTCCATCAATGTCCTGCTAACTCAACAGAAAGTATAGTCGAGGACGATATGCGTTCCCTGTCGCGATATAGGGCGGGGTCGAGGGGCAGAGCCCCCGAAGCCAGGAACGGTTTTCATTTGCATTTTCCCTTTAAAATTGAGTGTCGGATTACACCGAAAATGCACTCATTTGTCCTTTTTTAGTAACAACTTTTCGACTCAATTTTGATGATGACTCTTTATAACATAGACACGACACAAATGATACAAACAAAATTTTACAACTTGAATAGTACGACAATGAGATTTGAAATGAAATAATACTAAAAATCTATGTATTATTCGGTAACACATACATAACCACCGAGTTATTGAAAAAGAAGACTATATAAACTACAAAACCTTGAACTAGACAAATGTTTATTACTATTGAAAGACCTAAACTACCGAATGAAATTTGAAGCTTAAAATACTTTCTAAGTGAAGATAATAAACAAAACCGAACTACTAATACGGAGACAACTATATCTTTAAAAATACCCAAATAATACCATTATATGACACTTTGAATGGAATGAAAAATGACACGTACGCTGGGTTATTGGTGCCAAAAGTGGATCCATCAAACTAATGTTTCAGTTGTAGATTTGTAGACTCCAGATTACAAGGATCTGCTAATCACCAAATCCGTGAAGACTGAATACAAATTTGACTATCCATGTATTGTCAGCAATTTCTAATCTACTTCAGATTGGATGAAAGTTTGTGTCAGGGCTCTACGTAGGCATGCAGATCAATAAAATAATGACATTTCTTTACACAAAGATGTTTCGTGGAAAATGAATAAGGCTTGCAGTCTAATACACTGTCGAGTATTAGGAGATCAGATTTGGGTCAGATCCAGCGAGGCATGCTCTGTGTACACTCTGATGGTGAGTCAAAAAACACTGGAAATGATGCAATTTCAAGCCCTCATTTGAATTGCAATTCAAATATATGACTTGGGTCAAAAATGTTGCCCACCTCACCAATACGGCCAAACCACAAAACTTCAGCTATAAGGGAATTGAAAAATTCAAAACAAGAATTTTTGTTCACAACAAAAACTAAACTATGCAAATAAATGGCTTTAGAATGCCTTTTACAAAAGGAAAAGCTCTGCTTCACTATGATTTGTAACAAAAATTAATTATCTCTTCATTAGCCGGGTCAGCCAAGAATCACAGTGGCTCTTCCCCATATAACACATCACAGCTCCATTATTGAACTTGATCACCTGCTCTGATACCACTGTTAAACAGTGCACTATAATATAAAAAACAAACACCGAATATTATAATATAGAATTTTGAAATCATTCAGGATTTGTTATAAGTGAGAGATTACAATTATTTATAAGGATTTTCTCCCTACAATGGTGGAGTCAAATCCTATCAAAAACTCATCTTATCTCTCCATGATCCTCTCTTATAATCCCTATTATTTCTCTTACAAACAATCACATATACGTGAGTTGTTATTCCCTAAATCTCTCCCATTATATTTATCTAATATAAATATAACTCACACACAATACACTATTAATAATGTTACAAACAATATATTCATAACAGAGATAACATCGTTCATGTGCTTTTCATGCTTTAAGACTGGGCATAATTCCAAACTATGTCCCAAGACTAAAGAGGAAACATCTAACAAAGCTAACCTCAAAAGAAAGGAACCCATAAGGAGGAATCAAAAGGAAAAGAAATTGGGGAGAGTTCTAAAATAATCCCCACATGGGTGCGAGATTCATAAACAGGTGCAAACTTAAACTTGAGAAACGAAGGAAAAAACCCAAGTGGATGGTACCAAAGAAGTGGAAGTGATGGAGGTAAAAACAAAGAAATAAATAGGAAAATTGATTCATTAAAGGTAGATAGTATTTTTGGAACCATGGTGCTTGATTCATTTGAGACAAGCTTCTTTGCTCAAAGAAATGAGGAAATACCCTTGGAAAATAGTAATATGTTTGATGCGTTAGCCCCACATATTGAGGACATACCTATAGTAGAAGAGGAATTATGAAAAATCAAATAGTCAAGTAATCGGGAATGTATGAAAGACTCTATATGAGGAGACGGTTTGTCACAATAAAAAGATGAGACAAGTACTTCCTCAACCAACACTAAGGAGGTGGAACTAGAAAATGGCATTCCTCAAGTCTCTTCATCGGTTAGTACAGAGGATCAGGAAATCAAAGAAACCCAAGCCTTAAGCCCACTGGTTCAGGTCAAAGAAAAGCCCAAAAATCTCCCTAAAAGGAAATAAACTCCTAGAACAAGAGGGAATGTGAATAAAGCTGACATGGGAGAAAATAAAGCCTCCCCACTGCAGACCATCAAAAAAAAGAGAGAAAGAACATCTAGAAAGGAGGTGATGGAAGGTAAGCAAAGATATTTGGTGAGCGGTAAAAATCCAATCTTTTTAAATGATAATCCTCTCATGGAATATAAGGGGTCTAAATAACCCGAGTAAACATAGAATTTTGTTGGATATTAGGAAGGATAGAAGCCAGATATTATTATTCAGGAAACTAAAATGAATAAAGATAGAATGATGGAATTTCATAAGGTTTTTGGAAATAAGTAGATTTCATTTTAGCCATCTATGGGAGATTTGGGAGGGCTCATTTACCTTTGGGATCGAGAAGGTGGTGAGTGGTTTACCCTTTTCCAACATTCAACATCACTTAGAAGTTTATTTTACCAATTTAAAATCCAAAAATAAGTTCATCCTATCCAATGTCTATGCTCCTAATTCTAGCAGTGTTAGAAGGACTTTTGGGATGACTAACGAGTTTGAAGGTAATCAAAAGAGATTCATTGGATTATTGGTGGATATTTTAATACTCCTATGATCCCTGGAGAAAATAAAGGTGGAATCACTTCTTATTCTAAAAGTATGGAGGACTTAGCCAACTTTATTAATTGGAATGAATTGTTTGATCTTGAGCTTAGTGGATCTAAATACACATGGAAAATAGAAGGGGTGGAGATGATCTCATTCAGATAAGATTAGATAGATTCCTTGTAATGTCCAATGGTTATAGGAACAAAATTATTCACTCTCCTCTTTAGCCGTATTGGATCTGATCATAATCTGATCCTCCTTAGAACTAGTGATTTAAATATCAAAAGGACAAGCCCTTGATTTGAAAAAATGTGGACCACCCATCCTGAGATTGAGGAAAGGATTGAGGAATGGTGGAACTTAGAGACTAGAGGAAATAGTATGTTTCAAGTGGCAGCCAAACTTAGAAACGTCAAAAATAATTTTAAAAATGGAATAAAGAGACCTTTGGCAACATTTTCTTACAAAAAGAGTAAACTATCTAAGGAGATAAAGGAAATGGAGGAAATAATGGAGGAGGAACATGAGTGATGAAGATAAGGAAAAAGAAAAATTTCTCCTATTTGAATTACACACCATCCTTTGCAAGGAAGAAATATATTGGAGACAAAAGTCCCAATTAAGTGGTTAAAAGAGGGTGATAGAAACACCAAGTTTTTCCACATCTCAGCCACCATTAAAGAAAACAAAGGACATATACATGAAGTTACAAGGTCATATGGTGAGACGGTTATAGAGGAGAATGATATTTGCAGATACCATTATTACTTTCTTCAAACAGCTATTCTCTTGAGGAAGTCCAACCTGATATAGACTCCACAAATGAAATGTTGAGACTCTTTGAAGCTGCCATAAGTGAAGATAATAATAAAGATCTTACAGTTATACCATCAAAAGAAGAGATCAAAGCTATAGTTTCGATGATGGAGGGAGACAAAACCCCTGGACCTGATGGGTTCTCTAACCTTCTTCTTCCAAATGTACTGGGACATAGTGAAAAAGGAGGTGGTGGCATGGCAGAGGATTTTTTTAAATCTGGATATATGCTCAAACAAGTCAATCACACCTTCATAGCCCTTATTCAAAAAAAAAAAATCAAGTGCCAAAGATCTTGGTGACTTTATGCCCATTAGACTCTACAACACAGTGTACAAAATAATTTCAAAAATTATGACTTTTCGAATGAGGGAGGTTCTTAGAAATTTCATATCTCCCAATCAGGAGCCTTCGTTCCGAGAAGACAAATTTTTGGATAACATCATCTCCATACATGAAACTATTCACTCAGTTGAAAAAATCCAAAAGAGAAGTGATGATTATCAAATTGGATATGCAAAAGTCATATGATAGGGTCTCATGGAAATTCCTATTCAAGATTCTTCAAAAGTTGGGCTTTGATACTCACTTCATCAAATTGATTCAAGCTTGCACCACCACCTCTATGTTCTCAGTCATTATAAATGGAAAACCTCATGGTTTCTTTCAAAGTTGAGAGGGGCTTAAGGTAGGGTGATCCATTATCACCCTTCCTCTATATCATTGTGGCTGAGGCCTTGAGTAGGTTGTGTTCAAAAGATAAAAATGAAAGAAGAATTGAAGGAGTTAAGGTTGCTAATGATGTTGAGAACCAATGCCTTCAACAATTTGTGGATGACATGGTTCTTCTAGGCCAAGCCTCTGTTTAGGAATCCTTTCTTTCAAGACCATTATAAAGAAGTATGAGGAGGTCTCGGGTCAAAAAGTGAACTTTCGGAAGAGTTCTTGTTACTTCATCAATGTTAGTGAACAAAAACAACATAGATTAGCCAACATCTTGGAATGCAACATAAAGAATCTTTGGATAGCTATTTGGGAATGCCCTTGTGTGGTTGTAAGATGATGACACAAGTTGGAATAAAATTATTGAAAGGTTCCACAAAAAAATAGCATCTTGGAAGGGCTCATTACTGAAATAGGGATGAAAGCCCAATTGCTTCAAATCTTGATGCAAGGAGTGGCCACATACACCATGTCTATTTTTACTATGCCCCCCAAAAATTAGAAAGGCTATTAAGAGTATACAAAAAAGGTTTTTATGGTCAGGGACTGAGGTCAAATCTAGGATACCTTTGATAGCTTGGGAGAAAGTGCTCTCTCATTTGGAAAACCCAAAGATAGAGGTGGCCTTGGTATTGTAAAAAAAATATTGGAGATGATGAATCATGCACTCATTTCCAAAATGGGATGGAGATTGGATAAAGAAGAAGGCATTTGGGTTGACATCTTAAAGTGAAATATTTGTGGAATGTTGGTGACACTTTAAGGTTTTTCACTGATAGGGAACTATCTAAAGGATCTATTTTAGAAACAATCTTGAAGGAAAAATGGAATATTGGAGTTTGAATTTTAGAAGTTGACTAGTTGCAATCAAGTGGAATCTAGGGAATGACATGAATATAAAATTCTAGGAGGACCCTTAGATCAGAAATCAACCCTTAAAAAGTGAAGAGCCTTGGAGAGATTACTTCCATTTTTATAAAAGGGAGTTTGGAGAGAGGGTGTGACTACTTGACATAGGAGAGAAATTGGAAACAGATTAACCCTCCAACAAACTACAGCCCTCTTCTTCCCTTTGAGACCCTCAATAATGAACTAAAGTTCTATCATATCCCTCACAAACAAAGCCAAGATGAATTGATATGGAGGAATATGGACTCTGGGAATTATGAAGTTAAATATGGTTATTTGTTAAATTTTGAACAAATTGTTGCTAATGATTATTGGAGGAAAGTTTGGAACAAAATATTATTCCCAAAATCAACTTTTTATTTTGGGAATTTGTTCAAAAGAAAATTATTACTGTGGACAAGCTAAGGAAAAGAGGCATGATAATCATAAACAAGTGTACCCTATGCAAAAACCAAGAAGAAACTGCTAACCATTTTTTTGGAATGTCCTTATGTTTTCAAGTTTTTTAGTTGTCTTGATATGTTTAAAATGCAGATGATTCTTCCAAGGGATGTCTCAAATCTCCTAGAATAGTGGATGTCCATTTATCATCATGATATTGTCAAGGAACTATGGAAATTTTCCTCCTTGGATACTCTATGGGGAATTTGGATTGAAAGAAACAACACGATCTTTGAAATCGGGCTCTAGCTTCAAGAAGGTGGTGAGGCAAATCAACCAAAGTCTTAAAGAAAATATTCAACTCATCAAAAGTAAGTTGACAAAATCTCCCTCAGATTTAGAAATTTTATTTTAAACAACTTAAATCTTAGTACCACGAATGAGATTAACAACAAAGAAGGGGAGGATGAAAAAAAAAAGGTTAAATGGAAAATCCTCCTACAAGATGGTGCAAACTAAACTTTGATGGCTCGACCAATCTCAGGAGGGAGGGTGAGCTTGGGGGGAGGAATAATATGGGACCATAAGGGTGAATTTATTATGGTGTATGTTGGACGGTGGGCAATCATTCTAATAATCATGCCGAGGCTATTGCTATGCTTTGGGGTTTAAAGCTAAGTGGCACCATGAACATACAAAATTTGATAATTGAAGGAGATTCCTTATGCGTGATCAATGCACTTAAGCATAATGGAGGCATAGGATGGAAGCTCAATAATATCATTAAGGAGGCTAAGCAATTGATAAGCCTAGCCGGATTTCGAGAGTGGAGATGCAACACGTGTTTAGAAATGGGAATAAGATGGCGGATGGCCAATCATGGTAATGACTTACCGAGAAAAGGTGAGTTGGCAGAAAGAAGACATACCTAGAATAATATAAAAACTTGATTAATGAAGACAAGATATTCTATGATAGGGAGTCATGATTATCGGGATTTATAGGACATGATACGTGTGGAATTGAATCATAATTTAGAAAGGATTTTTACTACCAACACAGAGTTAATTCTCTATTTTTGGTCTCTTCTTTTGCTTAATCTCAAGACTGGGTGTTTTGGTGGGAAAAACATGGGAGGAGAGAGTTTGTACTAAACCCATGACCTACCTTCATCTGAAAAGGGATGCTACTTTGTGGCGGCTCCTGCGTCGGGGTGATCTATCTAATTTCATCAAAAAACTCCAAGGCCATGACCCACAACTTGCAAATGAATTCGGGAAATCCTGGGAGGATGGATGTCAATATGAGGGGAACTGAGATCATTGTCAATGAGGAGACCATAGCTGAAGCTATAGGTATGTCTATTAATGGCCTTAAAATTTTTAAGGACAAATCTAGAAGGAAACGCAAAATTCCACTTTTTCGGTCTTAAAAAAAATTCTAATGTATGATGATGGAATAACAAAGAAATTTCTATTAGATCATTGGGATGATGTTTTCTTGTGGTTATGAAGTATCTCACACTTGAGGGTAAATTCAAGAATATATTTTCTTATCATTTGTCCATTCGAATTTTTTGAGAAGAAATCAAGAGATGAGTTTTCCATTTTTTCTCCTTAGATCCCTAACATCCTCTATATGTGACTACCAAAATGAAAAGATGGATACTCCTCTCCATCATGGATTGATATTATTGTTGTTTAAGAAAGGAAAAATCTTGATTCCCCCAACCTTTGGACAAAAGGGAGGATGACTCTGATAATGAAACCCTTGTGGCTCACATGAAACGGAGGAAAAAGGGTGGGAAACAAGATGACATAGATGGAATTTGCTAACATCTATGTAATATGAAACAGGAGACACGCATGTAGGGATGAGAGTGTTGTTAGGTGGGAGAGGGTTAGAGATATTTTAAATTGGGAAGCCCGTATCCTTAGAGTGGACTCCACAGTGGACACCATCCTAGTGGTTAATAAAACCTTGTGCAAGAAGTCAGATATTGTCATAGGAAAATTGAAATTCAAAATAGGAGAATTGGAGGGATGAATGTTGAGATAATCATGCAAAAGAACAAGATTTCAATTCTTCAAGATCAGATTGCTAAAGTTGATGCTAAGTAGGGCAAGGGTAAGATGCAACTTGAGATGAGTAGCTCAGATGATGAAGAGATCAAGGAGATGGAGGAAAATAACTCGAGAATACTCCAAAAAGAGTCATCATCAAGTGGAAAGATGATATGGGAGTGGGACCAAACATGAGAACCAAAAGCAAAGCTCCCCCGAGTAAGATGGATTGATGGCCGACCTTTTGCTGCCCTCTTTTTGTGTTTCTTTTTCCATGGGTTTGTTGATCTTGCTGCCTTGGAGGTCTAAGTATTTATTGTATATATATATATATAGTAAGTACTTAGACCGAGTGTGGTCTTATCCTGTTTTGGGGCACTGCAGGTCAAGCTTGTTTGACTTCATGCTTTTGGTTCCTTTTTGTTGGCCTTTGTGTGCCCTCTACTTTTTTTTTGTAAAGGGTTTTTGGGTCCCTAAAAAAACAAAACCAACTCTTATTAAACCTCTCATAACTAGTCAAGTGCTTTTTTTTCTTTACAATTGCTTTCGTTTCATCATAATGTAAAATTACTTATATTATGTGATATGATATTAATATGGTTAACACGTGTCTTATACAACATAGGCCTATTTTTCTCTATGTTCCTTAAGGCTACTATTTTCTATTATATTCATTTTCTTGTGTGATTGTATGATTATTTTCATGTATGCAACCTATGGACTTTCTTTATGATTATTTTGGTGAAACTTTTGTGTCCCTCATTTTTTTATTCTATAGTTTATTGCTTGTGCTTGTTGTATGTGTGACACTCTTGTGTCCCTTACTTGTGGCCTCTTTGACCTTCTTTATGACTAACATATGTGACATTTCTTGTGTACTTGTATGATTTATTTCCTCTACGCTTGTTTATACATGTTTTTTTCTTGTTATCTTTTTGTGTCGTGGTTTATACCATCCACATCCTTATAGGAATAGATCTCAATAGTGGAAATCTATCGAATCCTTCCATGTGATTTAACACTCACTATCGATGCATTTGACATGGATATACATCAATTATTTTGAGCCTAGTGTTCTAGTTTCTCATCTCACTCGCCTCAAAATAGGGGCATTCAATGGGAGCATTCATACACATACTATACACATCGGGCACATAAATAGAATATTAAACTTGGGAATATAATGACACATGGTAAAAATACTCATGAATAGAATCAGACATGGAATAAGAAAAATTATGCATACTTAAAGAACCATCTAACATCGAAACTACTAAATGTTATGGTCTAGGATGGACATTTTCTTCCTAGGGACAAATATCTAGTAGATTACAAAATTCTTAGATTTTCAAAGACAATTACTGTAGAAACCCTAAATCCACCACTCAAAAATCATTTTAAAATCAAACAAATCCCATCAACACCCCTTCATTAATTATTTTAATCTTCTTCATCACATTGCACATCCCATTTCCAATTAATCACTCTTAATTACTCCTAATCACTCTTAACTAGCCACTAATCTTACATATCCATTATCTCACATATGCTAAAATCAATTAATATCCCCTAGCTAACATCTATATAAAGAACCTTCCTAAGATACATTGTACAAAATCTCTTACACAATATTTTCATTTATAGAAAACTTGTTATATTGAGGAACCATCCCATGTAAGAGCCTTGCCAAATTTGGAAAACCTTCCTTTTTGGAAAATATCCTTACCTCATCCCCCTACAAGAATGTTACCCTATCTTGAATAAATCATCTTAAGCATCCACATTCATTGAAACAATCCATGCAACAATAGGATTTTTGCATCTTATCATGTTTATGCATTGTTTTTCTCTTCTTATGTTTTATCTTGAGGTGTTATCTTCGGTTTTAGACTAGGTTTTACTTGTGTCAATTCATATTTTGAAGTCTTTAGCTTTGAATGCATACATTTGATACACCAATGGGACACCCTTTCTACCTTATAAATTTTCTTGAGTTTTTCTTGAGTTTTTAGGATTTATGGTTTTAGAGTGCTTATTGTAGGTTTAGAAGTGTCCTTGGGTCATCAAAAATTCTCTTTTGTCATTAATCTTATAGGTTTTCATCATTTTTCTTAGATATTATACTGTTTGTAGATTAATGTATCCATCTTATGTGATAGTGTATCTATCTTCGAGAGCAACATATACGATCATTTATGTGGCATATATGACTTATTTATCGTGCAAGTTGATTTGTTCAATTATTGGCATCTCTTTTTTCCTTGTAACATATTTGATTTTATGCTAGTATATTTGATCTTTTTACAACATATATAGGTTTTCTAATTATATGTCTACAAGGTATCCTATGTTTTTGTGATGTATTTGATTTTATTGTAGTGTATCGATATTTAATGCATTGTATCTATTTCTAAGACTTTGTTTATAAGGTGTGACATATTTGATGTCTATGTGATGTCTTTAATCTTCGGTAGAGTGATCATATATTTTTGTTGTATATATATTTCTAATTTTTTATCTACAAGTTTTGGTGTATCTAACTTATGTCCGCAGTATATGTTTTTATAGTAGCATATCTACTTATATCAATAGTGTACCTATTTTCATACTATTTTTGTCGGTCTCAATGTATCAGAGAGAAAACATACAATAAAAAAATTGTCAACAAAAAAATGATCAACATAACACCTAATTATATTCCTTGTTTGAATAATTCATTAGCACATTAGCATATTACGAGTTTTCATTTGAAAAAAACAAACTATTCATGAGAAATTTACTAAAAAGTGCGGGAAAGGGCAGGAAATAAGGTGATACCATTATCTTTTTATTAAATAACACACCAAAAATGCAATTGTTAAGATTAATTAATAATATCACTTTACCAAATTAAAGTACTTGATTTGGAAAGTAAATTCCAATCACTTTGGTTATTGTAACTCTTTTGTATTATTAATATAAAGGAAATTTTCAATAGTAAAATATTATATTTTCATCTGCAAATATAATATGCTCTAATTTAAGAGGGAAAAAAACTAAACAACATCCCCTTAATTATTTTGATGTTGTTTTAGTCGAAAGTATTCATTTTTGATGGGCATTAGTAGTAGTAGTAGTAGTAGCTTGATAGCATTAGTGAGTGAGCAGATAGCGATAGCATAGCTTGAGCAGGCAGTGAGTAGAAGAAAGCAAATATTGGGAAACTTGATGACTGATGAAAAGTGGTGTCCATGTGGACTTATATATTGGTGGAACTTGATTAACAAGTGGCCATCTCTGTTTCTAACACCCAACAAAATATTCCAACCTTGAGAAAATCCTTCACCAAATTGTTGAGCATCCACGATCTTGCATTTCTTTTTGTTAGATGTCCACTCACCACCCACTCTATCCAAAAATTCATACACTTGACCTTCTATTTGCAAAGCTTTATGAAATATTCTCTTGAGTTTTTTTGCACAAATGTCACTAATATACCATTATCATCTTCATATACTGTCATTTTCTTTTTGGGTCTACCCAAATTAATGTTATTGTATTCTACAGAGAAAGTAAGGGGAAGTTTGAACAATGGGTTGCATGATTGATTTCATCTTGTGACATATATCTCAAATCAATGAGGGGAACTACTACTACTACTACTCTTTACTAATGCCCATCACAAAACAAATACTTGAATAAAACAAAATCAAAATAATTGAGGGGACGTTGTTCATTTTCTCTCTCTCTTAAATTAGAGCATATTATATTTGCGGATGAAAATATAATACTTTACTATTGGAATTTGCCTTTATATTAATAATATAAAAGAGTTACAATAGCCAATGACTGGAATTTACCGTCCAAATCAAATACTTTAATTTGGTAAAGTGATATTATTAATTAGTCTTAACAATTGCATTTTTTGGTGTGTTATTTAAAAAAGATAATGGTATCACCTTATTTCCGCCCTTTCACATTTTTAGTAAATTGCTCACAAATAGTTTACTTTTTTTTTCAAATGAAAACTCACTATATTCTAATGTGCTCATGAATTATTCAAACAAGGAATATAAGTAGGTGTTATGTTGATCATTTTTGTTGACATTTTTCTTGTATATTAATAGTGTACCTATTTTCATACTATTTTTTCTGTATACATTCTCTATTTTTATTGTATATTTGATCTGTCATTGCAGTGATGTTTTTGATCTAGGGGTTTATCTTGCACATCTTATCATTTCTAATCATTTAGATCACTAATTTTCATGCTTTGTTTTCTATTTTTTCATATGTATAACATGTTTGTAGATTTAAATCATGTGTTAAAAATAAAAACAACAAAAATACTAACATTTGTGTGCATGGATTTTAAATATAATTATTTATTGCATTTGATTGTTCACTTTCTTCTTGTATTATTTATCCCTCATCTTAATTACACGTGCTCTTCTTCCATGCCAAAAGGAAACCTTGAGAATCAAAAATATTTTATAAACTTCTTTTTCACTTTCTTATGGTCTAGAGACTTAAACTTAATAACCAAGGATTTATCCAAAGCCTATGTATCGATGGGCTATATAAATTCCTTGAAGGATATGTTGTTTTTGGCTAAGTAGGAGTTTGGTTTTATGTGGATCCTTTGAAGTGAGATGGTTTCCACCTATACCCTGGGAATTAGACAACACTTATTGCACCATAAATTTAGGGCTCACATATTGTAAGGTATATCAAGGACTCCCTTAGCAACCTTTTTTACCCTAGCATAAGAACATTTTCATCATAGTCATGTAGTATTTTATAGGATCACAACATTCCCTAATGTACCCATCCCATACCTTTGAGCAACATAAATTTTAATGGAAAATATTTGTTAATTCACAAATATTATGGTTTTGAAATTTACATTTGGAAAATTTTAGGGTAGGAATTAGGACTGGATCACCTAAATTTTCTTGGTACAAGTTACTTTTAGGGTTTGGTTCACCTAACGTTTACACCAATAGCCGACTGTTTTAATTCAAATCACCTTTAGCGCGAAATTGAAATTTTCCATATTTTCCTTCATATATACTAATTACATATTTACAATTCCATATGTAAATTCGACTATCAAGTACAAATAAAATATTCCTCACAATTCCTTTGGGATTTAAAGATCAAGATCGATTGCATATTGCAACCCTGCATTAAGGTATTTTTAATTGTTATGGTATTCTATTACATTTGTTTTAAAAGGCACAAATCAAAATGGCACCGGTCGATAGCATTGTATATACTACCGGCTGGTAGCACTATTTATGCTACCGATTGGTAGCATAAACAACATTATTGAATGGTATCATACACAATGCTATCGATCGATAGCTATGTTTATGTTATCGGTTAGTAGCATTGTGTATGCTACCAACCAATAGTATAAACAATATTTCGCCAACTTGATGCATCTGAGAATGCTACCGATTGTAGCATATATACAATGCTACCAAACGGTGACACTATATACGCTATCGACCCAAGAAGTAGCATTGTTTACTCTATCGATGGTAGCGCAATGCTAAGATTCAAACACTTATGTTTCACCTATCATTTAATTTTTTTAAATATTCTTCTTAAAAACTAATATATTTTAAAATTACACTTGGATAGGTACAATGGAATATGTGAATAATGAAAACAAGGAATATCAATTCAAAAGAAAAAGTAACATATTAAATTATTTCAACCAACCAAAAAAATGAGGACCCAACTTGCATCCACTGCAAACATTAACATAGGTAATAAATTATCATTAAATTTTTCTTTATTTTTGTCAGTTTAGTTTAAATTTTTAATATATTTTTCACAGTCAAACATTTCTCATGTTTGAATACAAAAACCCCTACTGATAATTATATTCCACATGAAACAATTAACCAAAACATATCCCCTAAAGAAACAATTAACATTTCAAGTAGATGAAGATATAATTGATGATGACATGTCAGAGCTAGAAGATAATCCTCACTACCAAATGCCTCTAATAGATTAAAGTTCTAATGAAAAGATTCAATTAGAAGATGAGTATTCATAAAACTCTTCAAACTCTTCAAAAAGAAATATGTGCGAAGGAAGAAAACTACTGGACAATTGGAAGGTCTTTTAAGGTAGAATGGGAAGCAAAATATCTATTCATTGAACTTGTAGAGCCAAAAATGGTAATGATACTCCAAAAGAATGTATATGTATAATTTTTGGTTGGAAATCAGGAAAATAACATAAAATGTAACTAAAATTAGACACAATTGAGAAACATTGTGGCAAAGTATATGTGACCAAAGAAAATGATGGAAAAATAACAAAGACACATAGATGGAAAACTGCGAAAGAGTGCATGCATGTAATGTATGTTGAGGAGTATGAAAATGAGCAAAGACGTTATCGTAATCTCATGGATAAAGGAGGAACAATTAATGTAGAAATTTAGAAAAGCTTTGAATAAAAATATTAAGGAAAAAAACACATAGTTTTCAATTGTATTTTCATTCTTAAAATGGGAAGACCTATTTCATATTTTTCAAAATTTAAGAAATTGTTTAAGTTTAATGGGTTTCTAACCTTCCATAATCACATTGGTCAGATAGTAGTGCTTAGGAAATGGAAAAATTTCTTAATGATTGAAAAGGAGGATTTGAAAGAGAAAGTCAAGAATGTAAGTTTTATCTCCCTTTCCATTGATGAGGTTACAACAGTGGACAACACATCTTGGGTTTGCATGCATGTTTATACTTTTGAGAACCACACAAGGCAACCTCATCTTCTAGTTGTTCATAAAATGAAGGAAAATTGCAATGTTGAAAATATTTACAAATTGGTTATATCTAATTTGAAGGATATAATTGGGATGGATGATTATTTAATAGCTATAAAGCTTGTATGTGTTGGTGTTGATGGTGCATCAAGTAATGCAGGGTCATAAAAGTAGTCTATGTGTTCATCTAAAAATAACAGTTTCCCCTTATATGATTCCAATTCATTGCATGACTCATAGGATGAATCTTGCATACAAGATAGTTAACACATTTGAAAATGTCACAAAAGTTGAAGAGCTTATTCATGAATTACACGCGTATATGTCAAGAAATCCAAAAAGATTTCTAGAGTTTCAAAAATTTGCAATTGGAGTGACATATGGTAAAAAAATGTCTTAAAGACTTTGATACAAGATAGATTTCTATGTATGATCCCACACAATTTTTTTGATAAATATCCATCATTAGTTGGTTTCATGTTTAAGTATTGTATGGAAGTTGACAAGGAAAAATATTTGCTTTACCGCTTAACATATTTGGAAACATTGTTTACACTTTGCAAGATTCTACCCATGTTGAATGAAATCAATTTCTTAACAAAACATGCTCAAGAAATATCCATCTATATAGTCAACTTCATTAGGTTGAGAAAACATGTATGTCAAACACTAGATGTGTTATACAACTCTAATGAATGTTTTCAAGGACATGTATTCAATAGTTGGAAAATTTAACAAATTTAAAGGATCCTAAAATCTATTTTAGATTCAATATAAGTGGTCATCTTTATATCCTTGTAAATGGGAATGAGATTCAGATGCACACTTTCCAAAAAAGAATGGATATTGTTGGAACAAACATTGAAGAAGTACATGTAACACATAATTTATATGGTCTTATATCTCAAACAAGGATCAAATTGAAGAAAATTACACAATGTTTATCTAGTGAGATAAGAAAATGCTTTAAAATGGATTGGATTCTTGAGGCCATGGGAGTGATAAATCCTATATTTTGGAATCTGCAGTAGGTAATAAAACTAAAAGTGATTCATATAAATGCGCAACAACACACTTTCGAGCGAGTTGAAGGAAAAATTGACCACTACACCTATCCTTTGCTTCCCTTCATGGAGTTTACCTTTTCACATTTATGTGGATGCCTCAAGGACTAAAATTAGAGTAATGCTAGCCAAGGAGGAAGGAAATGTTGATCATCCCATTTTTTTGCAAGGGGAAGCTAACTCATGTAGAACAAAATTACATAAATATGCGAGCACAAGGATTTGTCAATAGTGTGCTATTTACACAAATTTAGATAATATATTTTGGTGACACTGTCTGCGTCTTTAAACTGATCGCATGGGATTACAAAATTTTGTCAATAAATTAGTGTTGTAAGGTTACATATGTCGGTGGATTCTCTTATTCCAAGAACTTGAATTTTCAGTAATAGTAAATCCGGGAAAGAGTAATTTGGGACTGAACATTTTTACACATTAATATTAGTGAAGATGCACATAATATAAAAGACACAATGTGGGATGCTTAATTGTTCGAGTTACGGTGCATGCTAATAGATTTAGGGGATACTGATGTAGTGTTCTTGTGCACATGCATTGTACTTGAAGGAATGAAGACTATGGAGAAGAAATAGTTAGCTATACGCGAAGTGCCTTATCAGTTGGTTGGAGAAGATCTCTATAAAATGGGTAGAGATGTGATATTGTGCATGTGTTTTGGAACATGAGTGCTAGGAAATAGTGGAAGAAGCACATGGTGGAATTGTAGGAGGAAACTATGCTAGAGAAGCCACTATGCACAAGATACTCCTTGCAGGACTATGGTGGGAAACACTTTACAAAGATACAAAGGAGTTTGTCAAGGCTTGTGACCATTTCCAAAGGATTGGAAAGCCAGGACAAAGGGATGAAATTCCATTACGCCCTATATCATCTGTCGATCCATTTGAAAAGTGGGCTATATATTTTGTTAGACTAATTGAGCCAAAACATATCAAATAGGTGTGTCGACACTAAATTTTTCCTCCGTAATTTCTATTTCATTAATGTATGTATTAGGAATAGGATGTTGTTAAGTATAATTAGTAGTAGCATCGAGATAGAAGATAACGCATTTGCACGTAGTATGACGCCACCAATAATGTATAGTATGGTAATAGTCAAAAGTACAATAGGAATGTTGTGGTAAAAAGTAAATATTTGTCGTAAGTGGTCCGGTAATGTTAAAATTGGGGTAAGTAGAGAAGTACGGTCTACATGATTAGGAATTAGAAATATTATATTGGAAATAAGGACAAGGAGTGAGGTCATAAATATTTTGTGTATTTTATTTGTAAAAATTCTAAAATGGTGGAGCCCATGTGAAATGATAAGGTTTATCTTATCTTAAAAGATAAGCTTACATGTACAGATAAGAGTTAAGGTATGGAATATGATTCGTCAGAGTGGATTTCTTATCCTATCTTAGAGATAAGATGGATAAGCCTGGAAGTTCTATAAATAAAGAGGCCACCCCCTCATTTAGCATAGAAGGAAGTAGTGAGAAATATTGTATGAGTAATTGTGTAAAGGAAGCCATCATTTTGAAGGTGTGTTAAAGAAGCCATTAAGAGGTGTAATTGTGAAGTTTCTCCCATAGTTATTGTTGGAAGACAAGTGAAGTCAGTAACACTTGAAGTACCTCATGGGTGAGATTATAACAATTTCATGTTAATATTATAATTTACACTGATATTTTAGATTTATCATCATTCCTTCTTATCATAGTCTATGGTATTCTTGTGTTATGTTTGTTGTTGTGTTTCCATATTACATCCACCAAACTAAAGGTGCATTAGTAAATAATCATAGCATGAGGAGTTCTCGGTGAAGAATTATCATAGTGTTGGATTGGTGATGATAGGTACATAATCACTTGCACATGTTACTTAACAAGATGGGAAGAGGTTGTGCCTACTAAGGATTCAGATACTATGCCCACAACTACACATTTCTTGTGGGAGAACATTATTAGTAGGTATGGTTGCCCATTGATCCTTACAAGTGACATGGTAACTCATTTTCTTCATGAAACAATCAAAATATTGTTGGTAGAGTTCGTGGTAGCTCATCATAAGATAACCCCCTATAACCCACGAGGACAATGGCATGACATAAGCATTTAATAAAATCTTGGTCCAAACTTTGACAAAAAAATTTATGTTGGAAGAAAGGATTGGGATGATAAATTATCAATTGTATGGTGGGAGTACAAAACCACCTATAAGAGGTTGAACAAAGTCACACTATTTTAGTTGGTGTTTGGGGTAGAAGAAATATTACTTGTTGAGTTCATGTTATTATCCCTTCGTATTGCTTGTGTAGGACTTATGGATGAAAAATCGCAGTAGAAGAGCGCATTGACAAATTAATGTAGTTGGATGAATGACGCGCAATTTCATGATGGATCCGTAGTAAGAAAAGGCCAAACAAAATGATTGGCATGACAGGAAAATCAAGAAAAATTATTTTGCAGTTGAGGGATTGGTGCTCCTCTATGATTCAAAGTTTGCATTCCACCCAATAAAGTTGAGAGTGCATTGGTTGGGGCCATTTAAAGTAACCAAAATTATTGAGACATGTGCATGTTTGTTATAAGCACTTGATGGTGCCTTGTTTCCTAGTTACTTCAATGGGAGTAGGCTAAAACCCTACTATAAATAAGATTCTTTCATTATGTTTATAATAAGGCAATATTGCAATTTAGATTAGATTTCCATTTCAATATATTTCATTTTCTTTTGTAATAAATGTGTTCGTGCGTAGGAGCTGATGTATTTGTTGAAGCATGATGCGTAGATGACCGTGTGTACTCTTAGTGAGGGATAAGAAACAAGTAATTATATACCCCTGAGTGACGATGAATGGAATAATGGTGATGGATTGTCTTGCATATTGGTGTTTAAGGAATCTGGTGGAGATGATAATGTGTAGTATAACGAGTAGGATAATGCGAGGTAGGTAATGCGAAAGAAAAACTACATGGTATGTAACATAGATGAAAGAAAGGTGCAACACGGGAAGGCGCATGTGCAAGGACATGTATCCTAGGAAAGTAGTTGCATAGGCACATGAAAGCACATGTAAGAAGTTATATAGTTGAGGAAGTAGTTACACACCTAAAGGTTATGCATGCAACACACAAAAGGAAAAAGTGGAAGGCCTAGACTTGGTGGAAAAGAGTGGGAAACAAAGAATAGAGTGGGAAAATATTACTTACCACACATGTTGTCGCCAAATCACTGCACCCTTTGAATGGATAGAATGTGAAAAGAATGTTTGGTGTGATTGGGACACATGGGATCACCTCTCAAGCTATGGGACTTGGGCTTGAGGTGAACCTCCGGAGAAGGCCGGATTCCTCTTCCTAAACTAAGTGTTGTACTACTCCTAGTGCAATAAAATGGTTATCTAGACCTATGCTAACATTTTCATGGGTTTTAGGGAAATATATTTGTAGAAATAAAACTATACTAGGGATGGTGATGCACCAAATAAAGGGTGTTTCCAGACTTAGGAAGGGTTAATTTGAAGAGGGTGTGTGCACCACAAGTCAACTTCACCTACTGCAACTTAGAGAGGGTACAAAATACCACATACTAGGAAGCACATGTTCCCTTTGTTAAACTTGATCAGACAAACAAGTTATCAGTCTTCCAGTGAAGAAGGATGAACTTGAGAAGGGTGAACAAGCACCACAACTCAACTGCATGCAATGCTCCACCACTTGATAAGCACAAAGCTCCAAGAACTTGCAATAGAAATGTGAACTTGCACAATGTACTTGCAAGCATGAGAAAAAGGCACAAAGAAGGATGAAAGGACCAAGATTAGTCACAAAACACACACTTTTATTACTTCAACAACATGCACAATGCATCATACATTCAAAAGAGGCAATGATTGTCATTACAGTCTTGAAAAGGAGGCTTGAAAGTTCCCTTAACATACAAGGACAACTTGCAGAAGAGAGAGGACTCTTGAAAAACACACACTTGCCTAAGATGTCTAACTACTTAACCTATCTGACCTATTGGAACCCTTTGGAATGAGCTTCTAACTTACATTTATAGAAGAAGTTGAGAGAGAGAGGAGATAAGGAGTCATAAATTTCTTTTTAAAATGAAGGTGTATGATGTATTTATTACGTTGGTTAAACCACTTTAGAAGGTTCCATCATGTGTCATTAATTCCCTGTTAACCTAGTTCTCCTTGATTAATTAAAATAATATTAAATAATAATAATAAATATTATTATTAAAATATTTAAATAAAAATATTAAATTAATTAAAATTAAATGGTGGGACCCCTCATTGACTGGTTTGCATCGAAGAGGGAGGGGTCCATGTGAATGGGTCGAAAAAAGAACCAACTTGGTGGTTGGCTCACCGAGCCAACTCAAAGCAAGTTGGAGTCGAGTTACTCTACGCCGCACCGAGCTAAGCTCACTTTGAATCAAGCTCCTCCATTGAGTTCTTTGGAAATTGGCCTCTTAAATTCCCGAGGCCCCCAAAACTCCCCAACTCAATTTTCCTATCATGAAAACCCACAAGCCCGAGATGGGGACTTGAATTTTGGTGTCATTTTACCAACATTCTAACCTAGCACGATGGCTCACAGTCTCCACTTTTCCACCAACTCGTCACACTTTTGTGAATTCACCACCGAGTTCCCTCGAGCTATCCATCAAGCCATTCTTGACCGATCAACTCGTGTGTTTTCCTAAACCGAAATGGATAAATCCTCGCTCCCATGAGCTGGTTTTGGCTTGATTTTTCCTTCGTTGAGTTCATGTCGAGTTATTTCAATCTCGTGGCTCGACTCAACTTGGTTCACCAAACCATTTCATCACCTCCATAATTGAGCTCCCAACTAAGCATGTTGGTGCCAAGCCTGAGCTAAGTTGGATTTTCCTTATGAGCTTCTCTCGAGCTACCTTGTAACCATGTAACCGTCGAGTCATGCCTATGAGGCAATGTGACGAGCTCTCAACGGCTTGGTTGCCACCCCATGTCCTAGTGAGCTTGCTCATAACATGATTCTAATCCAAGCTTGAAACTGAACTAGCTCCGTCGAGCTCGAGCGTCTTCCCCAGGTTGGGTGATCCAATCGAGCTGTGTTGCTTGACCTATTATCCACCGAGTCATGTCTACCCATCACCAACATGAAACTAAGCTCGACTCGGCCTTACCGAGACTCTTCTTTTCCTCTTCACAAGTATTTCACTAGGTGAGTAACTCAATCATCAAGCCATTGAGCTGAGTTGGCTCCTCATCCTATGATTCGAGCTATGGTTATAGTTTGTTCAAACTCTCTTACAATGGCCTTCTTACCGAGATCAATTGTTCTCCATTTGTGCCAAGGCAAAGTCATCTTGTTCTTTCATGAGCAATCTCCTCCAACCAATGACTTAGCTCGTCGTCATAACTCCTTCATGAACTTGAGTCCTTTGCTTCGAGCAACTCGCCTCCTTGATCGAGCTCTTCACCAAAATGACTCCTATGTAACCATGTCGAGCTGAAATTCCATTAAAATTTTCTCACAATATTTCACCAACCATTTCGACCACGAGATCACTAGAATGAGCTCAACCTACACCATTTGTACATGTATCCCCATGGAATGAGAGCTCATCAAGTTGATCTTGTGATGACTCACCCGAGCCATCTCTTCCTGCCTATGACTAAGCTCCGAGTTACTCCACTTCAAAGAGTCACTCACCAATCTCATTCATTATTCACCTGGAAAGCTCAACATGGAGCTAATCCACATTTTTGTGTTGACTCGACTTCTTACCGCTGAGCTCTGTTGGTTGCACCGACTCTTGACTCAACGAGCTCTAATGAACTCCACCAAACAAGCACCATGCATATGCCGACAAGCTCAATGTGAGTCATGCGTTGAGTTCCTTCCCTTGAGCTCCGACGAGCTATATTCCGCATCGACATTGAGCCCTCATCGAGCTCTTGCAACCGAGCTATTCTGCCGTGATCACCATGCATCGAGTTGATTTCGAGCTAGCTATCGAGTTGACCTTGAGTTATCTATCAAGTCGACCCTAAAGTCTAATTGAGTTGAGCTCAAACTGGTTCCATTCAATTCTAGGTGAGTTCACCTATGCCATTTATTAATTATTTTAATCGTTTATCTCTGCGATAACTGGAAGTGGGTCCCTGAGACCAATGTCTTGATTTGATCATAATAGGACCCCATTGTCTCTATTTACAAATGTACAAAACATGATTTGTTGGTTAAACTTGGATATTACGAAAGTGTTTTCTATGAAGATCATCAATTACAAAAGGGTGAGGAAAAGAGTATGGGAAAAGCGAGAAAGGCAACATGCGAGAATTATAGATATCAGAGTAATTCTTTATGTATGCGAAGTCACAATAAATTGAAACAAGATCATTTGTATTGGATAAATAAGATGGAATTCAGAGACACAAAGTTCTGTAAATAACATCTGCTAGAACACAAAGTTTCTTAACATAACACAGATTCATTAATCAAGGACACAAAGTTCCTTCTTGGTTATACAAGATCACCAGGCTTGCAAAGTTGAAGAGTATGCAATCGGTGAGACTAACAAACTTGAGACAAATGATCTTCACAAAGAAAATAAATGAAAGCTTAGGAATAACGGAGATCAGATAGACAAAGAATGGAAAGTCCTTCTGTATTGATTTCTTTATGATATATTTACACTTTTCAGAAAATAAGCCAAGTTCTTCCTCCTTCAAAATGGCGTGGAAAGGCCATTATATAGCTTACAAATCAGTTACTCTTTGTAACTACTTCTTTTAACTAAAGATTAGTTAAGGATTGCCAATCGAAATACCTCAACTTATTACAATGAATCCGAGAAAAGAAATAGAAAAGAAGAGAAGAATAAGGAGAAGAAGACGGTGGTGGGTCTTTGAGAGGACCCCCGACTTCAAAATTCATTTGCTGAATCTCTTCAATGACTCGGCTATGTCTACGCCACGAGGGTGATGTGTTGGTTGTAGTGACCCAAAAAACCGAGACACTTCTCCATTTCTTTATCAAACTCGATATGAGTATGATAATCTTTGTTTGCTTCTTCGATGGCAGATTGAAGAGAGCAGACCTCCTTCATTTTCTCCTTGGAGATGGAACTTTCCTTGAACAGATTATCTTTGACAAAAGCTCTGAATTGAGCTTTGATTTCTTGCAAGGAAAGGAGTACACCAGAAGTTTCATCTTGAAGATGGCAGTGTATATCTTTGAAAGCAGAGACAACCAGTGTCTTGAAAGCTTCACCCTTTCTTGCCATTATTCTTCGGCTCTCCCAAAGCCTCCTCCAAGACTTTGATTTTCCACTCCACACTGTAAACCCAGGACTTTGATAGATTATCCTTTGCATCATCAAAAACCTTATTTGCCAGTAAGACGTTCTCATCTGTCTGTCCCATAAGGCGGAGGTCTACTATGCAACTACTCCAGAGCTTGAGCTCTTTATCCATGATCCCGATAGTAGAGGACAGCTTCTGTTGCAAATTATTCACTTTTCCATGGAGTTTGAAAGCTTCATCGATGAAGTTCAAACTTGACAAGCATATCATCCACCATGGCTTCCATAGCTCTGCCATAGATGGAATACTTGTGCATGTCTTTGATACTCTGTACTTCATCTTGGCTCAAAATTACAGGTGGTGGAAGAGTGGTCAATGGAGTAGGGTCTAAAACTTTGTCCTTAGACAAAAGAGACTTGATGAAACCTGTGAGAATTTGGGCTGTTCTTCTAATTGCTCAATAGTTTGCTTGCCCTTTTTCTACCCTCCCAATGACTCTTGTGACTGTTTCTTAGAGGTTATGAATCTCACCTTCAGGGGTAGACTCTCCCATTGGGATTCTCGAGAGCTCTAAGTCGGATACTGCAAGTCTGCTCGATTTATCCGTTGTAGGCTTGCGATCTCGAGAATTGCTGACCTTGAGCATCGAGACACTATTTTGGAGATAGTTACGGCTTTTTGGCACGAGAAGGAGTGGTGCCCACAAGGTGTGACAACATCAAAATTTGACCACTGAACTCAGAGAGGAAAATTTTCTCTTCTATTGTCAACCAAAGGTTGCACCCACGCAAAAGAGGAAGAGGAATCAGCGGGAGGAGCAAGAGGGCCGAGAGAAGAGAGCTCATGACACTCAAGGTCTGCGCAGCTGTTGACTCGAGTTGAGAGGTGAGTGGGGCACTTGGGGCAATTGCGGCAGAAGAGTCAACATCACCTGAAAGCTCAGTGCTCTGGATTTCTTTATCTTTATCATTTGGGTCTTGGGAGCATTTGCGGGGTTGGCATTTCACTTTCTTCACTTTTTTGAGAACAATGATGTTCTCGGTCCCATAGGCACTTCTACCTGCTTTCTTTGAGGATCATTTTCCATAGGCTCCTTCTTAACCTCCTTGAGTTTCTTGGTACACTTGAGTGGATGAAGAAGGAGTGGAAGCTGCAGTCCTTGTATTGATGAGGCGAGGTGGGGTTTGACTTTGGTGTTTCGACCTTGGAACCGATGCCTCTCTCCGTGGTGTTGAAGCATCCTTGGAAGAGGATTCTCTGAGTGCCTTACGAGCTCTCGAACTTTTCTATCAAACCGGACCTTAGTTCTAACTAAAGGCTGGAGCAAGGATCTCGGCGAGATCATCTTTTTCTTTCTGTTCAATCCAAGTCCTCGAGGGGGTGTGCTTAATCACCTTTGTCATACTCATATGAGTATAGATCAGAATTATCATCTGGAGTCCTTCGGGGACTGGTACAAAATTGAGTTCTTGGATCGGTGCGGGGAGAACCTGCCACAATGCCTCTCTCGGCCTCAAAATCATCTGCTGATCGGCCCGGTAGTCTTACGTATATACCCTATGATGGTAGATTATCTTGATGTTACATTGATGAACTTCTTCAAGTCAAAGCGTAGGTTCTTGGCTTGAAGAAATGGCGATGATAGTGATAGGAACCAGGGCTCTCTACATGTTAGGCGTCGGGGCTGTTTTACAAGTGTAATTTCCCAAAGAGATGGGAAAGTGCAAACCGGAAATCTTCTTGTCCCTGGAGTTACGTGCGGTTTGTCTGTTAGCTGCACTGCATACTTCAATCAAGGCCATCTTATCATTGCGAGAACATGGGAAGCCTCGGAGGGTGCTCTCATAGCAATGCAAGCTTTGATATAAGAAAATTTCTGAATTGGATGAAATAAGCACCATATTGCGATATCGAGTTCATGGCTTCATCGAAAACCTTTAGCGATATCACCTTGGCGGCGACCACGTACATGGTGAAAGCGTCATTGACCCTTCTACGAAATTACGATTCTTTGGTCTCGGGGTGAAGCTGCGGGCGTAGGCATATATTGGATCATCTTTGTGGCGTCGAGGTAGGAAAAGCCAAACCATTGTCGTCGTGATGATTGCGGGGTATACATCAGGTACGAAGTCATGTAGAACTTCTTCGTTTGCTGCACATTGGACAGCTGCTCTGCCAAATTCATGCTGATGATCTCTGCCCAGTTAATATTTTGCGTTCCCTCGCACACCATGCTGATGAGCGGGCACATCCAGAAGTGGAATTCGTTGGTAGAGGGCAAACCCATAACCCGAGCCAGCAGAATTATAAAGTCAGACAATTCTTCATTAAAATCTACCCGGAAAAGGGTTTTGGACAGGCGAGAGGCTCCCTTCCTAGGGTTTTTAAGCCAGGACTTCGCCACTCGTGCCTTGTATTTGTCAGTTGTCTTGGTTGAGCGGGGCACATGCTTGATCCGGGAAAGCGACTATGGCATTATCCATCTCTGGAATCCTCAGAGCAGTGCTAATGGTGGCAGCATCCAGTTTGGTGATGAGTTCCCCATGTATATTGGTCAATTCGCTCGAAAGCGGGGTCGAAGTGAGCTCCGCATGAAAGCACGATGTATCGGCCACCTTTATCTTGAGATTGGGAAACCTCCAGCAAAAGCCAAACCGCTATCGTGAATCATCTGTGCCATTGGTGTAGGGTTTGCGTCCGCCATTCTTGCCCAAAAATCACTGAAATCAAGATGACGAGCTTCGCTGTCCCCAATATTGTGAACGGAAGACTCAAGTGGAGAAATTTGTTCCTGTCCCTGAAATTTGATCTTCATATTGATAGTCTCAGGGCCGCAACCTAAACTCGGGGAGGAATTACAGAGAAAAGGGATACACGCGCGAGGAAATTAGGTTGCGGGGGAAAGCATGGAAGCAATGTGAAAAATGCAAAGGGGGAATACCCGTTATATAGCCATTTAGGAGAGAGAAAGGCCATGAATGCGCATTTAATATATACCCACCAATTTGAATAAGCAGGATATTCGGGTAAAGCGGCAAAAACTGGCATGAATGACACTTGGTTCATTAGGGACATGTGAGACGCGGATGCGCGAAACACGTGGCTCGGCCGGTTCGGGCGAGGCGGGGAAAAGACGCACAAATGTCTTTTGGGACACGCGGGACATGAGTGCGTGAAGTGCGCGATTCGGGCGAATCGGCCGAAAAGGTTCCAATGGGTCCGAAAAAGTTTGGGACATTTGAGACGAAAATGCGCAAAGTACGTGGTTCGGGAGTTTCGGCCGAAAATGGAACAACTTGCACTTTTGACTTGGGACAAAAAGCTCTGAAGTACGCGACTCGGGAGTTTCGGCCGAAAATGGAACAGCTTGCACAATTTGATTTGGGACATTTGGAACACGAAAGTGTGAAGTACGCGGTTCGGGTGTTTCGGCCGAAAATGGAGCAATTTCGCCTGATAAGTTTTGGGACACTTGGGACGAAAAGTTCAAGCGGGCCGAAATCGGGACAACCGGGAAATCGGCCGATCGGGGAACAGAATGCACTTTTGAACTTGGGACAGTTGGGACAAAAAGTTCTGACAGGCCCGAAAATCACTCAAAATGACCCAAAAACGTAGATTTTCTCAATTTCACGACTTAGGTACTTTAGAGAAAACACTTAAACTCAAAATTTTTGAAAATGACTTCTTAAGAACGGGGAATTTTGAGTGGACAACAGCTGGCTCCTTCTGGGGATGACTTGGCATAAATTCAAGGAATGAGACAAGGCAAGAACTTAGACAAACTCGGGAAGCAGACCAGTACCTTATCCATTGGGCCACGGAGTCAAAAAGTAGACCAATACAGAGGACAACACACCAAAACAGAAAAGGAAAGAAAAACAAAAACACTGTACAGAATATACAAAGGACTCCCTAATCACCTATGACTTGAACAACTTGAGATACTGCCCACTATAAGGAAGTGGGAGAGAAGAACCATCCATGTAATCAAGATAAAAGGAATTCTCACCAGCAAAGTGTCTGATCTTGAAAGGTCCGAGCCACAGGGAATCAAACTTTCCATGGCTGCCACGAGGTTCATGCCTTTTATCCCATAGCAACACAGTGTCTCCAACTTGGAAATCTCTGAACCTGGCTTTCTTGTCAAACAGGACCTTTACCTTCTGCTGGTGAACAGATATCCTATCAATGACCTCAATCTGTCCTCATTCGGTTTGTGAAGGTACATAATTCTCTTATCAGAGCATCTTGAAACTAGTATCTCAATGGCCTTCATTAGATACAAGGTGGCGGTTCCACTTTATTCTTGGCGATTGAGCTTCTACTCCATATACCACTTGAAAAGGAGACATTCCAATAGCTCTCTTTGGTGTAATCTGTCTGCCCGAAAAGAGCATCGTAGAAGCTTCTTGTGCGAGTTTCGTTGAGACTCATTAACTAACTTCCTTATAATAGTCACAGATTTTTGTTTGTGGATTTACGCTTGCCCATTTCCCTGAGGGTAGTAATCGAAGAATGAGCCGGGAGATGCCATATCCATGTGAAGTCCATTATCGGTTGAAGAGAAATTGAGGCATTATCATTACAATCTTGTTAGGTACACCATACCTTACTAAGATGTTCTCTTTGATGAAGTTGCATACCACTTGAGTAGTGCTCTTAAGCTGGAATAGCTTCCACCCATTTGGTGAAGTAGTCGGTGGCGATTAGTACATGAGTGTGACCAGCACTAGAAAGTAGGATTAAGTGTACCAATGAAGTCAAACCCCCATTGTTGAAATGGTTCCTCAATCACAACTGGCTTGAGAGGCAAAGAAGCCAATTTAGGTCTTCCCACAAAGGTCTGACAAGCCTCACATTTATCCACCCACTTGGATGCATCTACGAACAAGGAAGGCAGTAGTATCCTCCACGGAGTATCTTATGAGCTGTAACCGTTGATGAATAGTGCCCTCCACATGCATGATCATGAAAAGCTGAGAGCAACTTTCTCTGTTGTTCCTTGTCCACACACTTCAAAAATCTCCCATCTAAGCCACGCTTGAACAAAGCATTTTCCCATAATACATATTGCACTGACCTCAATTTAACAGTCCTCTTTTCTTTGGCAGTTAAATGAGAGGGGCATTCCCCATAGGTGAGAAAATGGGCGATGTCAGCATACCATTCGTCAACTGAACTAAGGAACAGAACGGTAGGAAGGTCAACTTTCTCCAGTAATTCATGCTTAGCTCCTTCAGCAATGAGCTCACAAAGACCTTTTCCGCGAACCAGCTTGGTCGGCTTGATGTCAATGTCATACTCTTGGACCTTAGCAACCCAGTTCCCTCTCTTGGATCCAAATTCTTGTTGTGTGAGAATTGACTTAACAGTTGTATCTGGAACCAACACCATGGAGTGAGAGTTGAGGATATAAAAGCGAAACTGCTTAACAGCTTTGACCACTGCAAAAGCATGCTTCTCCATCATGGTGTATTTTAACTCATGATCCTTCAGAATATAGCTCATGAACGCAATTGGGAGTTCATGCTCATTAGAGTCTTCTTGAGTTAAGACAGTCAGCCAAGGTATTATCTGTAGCATAGCAATAGATGATGAAATCTTTACTTAAAATCGGGACAGGCCAAAACTGGAGTTTTAGCGATAGCTCTCTTGATACCTTCAAAGGATTCCTTTCCTTCAGAAGACCAACCAAATGTTTGCTTCCCTTTCATCATCTGAGAAATATTCAAAGTTAACTCTGCAAAATCAGGGATGAATCTTCTCAAAAAATTGATCTTACCAAAGAAGGAGTGCACGCCCTTTTTACTGGTTGGGAGAGGAATTTGCTGGATAGCTTGTACTCGTTCAGGATCAATCTTAATACCATCCTTGGAGACAATGTGCCCTAATAGTTTTCCCTCTGTGACACAGAAAACAGATTTTTTGGGATTCAAAGAAATTCCATGCTCTCGGCATCTTAGCAGAACTGTCTCTAGGTGATCAAAATGATCCGCTCTTGTCTTGGAAAATACTGTCAGGTCATCAAGATATATGACAATACACTTCCCTTTCAAACTTCCAAAAGCTAGATCCATAGCTCTCTGGAAAGTGGCACCAGCATTAATAAGCCCAAAAGGCATTCTCTTGTAGGCAAAGGTACCCCAAGGAGTAGTGAAAGCTGTTTTGTGTTGATCTACAGTATCAACCTCTACCTGATTATATCCCGAGAATCCATCAAGCATGGATAACATTTCAGATCCTGTTACTGCTTGCAATACTTGATCCATCATAGGCAAAGGATAATTATCTTTCGAAGAAGCTTTGATTGATTCTGAAATCAACACGAGATCACGGATCTCACCATTTTTCTTCCTAACAGGCACAATATTTGCAATCCATGTTGAATGGTGAATGGGAAAAATGATTTTAGCCTTCAACAACTTCTGTATTTCCTGAAAGATGGTGTCAGCTATTTTGGGGTTGTATTGCCTCTGTTTCTGCTTGAAAGGCTTAATTCCAGGCTTAAGAGGAATAGAGTGCTGCATATCTTTTGGTTTGAAAGCTTTCAAATCTTCATAAGAGTAAGCGAGAACATCCTTATACCTCTTTAAAAGATCAATTGCTTTTCTCCTCTCATCTGCTGTGCAACATTTTCCAATGTTCACGAGCTTAGGGTCAGTAGAACTCCCAATATCAATCTTATCATACTCAGCTGATTGCTGAGGTCCATAAAGCTTTAGATTTCACATACCTGTCATGTTTATCAAATAATTCCTCCAAACTCACCAAACCTTTAGGAATCTTGTTTCCTTTGAGATTGATGCATCCATCTTGATCTGTTTCTTCCCCTTGGGTGACTGCTTGGTCAAAGGACACACTTTCACGAGGCAGGTTGTCACTTCCCTCAAAATACAGTTGTTCGAAATTACCCTTGAGTTCCAGGAAGGAAAGCAAATGTTGATCATCATTGAAAACTTGCCAGTTATTGGTATTATCGGGTACACTAGGCCGATGGACCATTTGATAGTGAACTTATCTGAGAGAAGTCGGGATGGGGAATCGATAGTGACCACAGAGGCTGCTAGTGAATCAGCCCTCTTTGTTCTTCTCCTAGGTATTGCCTCGATGGAGAAAGCATCAAGAAATTCAATGGAATCCCAAACCTGATTCGGTAATGTTTGACCTCCCATTTTTACTTGGAAAAGGCTTCTCACTTGCTTTTCTGATCGATTCTGCATCACCACGTGCGAGGAAGATTCTTCACACCTTGTTCTTTGGCCACTTGCGGTCAAGAATGAGAGCCTCA
The DNA here is from genome assembly GCA_018340775.1 of Taxus wallichiana var. yunnanensis. Classification (NCBI taxonomy): domain Eukaryota; kingdom Viridiplantae; phylum Streptophyta; class Pinopsida; order Cupressales; family Taxaceae; genus Taxus; species Taxus wallichiana. The sequence goes on from CM031237.1 coordinate 365,666,131, forward strand.
TACTCTCTTTGTATTATTAGTGTTTTTGAACTGCAACTTAAATGAAAAGGATGAAGGCTACCTTCGGGTGACACCAGTAGGACACCAGCTCCAGAACCAGCTGAGGAACAACTTCCATCAAACTCTAAAATCCAAATACCATTAGGATCTTTAGGTGACATTCTGGGAAGTTGGATTTCATCAGGGGACATAATCATGTAATTTCCATGACCCATATCCTCATAGAGTATTTGTGCTTTAGGATCATCCGTTTTTTGCACAATATACTCAGATTGCTTCTCAGGCATCAACTTCTTCATTTGTCCATTAACAGGTATGAGTGCATCGACCAGTCCATTTGATTTCCCCACCCACATCTTTGCAGAAGTTCCTACTTAGCAACATCCCGTATGAAGGAGGGATATCTGCTACTAAGATGGTAGCCAACACTTTCTTTTCAGGCAAGGCAGCAAAAGCCACTTGTGCATCTTTAATTCTTCCGACCAGGGGCACTTCTTTACTCTCCATGGAGTAACAAGATCCATAAGTGCGTGTGAGAGTCAGGCCTAAAGCATGAGCTACTTTAGCAGGCATCACATTATCTGAGGCTCCTGAGTCAATGACACAATTACTGAGCCTATGACCAGCTATAAGAAGTGTTACATAAAATGGTTTAATTTTGTCACCAGGCGAGGTGACAGCAGCTACCAGACTAGGCTGTGGTGCAGAAGGAGGAGTAGGTAAAAGGCCTTTAGAGGTGGTTTTGGAGTGGGAATTAACAAATTGAATCATTTTGGCAAAAGCTTTGGGATGAGTTTGATAATACTCGGCCTCTGAAATTTGAACCTTAGTCTTTTTAGATGATCGATAATATCAAAAGACCCAGAAGTGGACGGGCCATCATCATTTGAAATTCTAGGCTTATCAACTTTAGGAGAAAAAGAAGGAACTTTGCTAGTAGGATTGACAGGACTCACCTTTGGTGTAGATGAAGTAGGGATAGGAGATCCTCTTTTTGCAATTACGGGAATAGTTGCCGACTGCTCCTTAGATTTCTTTATGGGCTGCGTCACTTTCTCCCTCTGATGTGTCTGCTCTCGAGTCATGACAGCAAATGATTCGCTATTCATGTCTGCTACCACTTCATCATAATCATCTCCATCATCGATGCCCTCAGTGGTGAAGAAATTAACCCGAGATCCCTCAAGTTCCTCTGCCTCATCATCAAATTCCTCCACAAACTCCTCGCAAGCTTCATTATCCTCATCATCATCTGGCTCTTCAACTTCACAGGTTGCATTCACAGGAACTTTAACAGGAGGTCCTTCAAGTGCTAGTCTTGTTTGAGAAGAAGGCAAACGATTTCTGGGCTGAAAATTCCTCCTTGGAACATCTGCATAAGGGGCATCTTGAGCGATTGTTTCTTTATAGCAATGAGATCATTATGAGCTTTTGGACAACGGATCGAGTATTAGGTCGAGGGGAGTGGAGGAGGAGGAAGCAACAGACTTAGATTTGGAAGGGTCTCTCCTCAACTTCCCTGACATGATCAGATCATCCTCGACACTAACAGCAAGAGTTTGATCCTCCACCAATGTTGCGAGATTAGCCCTTCTCAGCGCATAACTGACTTCAGATGATTGGGCATTTAAGAAGAAACATTTTCAGATTTGATCAATAGGTCGAGTATTCTGGAATTTTGTTGATAGTCTGTTGAATCGGGCCACAAATTCTCTCATGGGTTCTGATGAATCTTTCTTTATCTGAGAAATTTGGGCAAGCAAGGCATGCACATCTTCTGCTGGCTTGAAACGGTTTTCAAACTGAGTTCTCATTGTGTCCCAGTCGGTGATAGCGCCAGCCGGAAGGTGGTAGAACCAATCAGCAGCATTATCTTGTAACGTCTCATGCGAAGCGAGTCTCACGGAGAGCGTCTTCATGCTCAACTCCCAGGACTCCACATGCAACAATGAAGGCCGCGATGTGTTCATCCGGATGCACTTTGCCATCGCCTTTGAACTTAGGAAAGTTCTTCCGGTTACCTCTGGGTAACTCATGCAAAGGCTGAGGAAGAGCAAGGGGCCCGACACGATGACCCCAGGGTAATGGTGCCGCCATTCTTGGAAAAACGGCTTGGAGAGGAACTGCAACACCAGCAAGAATCAAAGCTCGAAGATTAGGGCTAGCTGGCTCTGAAGAAAAACCACCCGTGGGAATTCTGTCTTGAACAGGTGGAGTGCTTGTCGAACGAGTCCTTCTATTTGTTGAAGGGAAAGGAAAACCTGCTTTGCTCAAAAGCTGGGCGAGAGTCTTCAATACCGAGGGCCCTTCTCCCTCGAGTAAAGCTGGAGTCGCCAGATCAAAGGATGATCGAAAAATTACAGAACTGGAATATGATTTTCCCCAGCGGAGTCGCCAAAAACTGTTGGTCGTCAGATAGGACTTTACGAAGAGCAACAGTCAGGGGACAAGAAGTCCCTCCTCTTTAATGGGAGAGGTTCCCTTATTCAGAAACGAACCTATTTACAAATGTACAAAACATGATTTGTTGGTTAAACTTGGATATTACGAAAGTGTTTTCTATGAAGATCATCAATTACAAAAGGTGAGGAAAAGAGTATGGGAAAGAAGCGAGAAAGGCAACATGCGGAATTATAGATATCGAGTAATTCTTTATGTATGCGAAGTCACGATAAATTGAAACAAGATCATTTGTATTGGATAAATAAGATGGAATTCGAGAGACACAAAGTTACGTAAATAACATGCTAGAACACAAAGTTTCTTAACATAACACATGATTCATTAATCAAGGACACAAAGTTCCTTCTTGGTTATACAAGATCACCAGGCTTGCAAAGTTGAAGAGTATGCAATCGGTGAGACTAACAAACTTGAGACAAATGATCTTCACAAAGAAAATAAATGAAAGCTTAGGAATAACGGAGATCAGATAGACAAAGAATGGAAAGTCCTTCTGTATTGATTTCTTTATGATATATTTACACTTTTCAGAAAATAAGCCAAGTTCTTCCTCCTTCAAAATGGCGTGGAAAGGCCATTATATAGCTTACAAGTCAGTTACTCTTTGTAACTACTTCTTTTAACTAAAGATTAGTTAAGGATTGCCAATCGCAATACCTCGACTTATTACTGATGAATCCGAGAAAAGAAATAGAAAAGAAGAGAAGAATAAGGAGAAGAAGACAGGTGGTCGATCATTGAGAGGGACCCACTGACTTCAAAATTGCTGCCTGAATCTCTTCAATGACTCGGCTATGTCTCTGCCACGAGGGACTGATGTGTTGGCTGTAGAATGACCCCAAAAACCGAGACACTTCTCCATTTCTTTATCAAACTCGATATGAGTATGATAATCTTTGTTTGCTTCTTGATGGTAGATTGAAAGAAGCGAGACCTCCTTCATTTTCTCCTTGGAGATGGAGCTTTCCTTGAATAGATTATCTTTGACAAAAGCTCTGGGGCGAGCTTTGATTTCTTGCAAGGAAAGGAGTACACCAGAAGTTTCATCTTGAAGATGGCAGTGTATATCTTTGAAAGCAGAGACCACCGGTGTCTTGAAAGCTTCACCCTTTGCGCTTGTTGTTCTTGACTCTCCCAAAGCCTCCTCAAGACTTTGATTTTCCACTCCCTGCTTTGTAAACCCGAGGACTTTGATAGATTATCCTTTGCATCATCAAAAACCTTATTTTCGAGTAAGGCGTTCTCATCATCTGTCCCATAAGGCGGAGGTCTACTATCTGACTACTCAGAGCTTGAGCTCTTTATCCATGATCCCGATAGTAGAGGACGACACATTGCAAATTATTCACTTTTCCATGGAGTTTGAAAGCTTCATCGATGAAGTTCAACCCTGCAACAAGCATATCATCCACCATGGCTTCCATAGCTCTGCCATAGACGGAATACTTGTGCATGTCTTTGATACTCTGTACTTCATCTTGGCTCAAAATTACAGGTGGTGGAAGAGTGGTCAATGGAGTAGGGTCTAAAACTTTGTCCTTAGACAAAAGAGACTTGATGAAACCTGTGAGAATTTGGGCCTGTTCTTCTAATTGCTCAATAGTTTGCTGCCCTTTTTCTACCCTCCCAATGACTCTTGTGAACTGTTTCTTGGAGGTTATGAATCTCACCTTCAGGAGTAGACTCTCCCATTGGGATTCTTGAGAGCTCTAAGTCGGATACTGCAAGTCTGCTCGATTTATCCGTTGTAGGCTTGGAAATCTCGAGGAATTGCTGACCTTGAGCATCGAGACACTATTGCGGAGATAGTTACGGCTTTCTTGGCACGAGAAGGAGTGGTGCCAACAAGGCTGGAGCTGCAAACATCAAAATTTGACCACGAACTCAGAGAGGAAAATTTTCTCTTCCTATTGTCGACAAAGGTTGCACCCACGCAAAAGAGGAAGAGGAATCAGCGGGAGGAGCAAGAGGGCCGAGAGAAAGAGAGCTCATGACACTCAAGGTGCTGCATTTGTTGACTCGAGTTGAGAGGTGAGTGGGGCACTTGGGCAATTGCGGCGAGAAGAGTCAACATCACTGAAAGCTCGGTGCTCTGGATTTCTTTATCTTTATCATTTGGGTCTTGAGGAGCATTTGCGGGGGTTGGCATTTCGCTTTCTTCACTTTCACTTTGAGAACAATGATGTTCTCGGTCCCATAGGCACTTCTACTGCTTTCTTTGAGGATCATTTTCCATAGGCTCCTTCTTAACCTCCTTGAGTTTCTTGGTACACTTGAGTGGATGAAGAAGGAGTGGAAAGCTGCGAGTCCTTGTATTGATGAGGCAGGTGGGGTTTGCACTGGTGTTTCTGACCTGGGAACCGATGCCTCTCTCCGTGGTGTTGAAACATCCTTGGAAGAGGATTCTCCTGAGTGCCTTCGAGCTCTCGAACTTTTCTATCAAACCGGACCTTAGTTCGACTAAGAAGTGGAGCAAGGATCTCGGCCAGATCATCTTTTTCTTTCTGTTCAATCCAAGTCCTCGAGGGTGTGCTTAATCACCTTTGTCATACTCATATGGTATAGATCAGAATTATCATCTGGAGTCCTTCGGGGACAGTACAAACCGAGTTCTTGGATCAATTGCAGGGAGAACCTGCCACAATGCCTTCTCCTGGCCTCAAAATCATCTGCACAGTCAGCCCAGTAGTCTTCTGTATCTACCCTATGATGGTAGATTATCTTGATGTTCTGCTCAATGAACTTCTTCAAGTCAAAGCAGGTTCTTGGCTTGAAGAAATGGACAGTGATAGGAACCAGGGCTCTCTCTATGTTCTGGGCATCCAGGGCTGTTTTACAAGTGTAATTTCCCAAAGAGATGGGAAAGTGCAAACCGGAAATCTTCTTGTCCCTGTAGGTTCTGTGCAGTTTGTCTAACTGCCTGCATACTTCAATCAAGGCCATCTTATCATTGCAGAACATGGGAAGCCTCAGAGGGGTGCTCTCATAGCCAGCAAGCCTGATATAAGAAAATTTCCTGAATTGGATGAAATAAGCACCATATTGCGATATCAGGTTCATGGCTTCATCTGAAAACCTTCTAGCAGTATCACCTTCGAGCAGCCTGACCACGTACATGGTGAAAGCGTCATTGACCCTTCTGAAATTACGATTGCTGGTCTCCAGGGTGAACTGCGGGCAGTAGGCATATACTGGATCATCTTTGTGAGCGTCAAGGTAGGAAAAGCCAAACCATTGTCGTTGTTGCCGAGGTATACATCAGTGCGAAGTCATGTAGAACTTCTTCGTTTCTTGCACATTGGACAATTTGCTCTGCCAAATTCATCTTTGATGATCTCTGCCCGATTAATATTTTGCGTTCCCTCGCACACCATCTTGATGGCGGGCACATCGAGAAGTGGAATTCGTTGGTAGAGGGCAAACCCATAACCCGAGCAGAGAGAATTATAAAGTCGAGAAATTCTTCATTAAAATCTACCCGGAAAAGGGTTTTGGACGGGTGAGAGGCTCCTTCCTAGGGTTTTAAGCGAGGACTTCACCACTCGTGCCTTGTATTTGTCTTTGTCTTGGTTGAGCAGGGCACATGCTTGATCCGGGAAAGCGACTATGGCATTATCCATCTCTGGAATCCTCGGAAGCAGATCTTAATGGCGCGCATCCGGTTTGGCGATGAGTTCCCCATGTATATTGGTCAATTCGCTCGAAGCGGGGTCGAAGTGAGCTCCGCATGAAAGCACGGTATCGACCTGCTTTATCTTGAGATTGGGAAACCTCAGCCAAAATCCAAACCGCTATCGTGAATCATCTGTGCCATTGGTGTAGGGTTTGCGTCCGCCATTCTTGCCCAAAAAATCACGAAATCAAGATGGCGAGCTTTTTGTCCCCAATATTGTGAACGGCAGACTCAAGTGGAGAAATTTGTTCCTGTCCCTGAAATTTGATCTTCATATTGATAGTCTCAGGGCCGCAACCTAAACTCGGGAAGGAATTACAGAGAAAAGGGATACACGCGCAGGAAATTAGGTTGCAAGGGCAACATGGAAACAATGTGAAAAATGCAAAGGGGGAATACCCGTTATATAGCCATTTAGGAGAGAGAAAGGCCATGAATGCGCATTTAATATATATACCCACCAATTTGAATAAGCAGGATATTCGGGTAAAGCGGCAAAAAAACTGGCATGAATGACACTTGGTTCATTAGGGACATGTGAGACGCGGATGCGCGAAACACGCGGCTCGGCCGGTTCGGGCGAGGCGGGGAAAAGACGCACAAATGTCTTTTGGGACACGCGGGACATGAGTGCGCGAAGTGCGCGATTCGGGCGAATCGGCCGAAAAGGTTCCAATGGGTCCGAAAAAGTTTGGGACATTTGAGACGAAAATGCGCGAAGTACGCGGTTCGGGAGTTTCGGCCGAAAATGGAACAACTTGCACTTTTGACTTGGGACAAAAAGCTCTGAAGTACGCGACTCGGGAGTTTCGGCCGAAAATGGAACAGCTTGCACAATTTGATTTGGGACATTTGGAACACGAAAGTGTGAAGTACGCGGTTCGGGTGTTTTGGCCGAAAATGGAACAACTCGCATAATAAGTTTTGGGACACTTGGGACGAAAAGTTCCGACGGGCCCGAAATCGGGACAACTTCGGGGAAATCGGCCGATCGGGGAACAAAATGCACTTTTGAACTTGGGACAGTTGGGACAAAAAGTTCCGACAGGCCCGAAAATCACTCAAAATGACCCAAAAACGCAGATTTTCTCAATTTCACGACTTAGGTACTTTAGAGAAAACACTTAAACTCAAAATTTTTTTGAAAATGACTTCTTAAGAACGGGGAATTTTGAGTGGACAACAAGTAGCAGAGTATAAGAAGAGATGAAATTGGGGTGTTGGGTTGTAGAAGCAAGAAGGAATCATGATTTAGGGTTACATATCAGTCATCGAAGGAAGTTGTAAAGCTAAGACATGGGGAGTCAAGATTAACACCAAGTTTAGAAAGGAGTAATTAAAACTAGGAGATACCAAGCCATCGGTTGGAGAAGAAAAGGATTTGGTTTGATTTAGGGAATGCAACCATCAAAGTTTGTAATTTATTAAAGTCACATGTGTAAGAAATGACACCAATAAAGAAGGCACCCAAGGGTAAGAAGAACATGGAGGTTCTTGTTGGATGATTGGTTCTCGGAGATGCAAGTACCCATAGGAGGTAATCATTGGAAAGTCAAGAGAATAAATAATTTAGAGATGTAAAATAAGTGAATACAATCACCACACACCAGGGCATGAGACTGATATAAGGAATGATACATTAAGGAAGACATGCGTGCACAATGCAGAGGCTAGATAGTGTTGGATGCCAAATGTGTAAGACCCGGAGAGTGTCGAGTCTTGCAACTATTTGATTTACCATTTTTCAAGAAGCCCATACGCATTGTTATAGTGGTTAATTTTGTGATTCCAAAAGGAATATTTTTACTTCATAGGCAGGATAATGCACATCACTACACATTTGATTACACTACAAAGGGGAATCATGTGTAATCAATGTGACAAACATTGTTGACCCGGGGAACCGAGTGGCCTTGAGCACGGTAAGTTGTAAGATTGGAACCTTATAAAGATGGATTAAGGTAAACAAAAAGTTCTTATATATTACACATAAGATGACACAAGGGACAAAGTACAATATTGCATTGTATATCATAGAGAGCATTTTCGAAGAAGTAAAGACCCATCATGAGAAGGGAGAGAAAATAACATGGGGGTAAATCTTGTTGTTAATATTATTTTGTGAGATTGAAATTCGAGATGGCCCAGTTGGGAAAGAATGGGAGCATCCCATGGAGAAGAGGTCAGCTGACAAAGAGATTCACAAGGTATACCTATGATGGCGCAATATCAAATGCATAAATGGAGAACCTAGATGTATGGTATAAAAGGATGCATGATACATTCAAAAATAAATGGTGCATACTTAGGGATTTTCCCACATAGTTGGATGGCCAAGTAGACTTTGCTATTATGTAACATTTCGCCATGCGAGCTTTTTGTTGATTAATGGAGATATGGGGCCTTGGTGCAAAATTCCATTTACATTTACAACTAGGTACTTTAAAAGCGCAATGAATAGAATCAAGGATGCACAACCCTTGAAGTTCAATAATGACAAGGCATGCATGGAGTATCATACTCTTCATAATATCTATGGCTATATTATAAGGCAAACCTATGTAGAAACAATGGAATATGATGGGATGGACTTAAATCCCATCTTAACTTCCGATAGTTAACAAGGAGGCATGCCATGTATACATCCACTTGTGACCAAAGATGAAGAATGGTAAGGTGTTCAAAGTGTGTGACACAACTCTTATATCATTACCATAAAAGAGAATGAAAATAAGGGTGATAACAAAGAATCATAAGATGAATCCCATACAACAACAAGCGTAAGAAGAATAAGAAGAAGATGAGAAAAAGTATCAACTGGAACATGACAAAAGGAAGAGGATGAGGGTAGAACATGGGAAACTTCAACGTGTGCCCTTCCACATACACATCCAATAATTCCAGTTGAGACCACACGCACACCAAGCCCAAAAGAAGAAGGAAAGATAAAGAAATTTTGAGGACAAAAGAGTCATAGGGAGGAGAATCCTCATGTTATTCACATTTAGGAAGAGGAAGAGATCATACATTCTAAACATTAGTAAGAAGATTCGAGTGTGAAGAGAAAGAGAAAGAGAAAGAGCAAGAACAAGAATAGGAGGAGGTAGACCAAGGCATAAGAGAGGAAACATGTCCCGTGCACTTTGACATTATATAGGAGACCCTAGGAGAGCACGTGGAGGGACCAGGGCTTTGATCTTCATGTAGAAGTCCAAGAACACATTCACCCCCTTGCCTGGAATGTCATATATAGATGACACATCCAAAGTCATCAAGACCAAATTTTAGAGATCTATTGAGGCCGATGAACTATATTCTTTGGGACATGTTGAAAAAAATTAGAAGCTCATGTCGGGACATGTAAAATGTTGTCCTTTGCATGCGAGACTCACATAGAAGAGTCGAGTTTGAGTTGAGTAAAGAGGCCATGGATGAGCTATAAGGGAGGAAGGACCCATCAAATACCCTTTCAATTTTGGTTTCTAAACAACTTTCGAGAAGTACAAACAAGTAATGCCTTAATAAAAATGGATAATGAGATGGCGCGTCGAAGTATCAATAAAGTATCCGTATCGCACGACGTGCATGCCAATTTTGAGGACGCATGCGGAAAAATAAATTTTTTTCCTCTAAATTAAATAAGGCCAAAAAAGGGTGATTGATTTAAATATAAAGGTAGGAGAAATTATGAATACCATCATGCACTTGTGTCTTGAGGTAATTGTTGAGGCCATTCTTGATTGACAACTTGGGTGAGTTGGCCAATCTATCACCGATAAGGGCCTATAAAGCATGTGAGGAACTAGTGATGGAGATTAGAGAAAGATTGATAGAAGAATAAAGGAGAATGAAGATCTCAGCGTGGAAGTAAAGGAGACTATGTAAAAGGTAGAGAAGATCTTCATCAGGTTCAAGGATACCTCAATTATAAATGCATGCCTTGCACAGAAGAAGAAGCGAGATTGAGTTGCCTCTAGGCCTCATTGTACACGGGGATAAGGAATTAGGCACAAAGGTTTTTCAAGATGTAGAGGACAAGAAGAAGACTATCAAAAATAAATGCGAGAAGCTAGAAGGGAAACTAAGAGAGCTTTGGGCTATGTCCTAAAAGATCTAGCTTTTGAATAAAACCTCATTTCGAAGGAAGTACAAGATAAGGATAGTGGAATGATCTGGAAAGCATACCAAACATTGTATAATCATTACCGGGAAGGTTATATAATATAGTGGAGGAATGGAAAGAGTGGAAAGCAACCATTAGCTATGTGAAAATTCCTAGAACTCCTATAGATATCACGAGCCTAATTTTTGGTCACGCGCATGAATACAAAAGCATACGTTATTTATATAGATTCTTTATTCATACATTCTTCATTCAACATTAATTGTGATATTTTCCACATTCTTTCATCAATTATTATTTATTTATTCATTCATTAATTCATGTATTGTCGAGGATAAACAATATACCTAGTATGGGGTAATGTTGGGCCGTGAAATTTACTAAGTCCGAGACATGTGTGAAGGCCAAAGGATGCACACACGTATGTGCATGGAAGCATGATCAAATAATTTACAATGTTTGAAACAAGTGTGTAGAGGTACGCACATGAGAAATGAAGAAGCACACATGAAGGGTTGTGCTTGGTGGCAGGAAAAAGAAACAAGTAAGGTCAACAATTAGTCAGATTTCCAAGGCAAGATAAAAATAGAAAAAACATTAGTTAACGTGATTATCACGGCAAGGTAAGAATAGAAAAAAGAATGGATAAGGCACATGAATGAATAATAATAGATATGAAGCATGCATGAAGGAGGCAAATCTATTTATAACACATGCGACAGAAGCTAATTATAGTGTAAAAGATAAAGATGGAACTTCTAGATATAAAGCATGCCACTTAAGGAGAACTATAGGCATGAAATCTATTTATAAAAAGTACGATTTGGGAGCGCATGCAATCTATGTATAAAAGTTCTCTAATTTTAAATTAAAGCATGTAAGTGGTGAAGGACAAGTTCCCACACTATATATATGTGTAGATATTCATGTAATCAGTGTGTGTGGGAATGAGTTTGATGATTTAGCTTTGTGAGTTCAAGTATTTTTAGATTCTTGCCTTATGCGTGAGTCTAAGAAGCCACGATGTTGGTTTATGTAATCTATGTAATGCATCATGAGTATATTGAATACAAAGCTCCTTTTGGTTGATGATCAATTATCTTTGTGCATGTTACAATAGTTCATGCTCTTCATATGGTATGTTTGCATGTTATGTTAACCATGAATCTAGGTATACATCTTGAAATCAGAGACACAAGGAGGAACTTGGTAGTGTTGTGCGATACTACTGGTGAGCACTTAGGATTTTCCTGGGTGATGTGCCGGCGTGCCCAAAAAGCGTTGCAGAGCACCACTTGAACCTAGACTACGACATGACACTACGACATGACAAGATGGGTACTCTCATTAAACATTTTGGAAAATCAGTAGAATGTAACAAAGTTAAAATTAAGGGTCTTCTTCAAAAGGAATTACTTTCATGTCAATCAACTCATTTCGGCATCACAATGGTCGAACAATATGAATTACTAAGTGAACCAATAAATAATGGTGCAATTACACTGCTATGGAAAAAGTTGTATCCTAGTAGCATCCTACATGAAAGCATTAGTGAATATTTCCAATTGTATGAATTGTGTAAAACAATGATATTGGGATTAGTGGAAGATGAAAGGGTATTTAGTGCATTAACATTTGTTAAATCAAAATATCAAAACATTTGGATAAAAATCTTGAGACTTGTTTGAGATTGTATGATGTGGAAACTTTTCCTTATGATAAGAGTAATGGCAGTATGGAATTCTAATACAAGGGCTAACAAAGAAGAAATAAACATTGAATATGTGACTGAAAATAACATCGAAAGATTAGATAACAATTTGAGTTTTGAAGATAAATACTAAATATTTTTTTGAGTTACCTACTATTGACTAAAGATGTATGTATGAACATATTATTTATAGAAGTCAAATTCCATATCATATTATAAGTATGTAGCTTGTTATTTTTTTATATAAATGTGTTCTTTATTGAATAATATTTTTCAATGTTGTAACTTCTTTAGAGTTTTTAATCGACAAATGTGGTACTTATTTTTTTTGTTGTCTTTTAAGTTAGAATACTATCCTAACATATTGTTGTGTTAAAAAATAAATCCAACTTTAGTTGATATAAAGTGTTTGAAATTGATAATAATGCATTATGTAATATCAAACATAATTGAATATTCTAATCACAATATGATTTTATATGGATAACTTACACATGAATAAAATACAAGTACAACACAACATACATTAAAACTCTCAATATTTTTATATAATAAAGAAGATTAAAATTACCAAAAAAGTATATATATTTATAGTCTGAATACCAAATTATTTTACAACCATTTTTTTTGAAATCTAGTTCAAAAGCCGATTTTCAAATGTCAAATTTTACAATTTAATGTTGTAACTTTATCCTTAAGAAGTAGAGTATTTCACTTGTGTTATTGTCTCTTCTACACAAGATCCTTCCTTAAAAACTTCTGACTGAACAAGATACTTCATGGTTGCATTGATATTCGGAAGTATTTCACGTTCTGTATTTACTACATACAGACAGACAGTAACGTTGGATCCTTTTTGTTTTCTTATTTAACAATATTTCAAGATCCATTCCATTCTCCTTTATGATCCTTCTTAAGGTATTATTATGTTTGTTTAAAGTAACAAGATTTTGCTTCAAATCAATAACTGTAATTAAAATTTTCCTTGCACTTTTAAATTTACATCAAGCATTGTTGTCCCATTCTTCAAATTCTAGTGCTTCGACTACATTTAAAAATTAGAAAATAATTAACACAATTTAAAAAAATTATAAATCATATTTGAAAATTTATTAAAACTTACCAATGTCGTATCCATTTCCACATTTGCAATAACTACAAGGCACTTATCTCTTGACGACATATTATGGTAGACTTGTACTTATGCCTTTAAATTATCAATTATGTTCAACATTATATCTAACACATCATAATTGTAAGCATTTAAAAGCAGAATGCCGGATACAACTTAATTCAACAAAATATTGAGTTTTGTTGGTTCATTTTGAATTGAATAATACAATAAATGTCTTTGGGAGTGGTTGGTAAATCAGAATTTATTATTTTTATCAAAAATTTAGCCCTAAATTACCATAATTTTAATTGTTCAATATCCTTTGTTAAAATATCATTAACAGTGGCTAGATAATTTTCAGCCAAAATACTTTCAAGTGAAAAACTTTTTTCATCATCTGTTAAGGCGGTTTCTCTTGGAGAAGGTGTGCTTGATCTTTGTTCTCTTACTAGAGAAGGATTCCTTAACCCATGAATTATATCTTGCAGATTGAAAGTTCCATGGGCCTGAAACTCACTTTCAATCCCAATATATTCCTCATCCAAATCAATTTCATTTAATAATGAAGTACCCCATGCACTATGAACATTTCCCAACAAAAAAACTAGAAAATCAATTACAAAATTTAGGATACCCCTGCTTGTAGTTGGTTCATGAAATGAAATATGTTTCCCACTTTGCCCTTGGTCCTCACATTCTATAAAGGTGACAATTACGTTGGTATATTTTTCCTCAAAGTAGCATATGTATTTGGAGGTGGAGGAGGCAATGTAATAATTAATTGTAAATTATATGAGAAAATTGAAATGAAAAACATAATAATAATGGAATAATCAAAAATTATAAATCATTTATGATAAAAGTATTACCTCTTTGCATAGTTTGTAGTTGAGATGCAGATGGATCATGTTGTACTTGTTGTGGTTGTTGTTGAGGATTAAAGTGAAGATATTGGTCATGGTATCGTTAGATTTTATCTAAAAATGAACCATTAAAAATTCAAATTTATCAGTTTCTTCATTTCAAAAATTAAAAAAACAAAATAAATTAAAATTACAACTTAAATGGGATACATACCTTGAGGTGATAAAGATATTTCTTGATACTATGTTTCATCAAATTCATACAAATTTTTGTTAGACTAACATGGCGATATAAACTGCAATCCGGAGGTTGATGCAACAATTTGTAAAAAACTTATAAATGTTTAATGTATATTTATATGAAATTAAGTATACTTTAAAACATATTGAAATATATAAATAATAAATACATGTGATCAATGACATGGTCATTGTGTCAATTAGATGAGGAGTTAAAGAGATCCTCACCCATTTAACTTTTTAAGTTCTTAATTGTGGTGTGGTTTCCTCGGGATCCTGCAAAAAAATAATTGAATATATGGAATCGGTAGGAAATGTCCTCTTATAAGAACCTCTCTTCAGGAAGCATTTGCCACAGTTATGCCCTATTATAATTCAACAAACTATTAATATCTAATATAATATATTAAATATGAAGAAAATTAATGATAATTATTATGAAACAAATAATCATAAATTTTGGACTCACCTCCTACTCTTCAATTGTTAAGGACATAGATGTTAGCTTTATGTGGAGTGAGGTTGTAGAAGGGTAATGCGTAACTTGTAAAGAGATTTGCAATATAATGTAAGAATAAAATTTATGGAACTAATAGAAGTAGTTTCATCCACAAGAATATAATTCAAGTCACTTTTTCTCATAGAGGATAAGAAAGTGCACCAATTAGATTTTTGTCCACTAAGGGTGCGCATGATATAAGCCAAGGCCCGTTTTAAATATACATATGTCGACCTTAAAAAATAATTTTGGCCTAGAAAAAATTAACCATAGCTTGCAGAAATGGGTGACTAAAATTCTTGAGGGGAATTCCCCTTTTAAAGGATTTGGGGAAGCTATAAGTGTAAGGAAAAAAATTGATAAATATTTAATAAAACAAAAAATTAAAATTTGTAAAATAAAAAGTATTGTACACATTAATATGAATATTAAAAACTTACTAGTAGCTACATCAATAGATAATTCATAGCGAGTTTCCAAATACTTGACGTTTACATATGTTAAAATGACCTTCACTGTGACAGATCCACATCTTGTGCGGTATAGTCTTGTCAAACACTCAATATCTTTAGGAGACATTCCAAAGGATAGTGTGTGAGATGGGAGTTGAATTTGAAAATTACAAGAGGAATTGTTATAGTTGGTTAGAAGAGAAGCCCCCAAATCATAATAAAAAACAATTTTTTTGGAATATACAAATACCTTTTCCCAAAACATGAAAGAACTAACCAAAAATAGGATTGAGGTCAAAAATTACAAGACGAAAATTCCAACCATGACAACAAAAAGACTTCACAATATTATGAATCCCTCATTAGATTTATCCATCCTACTAAACTTCATGTCGTGACCATATTTATGTAATCTTTTTACTGCTATGTAATGTCCTATCTACTCTTTGGAGCTTTGACTTGTAAGGGGTAGGGTCCTATCAACCATGTTTTACCTTTAATAATAATAATAAAAACTCAAGATTAGATTGTTGCAGCTAGGCATAACAAAATCACTATCCCACAACCTACTCTACCCACTTCAAAGTTAGTATAATATTCTTGGATATATTGATAAGTATCTCATACACATATTCATCTTGGATCTTCTCAAAACATCCATTGTCCACAAGGACATTCTCTAAAAAAATAAAGGATTCAAGATTCACTAATGATATTGATCCCTCACACTTTCAATCCTTGGTTGTACATATCACCCCTAACAAACATATCACTATTATCCAATGTGATGTTCGGTTTGTAATCCCTCTTATAATTTTTTTTTAAACATTGATTTTGGCATTACACATCGTAAGATAAAATGGGTGCATATAGATAATGGATTAGGATTAAAAATTTCACCTTGAAGCTCCTCAAACACTTAGGCCATCTAAACACAACATTAAAGCTAAACATCATCACCATTAAAACATATGAAAAACTCGAATGATGATATATAGGGACCATCTCATTTTATCTTGAAGTTGGGAATGTCATTCAACAAACCTATTTTCATGTCATTGATCTTGATCTCCTTTATAAAAATCTCATCAGTAAACCATTCCACATCATGAAAGTCATACGATCCACCTACCACCAGTGCATAAAGTTCCCATTTTAAGGATAAGAGCTCACAATTTTGAAGATCCCCAACCATTCCAATACTAAAAAAATTGGATGGATAACATCCCAAATTCTACATATACCTAAGCACTAAAATTTCTCTTGATTCAAAATCCAAGTACTCTTTTTCTTGCATTCACCTTGATGATATTTTATCTTCATCTCAAAATTCTCACCCCAAATATAAATGCAAGATCATCAGAACTAGTTGTGGATAGTAAGAGCTTCACAATGCTTTTCATGTTGTCAGACTTCCCTCCTTACCCAAAAGCCATGACAGAACCGATATGCATCATCAAAAAAGGAATATGGAATTTCATAGATTTGATCATTTATAAAAGAATGATTTATTACAAATGAAGATATTAGAAACACCTTTAGATTATGGTTGTATGATGATAGTTTCTCCTCCAATTTTAGATCTCTCAAACATCCCTCAGAAAATAGGATGTTTAAAAACATGAATTACCAATGATGAGAACATGACATCAATGAACAAGGTATTCCTAAACCCATTCTAGTTCATTTAAATCTAGATCACTCTAGTATAAGCATAAACCCTACAATGAGGTCAAAGACACCACTTGAATCATCAAGGAAGCACCTTCCAACATTAAACTAGGGTCCCCTTGTAGCCTAAATGAGGATATTTCCTCCAAAAATCATTTTCATGATAATATTTTCCTAATGATACATGTAGACCAACATTATCCTTACCTCATTGATTGGGATCAACAATATCACATACCAATCGATTTATTTCAAAATGAGGAATACATTATGGAATTTTTTGGATTTTAAGATGATATCCCATGAAGGGATAGTAAAAAAGGATTTGAATTTGACCTAGATACATCCACTTACTTTGGGGAAGAGGTTGGGTTCCTCAATCAACACAAATCAAAAATTCAAACAAACAAAAAGTAAAAAAACAAGTCCCATAATGATCCTCTTTGACGTGATATCAAATGATCAAAATAAAAAAGAATAAAATAAAAATGACAAGTCTATTGGTGAAAACCTTCCAAGGAACAAATATATGATAAATTCAATCTTACCTCATCTCCTTCACAACTATAAGATAGATCTAAGATCCTTATTGAAGAAACTATTGACATAAGCATATGTAAAAAGAAACAACCTAAGATCCTTAAACATGGGGCCACTCTTAATCTACATGAATAAAAAAATTATCACCTTTTAAGGGAATTCTTTGATGTGTTTGATTTTCCCTTCTCATAAATTAGGAACTTACAAAAATCTTGGATGTGGGGTTCATATGACCAATTGAATACTCAAAGTAGATATCAAACATTGGTCTTATTCAAAATAAATCAACAGGTATCATAGTGTGTACATGATTTCAGGATATCAACAAAGCATGCCCATAAGATGATTTCCCCTTGCTTAATATTAACATAATTGTTGACTCTACAATAGGGCATGAATCATTATCGCCAATGGATGATTTTTCACGATATAATTAGAACAAGAATGAAACCAAATATCAACATAAAATAACATTCACTATGCCTTAGAGAACCTTTTATTATCAGGTCATGCCCTTTGGCTATAAAAATACATGTGATGATTATCATAGAGCTAAAAATTAATATTTTATGGCATGGTTGATGACAACATCCAAATCTGCATGGATAATATATTTAGTAAATAAACAACTAAAGTAGAACATCTAACAATCTTGAGATGAATTTTTGAAAGGTTAAGGGAATGCAAGGTTTGTATGAGTCCTAAGAAGTGTGTCTTTGGTGTCATATTAGGTAAAATATTGGGATTAATAATATCAAGAAGAGGTAATGATTTTTATCCTTTTAAAGTGACATCAATTCCATAGATGCCTCCTCTTAGAAATCTTAAGCAATTTAGAGTTTCCAAGGTAATTCGAAGCAATCCAAAGGTTCATATCACAACTTGCAAACAAGTGTCACTAATTCATGCACCTATTAAAAAAGGAAATTGTTTTTCATTAGGTATCAAAATGTTAACATGAATTTGATCATCCCAAATAATATTCATCTAAACTACCTATTTTGGTTCCACCTACTCTGCGAGAACCTCTATTTCTTTACATATTTATAACTCAATTTACTTTGGGATCTTTATTGTATGAGCATGACAAAAGGAAGAGAGTGCACATTTTATTACCTTGATAGAATATGAGGTAAATCACCCTCAAATTGAAATTTATGGCCTTCACTTTTCAAAAACTAAGACACTAATTACTTAACATTAAAACAAAAAATATCACCAAATTAGACCCCTCAAGTATCTCGTTATCCAAACTATCTCTCATAGGAAGAATGTAAAACTATATTTCATTATTGATTGAGTTTAATAGAAAGCATGTGAATAAATTTTTTGTTTAAGGATAAGTTATTGTGCATAATCTATCCAAAAGACCTCTACAAGAAACTCAACCTTTAAACATATATTTTTTCAATGAATCAATCATGATACTTGATGATTTTTTTACATGGAAACTATATTTTGAAGATTCCTTCATCAATTATGGCTTGGGGAAGGAATACTCATTACACCAAATGATGAGTTCATCCCCAAGGCCTTCAAAATCAGTTTCCCTTGCACAAAAACATTCAGAGTATGAAACACTTGTAGTATGTCTTAAGATTTTTATTCAATGGAACATTCAACAAATAACATTCATTAAAGACTCACATCTAATCATTAAATGGGTTGTAAATGAATATAATATCAAGCATGAGAAATTGATCCCACATAAACACACAGTTGACATCTTATGGTAGTAGTTTACCCATATTTGTTTTATGCAATTTCCCCATCTTAAAAATAGATCATAATTTTCCATGATCACCATTGGATATGTCCTTGAAATCCCAACAAAAACAAACAATATTATGTTTTGGTATAACAACTCAAGTTACTACCTACGACATGTCAAAATAATGTTTGGTATGTGAGATTCTTGGTCCCTTTTCACCTTTATATCATCACATTTACAACTACATCCATGATAACATCATCCCACATGACCTTTCCCAAAATCAATGTAAACTCCTCATATAATTTTCTTCTCGTTACACTCTTTTTGGTGGCACCCTCTATTGTAGAGGTTATAACAAGACCCTATTACAATTTTTTAATTTGGAAGAGGAAAACTTAGAAATTAAAAATTACATGAAGGCATCTATAGAACATATACTTATGACATGTTCCTTGCTAAGAATATCCTTTATATTATATTTTTTTATCCTAACATAGAAATTTATTATTTTCAATATGTTTATGTTTTTCATGTTAGAGATATGGAATCCTCATCCATGCATCATCAAAATCATTACAACTAATCACTACTCTATGTCCCTTCTCTAACTAGGGCTCTATCACATTGGAAATCTATATCATACCTCATATGATGGCCACAAAATATCATTACTACCACTGAATAATTAACCAAGTTTGTCGAGGCCATTCCTCTCACTTACGTTACTAGTAAATAAATATCCAAGTTCATCATAAACCACATCATTTTCCATTATAACATCCAATATGTCATCATCTCTCGACAATGGTAAATATTTTACAAACAATGAATCCAAATCCATTTTTATCCAATTCCATATCAAACATGAATTTCCATGGCTATTTACCCCCAAGTTAATGGTCATACCAAGGTTTTAACAAAACCCTTATTAAGATCATGGAGAATATGTCAATACCTCTGGTAGAAATTGGCATCTCCAAATATATCCTACTTTATAGGATTTCCATACCTCCATCTACACTCCCACATGAGACACCCTTAATCCATTTTATTTGGATATAAATCTATAATTCCCCTTGAGATTGAGCTACCCTCTCGCTACACATCTCATTATAGGACCTAATTGATGATGAAGAATACATAGTGGCTTATCTTAATGAACTTGAATTTCTGGATGAGAAATGACTACGTGCCTTAGATCAATTAAAATTATAACAATTGCATCATCTCTAGATAATTTTATATTGGTTATCTAGTCCTCAAAGAGAATCAATGAAATTCCACTAAAGAGAGAGAAAAGAGTGGAAATTTTGAGCATAACTAGATGGGATCATATATCGTCATTGTAAATATGGTTTTAGAGCTTACAAATTAGACATTGAATATGAAGAGGAACTTGATGAACCCGTGAACATGTGTACAAAAAAAAGTACACCTATGTACAACTCAAAAATAAATAAATAAATAAAATAAATAAGTCCAATGGTGAAAAATAATCTTATGGTGCCTTGTATAAGTACCATGCTAAATATCGTTTCTAAGCATCATGTGTAGGTAATATTTTCTACAAGTAGTCTTACTCTTGGGGGAATGATTCCTCCACCATTCTTGAATCCTTCAATACATTGAATCATACCTATTGGTAGTATTCTCATATCTAACCTCGATCTCAAACTAGACTTGTTTGTGATGTTGTGAAAGACATTATCTTCGTATATTATAACTTTGGTTAGGGGAACATCAATGCATAGTCCTATGTACATAAATTTTAAACATATAAAATCCAAAAAATTAAAAAACCTATAAATACAACAACATTACAAACATCTAAAGTCCAAAAACATTTAGAAAATATCAAGAAATCCAAAAACAATTAGCAAATCACAAATCCTAGACATACCCAAACCACTTTTGAATAAGTGTAACAAATCATGATCAAAATTCTACGAGAAACATCATTCCTAATATAATTCCCCTCACATACATTGTTTATTTGTGGGAAAGCATGGATAACATCAACAACTTTTGGGATATATACATCATTGCTTGGGAAAACCATTACCCTTTGTCACATTCCTACCTCACTTGGTTACTCATCACGACAAATAAATTACATTAAGTTAATTCTATGTGTTTATTTGTGCTTTTTATTTATTTGTGTATTGTTATTTTTTTAAGTCGGTCTTATAGAACATTACAAAATTGTTATTATGGTCAATCCAAATACTCATTGAGTAAGATAAACTAACAATAATTCATTTTTCATATCTCTACCATCTAACTAACATTCATTCATGCATTATTCTATCCAATCACATGGCTAAGTGTGAACCATCATACAAATGAGAACAAGAACATGAACTTATCTAATCATCTCTTCATAAACAATCAAAACATCTAAACTACATATTAATTAACACATCATACACACCATCATATTCATCATCACATCCATAATAATTATAAACAAGAGATGAAAAATGCATGGGAAAGAAATTAAAGACATACAAAGCTATCAAATAAGTTGAATCATATATATCAATGTGTATGTGTCACAATCACATGTGGGTCTCATGTCACTACACATAGCAAAGGAAATACACTATATAGATTATTAAATGAGCATAAATTTCACATGAAGGCATACTTGAGAGAAAATTAGGATTTTTGGAAAGACCTCAATCAAAGCTTCGAATGTAAATGAAATTGAGTTTGTTAGTTACATATTAAGGACATCACAAGAATTTAAATATATAGGAAACAATTTCCCTTATTTTTGGTAATGTAAATCAATCATGGTGTTGGATCTTAAGTTATCTTGGTCTTAATGATTACTAATTGGAAATTTACTCATGAAATTCATGCGAATAACTGGGTTTGGAACCAATTTAAGAACTTTAAGTGGAATTGACAATTTTTAAATGGTAATGACACTATAAATTTGAATAAGATCACAAATACCATCATGAAAATAGATATTTGGCTCATAGTCAATTTTAGACCCTTAAATTCAGAGAAACAAAGTGGAAATCCCATGGGAAAGGAAATGAGATCAAACATAAAGATATTTACCCATGAAGATAAAAAATTGGGGTTGTTGAGTTCAAAAATGTAAATCCAATATTTATTCATGGAAATGAGTTCAAGGAATGTAGAGCATATAAGATAGATAATATTGCATTCACAAAGTGAAAGAGAGTTTCATGAAGAGAATTGAGATAAGAATGATGCAAAGTTTTTAATAAAGCATAGTAAATCCATTTAAAGATCAAGAAAATTGTGTAGAATTTGTGTGAATATTTGTAGTGCTTATATAGGTTGTGAAGGAATAAATTTAATAAAACATAGCTAGATTTTTTTCCCTTTGGAATTGTGTGACATTGTTTCATGGTCATGGGTATCTCTTAGTTAGGACCCCTATTATGACTCGCATAAACTTATATTTGTGCATCTTGTATTGAGACATTAACTTCCCCTTGTGGTTAGCATCACCTATAAGATATTTGATGTTTTGAACCGCAAGTAAGAGATAAGAATGCCTAAATAAACCACACTTGAGAACCCCAAAACTTAGTGAACCTGTGTTAGTTTTTCTTATTCTTGAGTGTGCTTCGATTATCTAAAGATAGAGATGTAAAGATAAGAAAAACTAACTTCCCCGGTTAGCATCTAAAGATTTGAGAAGATAAGAGATAAAAGCCTAAATAAGAAAAACTAACGTGTTAGTTTTCTCTTATTCTTGAGTGTGCTAGACTCGATTATCTAAAGATAGAGATGTAAAGATAAGAAAACTAACTCCTAGACCTTAAATATCATAAGAATATATTATAATGAGTGCAAGAATATTGGATGGTGAATGATGTGAAGATAGTAATTGCTCTCAAATATCACCTATAAATAGGGAACATCATTAGATATTGTAATTTCCTACAACAAACAACATTAACCATGGTTGATGTAATCATTCATGAGTAATAATATCTAGACCATATAGACCATGGTAAATGTTGTCAGCTCTATGTAATAAAAAATCATAGGTACTAAGAAGAAGGCTCGGGAGGCGGAGTAAGACTATGAAGTTGATAAAAAGTGATGTAACGAAGGTATAAAAGGGTTATATGTGGATAAGTAAGTGACCGTAAGAGAATATTAAGGTAATTTTGTATGAGGCTATAAAATGATGACTGTGTGAGATAATGGATATGATATGATATCCAAAGTAACATTGATTGCACATCAAATCTCTCTAACATATGCACTAATTACCCACCCTACTCCCTGGTGATGTCCTATAAGACATCACTTAGAGGATTTAATGTGTCAATAATGATTTCAAAGATAAAATTTATTAAGATTGAAAAATAAGGTGTAAAAAGATACCAAAAACCTAATTATCTATTGAACACACAAAACAATTATGAACCATTCACATGCATCAACTAGTTAAGTGAAACATTACAACATAGGAACATTACAAAAGTAGGAGCAAATAAATAAATAAACACATGTGTGTTCACAAGCTATATGAAACCTATTAAGATACTAGCTCAAACCAAGATTTGCACAAAACAAACTTACAAAAAAACACGATGTAATCAAAACTTGTACATTGCTAGACTTAGCCTATTTTATAATCACGAATATTTGTGGCTGATGTAGGATTACAAGTGACTTAAATACTCCTACATTATTTCCATTTTGTGTGTAAACTCTCATTTTTAATAATAAATTTTGGTTTTACAATTCATGTTATTTCTTGATTTTAGTTTTAATTTTATAACACATTAATCCCCATGATTAGTGGGTTGGTGTTCTTTCAATTGATAAGTGTCCTTTACATATGTTACAACACAAAAACATAATTATAAACTATTCAAACAGTGTTCACATCAACTAAATACATATAAAATTACAACACAAGAGCACTACAAATATAGGTGCAAAAAAGTGTGTACTCACAAGCTATGTAAAACTAATCAAGATATTGGCTTAAACCAAGACTTGTGAAAAACAAACTTACAAACAAACATTGAGTATAATAAAAAATTGAGCATTGTTTGACTTAGCTTATTTTCATAATCTATTATATTTTTGGTTGATGTGGGATTGCAAGGAACCTGAATAATCCTACATCATTTCACTTTTGTATGTGCCCTCATTTTACAATATTTTTTTTTGATTTTACAATTCTTGTTCATTTAATTTCAGTTTTACTATTATAACACATTAACCCCATATTTGGTGGGTTGTCCAATGAATTATATATAATACGAGATCAATTAAGACTCTTATAATAAATGCAAGTAAGAAGGTTTTCAATGTCCCACTTGGCACTTTGAATTCAAATAAAGCCAAAATTATTGGGGCACAATTACTAACAAAGTTAGATTCCCAAAATCATAACTCATGATTGAAGTAAAGTCAAAGCCTTTATTTTTTAATGTTAATTAATATTTTTTCACTTTGACATAAATATTTAAGTGTAATGGCCTACAAATATGTCTAATAATGAAAAAGGAATGCATGCCTATCAAAAACATAGGTCACTAGTTTGAATCATGGCTAATTTGTAAAATGGTTGGTTGAAAAACAAAAATAAAATTTGAACAAAAATTGAAAATATTCTTAGTGCTTGAAATGCGGTGAATGTGCATTATTTTTGCATGCATAACCATAAATGAATTTTATATAGGGTAACCACTTCCATCATATATGGCCCAAGATACACCAACATTTTGAATTCCAAGAACTTTGTCTTCGTAAAGGTGATTGCTAATAATTCACATGAAGGGTTTAAAAGCTTCCTCATTATAAGAAAATTCAAACACTTTGTATACTAAAATATTATTTAATCTTACATTAAAAATAAGAAATTTATAAACATTTTTATTTAAATGTTGGAAGTACAAACACTAAGGGGGTGAATCAATGCACATACAAATTTTCATTAATTTTAACCATTAACATTTATCAATCATTCACCATAGCTTATTCATTAAGATTTATGAATATAACACAACCATAAAATCATATGCATGAAGAGAACAATAACACATGGAAACCAAATTTAAATGGGAAACCCTCAGGGGAATAAACTCACTGAAATAAAAATTTATATCGACATGTTTCAATTTTAGTGAGGCACCAGCCCCACAAGGAGCACCAACCCCTAGTTTAGTATAACACCAACCCTACAAAGAGAACCAACCCCTAATTTAGTGAGTCACCAACCCCAAAAGGAGAACCAACACCTAATTTAATAGAGCACTAACCCTATAAGGAGCACCAACCCCTGATTTAGTGAGACACCAACCCCACAAGGAGCACCAACCCTTAATTTAGTAGAGCACCAACCCTACATGGAGGCTACAACCACCTAAGGTGAAAACACCAACTCAACAACCTAGAAATGAATAACCACGATAATATGTTTCTCATACAACTGAAATGATCTAATTTCAGCTCACAACTCTTCAAACCCTCTCAAAACAAGCTCTCTCCTTCTTTCTCAAATATCCTTCATCTTCAAGCTGATTTCTCCTTTGCCTTAGCTTATTATTACCTCGCTTTAAATTTTGAATATTACAACATAAAATTATCCTCCTCATGATGGTCACTAGGACCTCCTTTAAGCTCCAAACCCTTCCCTCTAGGTCACACTTTTTCACTACACCAACAACTAGCACAAATGAAGCTTTTAACTTGCTTTTATATCTATTTCTTTTCACCAAATCACATGGGCAGGATTTCATAGTATAAAAATAATTTCCACATCATAGGATCATCATAAAAATATAAAAATGGGTCCATTTAAGTTACAAAAATCTCCTAAAGCCTCTAAGACCACCTTTTGGGACACGACAAGCATTGAAACCCTAAAATAAGCATCCACGACCAAAAGGAATGAGATAGAGAAAAAAAAATTCATAAAAGCATGAAAACCCTTAGACGTGTTGTCTAAGCACCCAAGAATTCTCAAAAGCATGAAACAACTCGAATAATCAACAAAATTTATGAAGCCTCTTGAGACCATGCTCAACCAAGCACCCTGAAAATTGACCTTCAAAGAGCGGTGATAACTTCCTTATAGATTTAAAAAAACCCAAGAATATATCATTGGAACTCTCTTAGAACCATGATCATGATAAAACTCAAATCAAATATCTTATATCAACATGCAAAGTCCCTAAAAACCTACTTTAACCACAGATCGCTCAAAACTACCCCAAAACTACCTAAAAACTAGTCATAAGTAGTGCACACTTTACACTTTAGAGAGAAAACCATGATCTAAACTCATTGTGGACATGTATTATAACTCTGTTGCTTCACTAAATGGAAAATTATTCAATATGTCTAATGGGAAACTTTTGAACAAACTAAAACTTTCCAAAACTTACCTTTTAGGTGGGGCCCACAAACAACCAGATCCTATAAAATACATAATTGGAAATATGGAGGAGTCATCTTCATCATGAAATCATCATAATAGAAAAATTTATCAAAATTGTACATGTATAACCATTTTTTTGTAAGTCACCTTCAACCTAGGGTTTTGGGAAGGTTTCAAACCTGTTTACCTTCTTAACGATCGTTCATAAAAATGTGACTATCAAACCACTTCATTATTTTTGGAAAATATTAATAACTGACATAACTATCTATGAAAAAGAGCTTAGGTACCCACACAGAGAATAAATTCCAAAAAGAGCATCAAAAGGTCAACTTTTAACACAAAAACACACCTTTGGAAACTTAGTTTTGGTAAAAACTCCATATCTTGAGAAAATCTCATCATACTGACATGAAACTTATCATGAAACATCATGAAAACATCCTCTAATTTTCCCAACTCGCCAAATTTCTCAAATATTCCTGAAATTCTCTATCCATAATGACTTACCCGTGTTATCTTTCCTTGTTCTCACTATTCTTGCTTCAAAGGACCTAGAATCATCATCAAACCTCTGAGTAATAACCTAAAAATCCTCATACACCTCATATAAAATAAAAAAATGATCCTAACATTCTTTAATAAGACCGCCTTACTTATTTTCTCAAGCCACCATACCAAAACACAAGCTTTAGGACTAGGAGTAGGCTTTAATGACCTAGAAACCATGTTAAATACATGTACCAATATGATAGGACACTTGTGAGTGTTCTAAAACATCATATACATGCTCCCCATGATGTTACGATGCCTTACTAGCTGCTACAAGCTTCACTTCATCATTTCCTGCCTCATACTGCTCACTAGGCCTCACAAACAAGCACTTGAAACAAGCTTGTTTCACTAAAACTGACCTCAACATCACTTGACCAACCTTGAACACCTGTAATGAGCTTCATCACATTCTATGACCTCATACCAACATCATCCATGCCTTACATTACCTCTACAAGCCCTCATACTGACTCAAGACACCATGAACCATGACTAGGACCAAACAATTCTTAATAAGACTCAACACTTCATTGCTAAATACCAAAAGACATCTCATGAAGACTCACATGAGAGCATGAAACCCTTTTCCATTAATAAATTTTACATCAATGAAAACACTAAGACATAATGGCAACATTAAATATGTTAGAGAAAGGAAAAGAAATATATGTCATTTATACAAGAGACTTATCTCTTAGAGATACAATCTCCTTATGGATATTTGATTGTTTTTTTCATGGTTCATGTAATATAACAACAATTTTAAACCTCAAATTATTAAGGAAAATGGACTTGATTGATCATGTATATGGTGTTGGAAATAAGAGATAGGAATTTTATCATCTCCTTTTTATGTCATTATGCCACCTTGAAAAATAAATGGTATGATCTTTAACCAAAGAAGAATAAAGACAATTTTTCTTATGATCCCATGGGTCATATCACAACATAGATAAAGGATATTGAGTTTAAAGCCTTATATGTAAATGAATACATGATAGATATTTAAAATAAAAATCTCTAAGAATGATTATATATAGCTTGAGGCAAAAAAAGGGATTGACAAAATAGTCAATAAACAAACCTCTCATATCCCTCCATAGGAGGTATTCTATCATAAAAATTACTAAGTATAATCCCTCGAATAATGATCACAAAATAAGTAGTGAAAGAAGGAAGATGATGGAAGATATTAATTGATGAAAATAAAAGATATATGTTTAGGGAAATTTAAGGATATAATAGGCCAAAAGAATGAGATGCATATTTATTTCTCAAATGATGATTTATTTAAAAATTTTCTCAAATGATGATAATTTTAAATAGAATAGTTTAATTACATTTTCCACCTACAGTCCACTAAAAATTGATGATCCTCCTAAGAAGGGTTTTGCATATCATTTAGACAACGACATATATGGACACAAGGCTAATGTTTCTAAGAAAATGGAATTTATAGGAGGAGATGGGATTCAAGTCCACTTATAAAGGTTGTCTCCACTACCCATAGAAAAATTCATGTCTAAGTATGAATGTGCATCAACCATCCTTCCTGTCAAAATATTAAAAAGAAAAAAATTATGTCCATCTAAATGATAACATATGAGGTGATGTGTTATTAAAGTGATCATTAGAGCGCCCTAAGTGGGAAATTATCAAGTGTGCGTCATTAAGGGAAATAATCCAATAGGCCTCATAAACTCTCACTACAAAGACTAAATCAATAGAACCCTAAGAAACAACTGAAAAATGGGTTGAGACCTCTAAAGTTTGAGGATTTACAAATCCAATTGTAAAATCCCGAGATAAACACAAAAATCCCAAAGGGTTTATAAAATAACCTTAAGGTAGAAAAGACTTGGTGGTGGTAAAGAAAAGACAATGATGGTGATAACCATCATAAGAAAAGGAGACTTGAAGGACCTAGGGATAATCCTACAAGTCAAAATGTAAGGTAAAATTTTAAGATTAAAAGGGAGAGAAATATCAAAATAAGAAGATCAAATCCTAATTAAGAAATTATCTTGCTCTCTAAACAAGTGGCAAGTCCCATCAAACCTTATTTTTGGATAGTTATTGTATAATTTCTCTCTCTTCATCTTGTGTAGTTTTTCTTCCACCTCCTCTATAATTACCTCTTCTTCCTTTCTGATTCTATTTTTAGGGTTACTCTCATAATTTCCTCATCGATTGCACATATTAGTTTAAATCCATCTATTTCTCCTAGTTCAAACTTGATCCCTTTATCGTCCCTCCTATAATATCATTCTCCTTTATAAATGATTATACACTCCATTTCCATGTTCACCTTCACCACTACCATGTTATTTGTACATTTTGGAACTCTTTCTATAGTTCCTCCTTGACATAGTAAATCGCTTGTGGGTACTCTTTCCCCACTCAAGTTTTGGGAGAACCTAGGTTCCAAATTTTGATCCATCTAAAAGGAAATCTAGTATTCACCCCTCTAAGAAGAACCCTCATGTCCTAAACTCCTAAAACATGCATGCACACCATTTCCTCCTCCCCTTATACACTATCATAGTTAATCCCCTTTGATCAAATCCTATCTCAATAGACCATGGTTCCCTTCATCACTCCTTTCCATCTCCCACCTTCTACCATCCATGTTACTTGCATAATGTTTTTAGGGTACTATATGGGAAAAATAATTCATTTAATGACATAGTTTCATAATATATGGAAGTTTCCAATAATATTAACCTAATACGAGACCAAAATGTCAATAATATTCCAAATATAGATAGTTGATGCAACATGATCCTAAAACACAATAACTATGAATGGGGATATTCTACCCATAGTTAACAAACCTCAAAATCTAATAGACCTTTATAGTTACATTAGACTAATCTTGTTTCACAAAATCTCCCAAAGGTCTAGTGTATAACAAAACATAACTTCAAAAAAACAATGATTACTGACTACACATAATTTTCAAGGAAGATTGAGAAGAAATATGGAAAAATAGAGCATTCAGATAACAATTTGAATAATGAAATGAAAAATTATAATGGTTTAAGGTTACAAATAAACCAGTTGACAAAAAAATTCAAGATAACATCTTAAAGGAAAAATTAGATGTTTAGAAATACCTAATGCAATACTCATCACATAACTCTTAAGATTCCATAGACAGAAAAATACAAATATTTACACTAGGTTTGGAAAATATGGGAAAAGAAAATGCAGGGTGTGTATAGGGTCCATTACTAGTCTCAAAGAACTATCTACTTCACTAGCTTGTATTAACTAAAGAAAGAGAACTAATAAACTAAGCTATGAAATGAAAGCAACTAGTTCTCACTTAGATAATAGATGAAAATCTAAAAGGAAAATAGAAATGAATACAAAAATGATTTAAAATCTATCCTAGAAGGAAATATGATTTAAAAATAAAATGTAGAAAAGGATTCATAATCTATTGGTGTGTGTGTGTGTGTGTGTGTGTGTGTGTGTGTGTGTGTGTGTGTGTGTGTGTGTGTGTGTGCGTGCGTGCGTGCGTGCGTGTGCGTGCGCGTGTGTGTGTGTGCGTGTGCGTGTGTGTGTGTGTGTGTGTGTGTGTGTGCGTGTGTGTGTGCGTGCAGTGCGTGTGCGTGTGTATATAGCTCAAACAAGAAATATGTATACATTCTACCAACCTATTTCCAAGTGACCTTTATCGAGAGAATGGATGACAAAGCATCCATGATCTTAAAAATGATTGATTCCTATAATGTTATTTTCTTTAGTATGTATTATTACAATGAGAGATAAGGTAGTAACATGAAAAATATGTGGGTGAATCCTACAATATCTCGATGGGAGTTACAAAACGTAAATCTAGAGAACACACAAATATGCATTTTATTTCTACAATAGATCAACATGTACAAATTCTCACACTCTCTAAATTTCTCCAAACAATCTACTGAGAAGGTTCTAACACTCCACAAATTGATTATCATTTATACTAATTCATTCTACATATATTCCTATTAAATAGGCTTAGAATATGGTTATTCACAATTATCAATTTGTTTGAATTAAAAATTGTTGAATTTTTTGAAATAAAACAAGTGCTTTCAATGAAGTAGTTTTATCATATAACTTGTAAATTAAAATTCCTTAAAAGGAATCTAAAATAGTGTGAACACAATCATAACTAGGCTATATAAAAACTAGATATTATATCCCAATGTGAACACAACTCTAACACCTCCCTTAAGAGAAGGTTGAGGAGAAAAAGCAGACTAAATACGGGTTCCATCTACTAGGCATGATAATGTACCCATGTACAATCAATAAAAATAATGAATAAAATACGTCATCAAATTGAATCCTCCCAAGTATAACTTCCTTCGCCCTAATAAATGCTCCAAACTAAAAGTAATAAGGAGAATCAAAGGGCTTAATGAAGATCTCAACAACCTACTTAATGGCGAGGACAAATTCTAATCGAACAACTCCATGTTGGACTAGATTCTAAATGAAGTGCATGTGAATCTCTATGTACTTTTTCCATTGATGTTCTTTTAGGTTACATGTAATATCAATAGAAATTTGGTTATCACACCAACTTAGAGTGGGATTTCGCTAAGGAAAAAAAAAAATCACTAACTAGTTGTCGAAGCCAAAGTGCTTCATGTATAACTTTAACAATACCTCAATACTCATCCTTTTTTAAAGAGATGGTGAAAGCTATCTGTTTCTTAAAATCCCATGCAACATGACTTGAGCCAAGGTAAAAATATCCAAAAATTAGATCAAAATATATCAACATATCCACTCCAATCATTATCCATGAATCCGTCAATCTCTTAAGAACCATGTGGTGTGTATTGAATACCAAAGTTTATAGCTCCCTAAATATTTTGCATAATATGTTTGATTGATTTTTAATGACTCTTATGAGGTTCATGGATAATTAAGATACAAGGTTAACACCAAAAGTGATGTCAATACATGTATATGTTAAGTAGAAAAGGTTTCCTACCAAATGTCTATATAAAATGGGATTGAATAAATTATATTTACATCTAACAGTCAAATCAAAACTTGGTGATAAGGTGTGGGATCGGGATTGCACTCATCCATAAAAACAATGTAGTATATTTGTAGCATACTTATGGTACCCAATAGAGACCCCCTTAGTAGACTAATGAACATGTAGGCCAAAACTATAGTGCAAAAGTATTAGATATGTCATATCAAATCATTCCTTCAATTTTTTCTTAATTTCATAAACCATGGAGTTTGAACTACTAAATATGATGAGATAATCAACATATAAACCAAGATCATATGGTCCTCAAATTTCTTTAGAATGTGAACTTGTGATCATAGTCACAATGATATAAGCTAGCACTTAGCATTTAATTTTCCATCTTCACATACCAAGCTCAAAGAGGTTGTTTACGCCCATAAAGACAATAATGGAGTATACATACCAAGGAAGATTCTTGCACAAAACCCATAGGTTGCTACATATATATCTCCTCTTGGATATTATTGTGCATGAATGAACTCTTCACATCCATATGATAGATTGGCCACTGATGTGATGCAATGAGGGAGAGAATAAGGAGAAAAGAATCTAACTTTACAACAATGAAAAAATTCTAAGAGTAATCAACTCCTTCAACTTGTGAAAATTCATTTCCTACAAGTCAAACCTTATGCTTATCTACATAATCATTACCTACATGTTTAGTCTTATAAAACCATTTACATTGCACACGTTTCTTCTATTAGGAAGGGAACATCCCATGTCTTGTTCTTCATTAGGGAAGAACATTCTTCTTGAATAGTAGCTTCCCACAAAATTATACTTATCATCTCGAAAAATAATATTGGATGATTATATAATTCTTGGCTCATAAGAGAAATAACAATGTCTAAGCGGGGAGTATGGTATGAATATAATGGTTAACCAACCAAATCACTAACTATTTGCAAGGTAGATTATTCCCATTTAGGCATGGTTTGTGGAGAGGTGGAGTAGTATCATTTTCATCATTAGTGTCATCATAAATATAAGGAATCAATCCCTCCCTATTATATGTAGGAGGATTAAATGGATAAGTATCATAAATTATTTTCAATGGATAGAAAGACTTGTCAAACTGAACATCTCATTGAAACATATAACATGTGTAGATGGATCAAAGAGGTGATAAGCCTTCATATCCTCACAATTAACAAAAAAATGATTTATTAGATCTTCTTCTCCATAGATGTGTTTTTGTCATCAATAAGAAATGCACATGCCTTGCTTTCAAAGACACGAAATCTATATACATCATAATTTTCACCCAACCATGATTCTTCAGAGTCTTATTCATAATTTCCTTGAGGAGAATGCAATTCTATATATAGTTTGGACAATAAAATACCTCATCCTAGAAATCAGGTGATAACTCCTTAGATTTATCATGTAATTCACCATTTCCTTGAGTGTTCTATTGTTTTTCTCAACAATTCCATTTTGTTGATGGGTGTAAGGTAGCGTAAAATGGTATAGAATGTCATATTCAATACAATAATATTGAAAGGCCTTTCTTATATTTCCCCATTATCCGTGTGGATATTTTTCAATTGAATCCCATATTGCTTCTCTACAAATCCTTAAAGGATTTGAAGCTATAAAAAAATTCTCTTTATATCTGCAAGAAATATGCCCCTAAGTCCTCCATATAAAGTCATTAATGAAATTTAATACATATTTTACAAAAAAGAGGAGTGGGAAAAATAATTAAATCACTATGTCTTGACTCAAGTGGAGTCTTAACTCTCTAAGCTTGTCACTTTGGAAAGGGATCCTAAAATTATTTCCCAAGCATGAATCCTAGACAAAAATCACCATCACTAAATAATTTAGGAAGGCTGTTACCATGTGATAGGAATTCAAATGTTATAGATATATGTAATCGAGGTAAACAAAATGTTCATGCCACAACTTTATCACTAACACCTCACCCTACTACTGTGCCAACTCACCATCATTACCTCTTTGGTCCTTACTCTACCCAATTCCCGATGAGTCACACTAGTGACTCACCTTCACCTCCCTCCTCACCCCAACTCCCAATGATTCACACTAGCTACTCACCCTCGTCTCCCTCCTCACCCCAACTCTTAGTGATTTGCACTAGTGACCCACCCTCACCTACCTCATCACCTCGACTCTCAAAGTGTGATTCCCACTTGCTAATTTCCCTCACCTCCCTCCTCACCCCAACTCATTCCCTCACCACACACCCGACTCACCTCATCCGATTCACACCTAAAACTTGGCCCCTACTCATCCCATTCACCTCATCATTTACACTCATGACTGACTTGCCCCTTACCCTCCAAGTTCTCCCGACTCGGTCAAACTAAGCTCATACCCCCAACCCAAAATATCCAATCCTAACCCCGAATTATCCTATGCAGCCACTCACCTTAACTCCTCACCCTTCCTTGCTCACATTGAACCACTAGTAGCACTCTCAAGTCACCTTAACCCTCACTCTAGCATGAGTCACTAAAGTGACTCGTTATCATCAATTCACCATGAATAATCCCTCACCTAGCTCCGAGTCATTAAAGTGACTCACTCTCTACCCACCCACTTTCCTCTCTCACGGCTCTCTTCCGTACCCTCACCCCTACTATGAATATTACCCCTTACTCATCCCAACCCCAACTTGCTGATTTGTTATAGTGATTTCACCTCGGCCACTCGCATGCATTTTCCTCCTCTCTTGTACTATGCATTCTCCACCCCACACATGCTTTGGTTTGATCTTGTGCTTATCCCAACCCCACATACACTACACTTCACAATTCCCTTTTATCCACCATTTCCTTCATTTTTATCCCACACTCACTCATCCCTCTAGGTTAGGGCAACACCATCCTCACTTCCACTCATCATGCCTTGGTCAAGATTCACTTTCTATCATTACTTTTTGTCTCACGTCTTGCTAGGGTAACTTTCGGCTCTAAAATTCTCACTTGAGGGGGGATACCACATTAAACCCTTGTCATCAATATTATGATGCCAATCATCAAAACACCTTAGTCAATTGACTCAATAGTATTTTCCTTGTGAAATTTGTAGACACCCTAAATTACACACCTATTCCCAGTATTATCCTAGCATATCTTGTTATTTCCTTTACGACTAATTAATTAAATTGATTAGTCGTACGTGTACCCCTTTGGATTAATTAAATTGATCCTTAGTACCCCTATTAGATAAGTTAATTATTATTTATTAAATAAATGATTAATTAATTAGTATGCACATTTTAAGAGCCCCTTTGGACACCGCATGAACTCCACTTCCTCATCCTAGTCAAATCCACATGGACTACACTTCATTAGTCAAGAACCGCACTTCTAGAATCCTAAAAATATGGGGGAAATTAAATCACATGCACAAACACCTTTCCGAATGTAACTTCTATAATTTAATCCCTTTACTACCCCTAAATGGCATTTATTTTTCCCATAATCTGCTCGGTCCCCTCAAATGATATTTTTAGCATGTGCATTCAATGAATTTTGACCAAATTCCAACCAACTTAGCCTATATAAAATGCAAGCTTATCCTCTTACAAATCCTCTTGGATTTCTTGTACAAAAACTCTGTCAACTTGGCTCCAATATCTACATATTGGAAGCTCTATCCAAGACCAAAATCCTTGTTCGTAGTAATTTACATCCCCATTTGGAGGTCAGTTCTAAGAGAACCCACAATCATTCAAAAGGTTACACACCTTAAATATTCATACAAACTTACTTGAGGTTTACATTTTATTGTTTGTCTTCCATTATTGCTATTTTTCATTTTCTTCATTTTGGCATGCCTAGTGGGACCCACATCTATTTTTCTCCATTTTTTCTTCACATTTCACCAATCCTTTAATTGGTGCGATTAACTTTATTTTTAGTGTGTTTATAGCATTCCAGGAGAAGCAAAAATCATAGTTACTCAAATTATAACAACCTTCTTATTTTGAGCTATTTTGTTTTTCCTCTAACCTTTTAAAATTGTTTGCAAGATTTTTAGGAAGTTGGAGTTAGTTTTATAATCATTTTTTTACTTTCAATGTTTTTCCTCTAAATTTAATAAGATATTTAGTTTTTATTAAATTTATTTATCTCGCTAAAGTTAGAGGTGGTTGTTTTTAAAACAAAATGGGGGCTACATCATGCACAATATTACAAACCTACAAATTCAACAAAAATCAGAAATCATATTTCATAAATAAAAATAAAAAATAAAACATTAGATTTTATAAAACCCTAAACTAACCCCTAAGCTCTACCCATTCCCCCTCCCCACCTGCCACCGCGGCCCCCATCTCGGTTGAGTGGCTAATCCTCACCACTTTCCTAACTACCCGAGCCCTAGTTGGATACACTCCCAACCCAACTCCCGTCTCTCCGACTCCCTTACTCCTATCCAACCCAGCCTTGCCCACCCCGGCTTGACAAGCCCTCCCCTGAACCCAAAACTCATGACCCGAATCCCTCGTCGACCCTCACAGACCTTGTCGAGAATCCACTTGACCACCCCCAACACACCCCCTTATCTCTCAACAACCCTCTCACCGAGAAACTCATCCTCCGCCAAGTGACCTCTCTCGCATCCCCACTCATTATCATCAAGGTAGCCCTCCAACACACCCTCCATGCGAGACCTGTCACTTAGATTACATAGTCTCCCCCTCCTCTGCAAACAAGCCATTACTATTAAGATCACTTTGAGCCACCTCCTTACTACCACCATCCCTAGCCATTGCTAAACCCGTAAACAACAAACCAACTCACCAAATAAAAATCAAGCAAAGTTTACAACCACAAAATTAAAACCACATAAACAAAATTCCTATCCAAACTTATTAAGCTAAAATGTAAATAAGAGCCTAATATGTATGCTATTGTAGTAGTAAAATGAATATAAAATTAAGTACAACAATGATACTCAAGTAAACTAAGCAATAAATTATGAAACCCTAGTTGCAAAGGGAGGGTAAGAAGCCTTAGTTAATTTGTAGAGATCTAGAAGATGCACGAGTTAGAAGATTGGAAAATATGAAGTAGTGAATGTCGCGTAGGAGCTCAAAAAAATGTATATCTAGAGGAAGCAGGCTAGATTCGGAGTGCACAGAGAGGGACAGAGGCATCTACGGGAACCCTAGACTTGTTTATGGGAACTTGGGTATGTGGAAAAGCTTAGAAAACCTCCTTTGAGGTGTCATAAGGTGTTCTCTTTTTGTCACCTTTTGTCACTCCAAGGTCACACCAATATTGTTGAGGTCGTTGTAAACCTGCAATGAAGAATGAACCTGCAAAACTCTCAAATAGACATCAAATCCTACTAAAGAAAGATGCAAAATGAGGGGTTAGACTATCTTCAACTGTCACGATGGTGAACTTACAACTGACACTGTACTACATCTTAGAACAAAGTAGTTCTATGTGTGTGTGTGTGTGTGGAAATCATGCCCTAGGTGGCTCTTGTGTGTGTAACACTTGATAGTGAGCAAATAACTAGATGTAAAGAAATGTAATAGATGTGTGCATAGAATAAAATGAAATTACCTCCTATGAAGTGTATGCAGAAGAACCAAATCTTGTGTCCCTTGTGATGGTGCTAGATGGATGCAACCTTAGGTGGTGATAGCTAATGCTTAGGGCTTGGTCCTTTATTACGATCACATAAATTTATATTCATTTGATTCCTTTGCTTGAATTTTATAATTAACCCCAAAAAGGCCAACTAACAAAAAGATAAGATGCTCAAATGGCTAGAAAGGACATGAAAAGTGTGATTAAAGTACAAAGGGGAAATGGGCACCCAGAGGGGATGAGGGCACCTAGCGGCTGACATCCCGGCTTGGCACTAGTGTCCAGGATGATAAAATTTGGAATGTAAAAAGGTAGACTGAGAAAGTAAGGGTGTAAGACTAAAAGTAGCAACAAAAATTAAAGAAAGGTGGCCAAAGACATGGGTTAATTAGTAATTTTCTTACTTAGGAATCATATGAATAGTAGTATGTAATCAAGACTAGATAATTACCCAAAGTGCATGATTTAGTGTCTACATTTTCCCCACTTTATGTTGGTGAGCGAAAACTTGGTAACATAAAGTAGATAGAGATGTGTACTTGATAACCATGTACATTAATGATGAAAGAGTGCCAAGGGACTAGATAAAGTGTGGAGTGATAAAAAGTGTGAAGCGTGGATGCTAAGGAGGAGAAAGTGTAAAAAGTGATGATGAAAATGAACCTAGGAAGAAACGCATGTGTAGATGTTACGATGTACATGTTGTTGATGTTTATGTTTTTATTGGTGTTGTGATGATGTTGACTCATCGCTTCCCATACAACTAGACATGCAGATAATAATGATCAATAGTGATCACATGTATATGTGTAAAAGTAATATGTAAATAAGTATATCAAAATGATGAAAGTGTGAAAAAGGAACATGTGCACCTGATATGTGATGAGAAAAAGGGTGTAAAAAGGATAATGTAAATGTCGATGAAGTGTAATTTTTTTGAGCAATCTCATTCCACAACATAAGAAGTGTAGGGAGAAAAGTCTAGTGTCATCCTCTAACCTTTAACCACTTCCCAAAGTTGTAGAGCGCTCTGAAATGTTGGTTTTTTAGGTGATCCTACACCACGGTAGAAGTAGTGTAGAGAGGAAAGTCTAGTGTCATCCTCTAACCTTTAAATTCTCCCAGAATATGGAACACCACTGCAGATGATGTGTAAAATGTAAATTCTAAGGATCAAGGCTGATCAGAGCCTGTAAAAGATGATGTTTGGATTTCTATAGAATGTGTTGAACAACCAATTGATGTGTAATTTCCCCTTGGTTTTAGGCATCCAAGAAAGGCATCATTGTGGTAAGGACCCAAGTCTGATTCTAAGCCATGTCCAAAACTAACAACTATGTTGTATCAATAAAGTGATGTGATGTGATGTGTATAATGATGTATGGGGTGACTGATTCACCAAAATTATGCCCCCTTGTTTGGGGTGCATGCGATGTTGTTGAAGGAGTATGTGGCCCAAAATAGGACTAACCCTTATCTTTGAAACTATGCCCTACAGGGGAGGGAATGTGCTTGGTAGAAACCAAGGCACACATAAGAAAAGTGGCTAGGAAACAAGTATTAGTACAAGAAAATATAAACATGCATGTATAAGAAGAAATGTAATCTAAGAAGACAATATGTAAGATAAGACACAAGTAAACACATAAGAAGACAATGTAGACCGTGAAAAGTGGGTTGCAAACATGGGACACCACTCACGATGTCACAATACAATCAAGGCCGAAGTGGCCGTAAGCATACAAGCATGCACAAAAGACAAAGGGAAAATCTTAAGAACAAGTGTAGACAAAGAACAAGCAACGACAAACAATTTAATAGACAATCATGGTGGTGAGTGAACTGCATAACAAATGTTGCACATGAAGCACCCGTTAGCATGTCGAAAGATAAACAATATGTCAAGGCATGTATAATCTGATAAAGTAGTGTGTTATGAAATAAAATGAAAAATAACACTTGCAGTGTACAAAAGTGGATGCCCCCAGGAGCCTATGTAGGATTGGTACTAGGTACTTACCCCAAGCATCCATGTTACGTGTATATATATGTAAAATCTACAATCACAACTAGAAAGGCAAGTGAACACGCATGTGTGTATGATAAATATAATGACATACAAGATATCTATCTAGCATGTGTAATAAGATGAACATGTAAAAGCATAAGTAAACAAGAGTAAATGCAACCAAGATATGTAATATGCTATGGATGAGATGGAATGGAATGCAATGTGAATGATATGAGTAGCATGCCTCCCGAGTGGATGTATATGTATGCAATGAGGTTCATTTATTAATGCCCCCTTAGTAGTCAAGAATGAATAATAAACAAGAGTGTGTCATCGGTAAATGATTTGAGTGATGTGTTGTATTGTAGAAGATTGAATATGATGCCAAAAAAGTGTTGATTTCTAAATTGTAAGATGATATCATGTGCAGGATTGGAATGTGACATTGGGTGAATTGATCTCAAAGTTGTAGAATGAGGTTTTAGGATGTGATGATTTATCCTAAAGCATATATCACAAATTGGTTGAGTAAGATACAAGAAAGCGTGATGATTTAGCCTAAGGTGTATATCACAAGATGTGTGAATAAGGTGATGGCTAAGAATGTGTGATGATTTAGCATAAAGTATATATCATGAAATGTATGGATAAGATGCTAGCATAGATCAATTGTGAAGTTTGGAAAATAGTGTCACATGAGGTGATAAAAGGATTGATTGATTGATTTTGAAGATAAAAGTATAAAATGAAGTAAGTGTAAGGAGGAAAGGTTAAATTTTGATTTGGACCCTCAGTAGTCGAGTATGAACCATGGGACTAGAGTGTGTCATCAAGTAGTGTGTTGTGTTGGTTGTGTGATAGATAAGTTGATGGTATATGATGTGTTGTTGAATGATTGCGAAAGAAATTGATTATAAATACACTCGAGTGTATGATGCTACATGTGTCACATGAGACATTGTAAATAGGTAGTGTGTTGTGAATATGTATATTGTGTAAGATGTTTGTGTTGTTTATTCACAAGAGAGATGTGTTATGTAGGAAATTGATTGTGGGGTTGACTATTGTGTTGTGTATTGTGAGGATGTCGAGTGCAGGGTTGTATTTTGTATTTTATATGTATGAAGAGTATAAAATATAAGTGCATCAGGTAGGTAGTGTGTTGTGTGTGAGGTTCATGTATATAGTATGTTCTCAACAAATCAAGTGTGAACCAAAACACAAGAGTGTGTTATCCGGAAATGATGGTGTTAGAGAGTGTATATATGCGTGTGTCATGTGTGGAGGTCTAGATGAGAAAATAAGACACTTGTTTATGTTTAGGGGGGAGAGATAAGTGTGATCCCCCCAAATGTGTGTGTTGATGAATGTGTTTTCGATAAAAGTAAAGGATGAAGGCCCTCTACTTGATGTTTGTGGTGATGAAGGTATGTGACCATGCTCTAAGAGTGGTGGTATATGAGATAAATATTGTGTAAGTGAATGAAGTCTCTACACATGTGACTGATGAATGTATGGTGGGAACTTATGTGTAACAAAATGTGGAGGTGACGGAGACCTATGTGAAGTAGAGAACAGACGTGATGGACACCTACGTGGAGTAAAACAAGGTTAAAAAATATGTCTGGATGGATGAGTTGTCCTAGTGATGGACCTAGGCTGATGTGTTGGAATAGCAGAGTGATGAGACCACATAGGTTATGTGTGAATAGGTGAGATAGGAGCAGATTGTGCTTTAGGTTCTATAGGTGGGGAACTAGGTAGTCAAGGTGATGCAATGGCAACCTCAAGAGGAGGTTGTGACCATGGAGTATATGGAGGCACACCGTTGATAGAGATAACTTGATTTTCGTGAATGAAATTTAGATGCAAGTGATTTATGGATATAATAGACTAAGACCTATGAATCCAATTGATACCTAAAAGCATATCATACCCTTTGATAGTTTGTGCAACAAAGAAGGGTACAAACATGGTGAGAGGACCCACAGTAATCTGAAGTTTGATGACCCCGTATGATTTATTCATTGGATGCAAAATTTATGATAGTGGATAGCCAATAGTAACAAGAAGTGGAATAGAACACGTGCTGAAAGGCCATGATGGATCACCTTTGGTGTTATTGATAGATATGGATCTAATAGAAGCACAAATGTGTAAATGATTAGAAGAGAATGCAATGTGGTAATCATGATTAGAGAAAGAAATAGCTGGTGGATAATTTTTTTAGTATGAGTAACTACAAAATCAAGATCCCCTGATGCAAGATGAGGCACTGCGTGATATGTGTGGTTATCCAAAGAATCGACCACTTTCTTTTCGTGTTTTGGAAGTAGATTGTTGAATATTTGAAGCTTATGATTTTCATATATTGGTGCAGAGTTCATAGGCTATAGAAGCTCAAGTTTTTTGTCATCGATAAGATCTTGGATGATATTGCAAAATTTGAAACACCTATTTGTAAAATGTGTAACACATTGATGATAGTGCATTAAAAGTTATCATTGTAATATAAACCTTTTGGATGAGAGGGGTCTAAGTCGAGAAAAGGGGGAAGCATAATAAGGTTGCTCTCAAGAAGTTTTCATAATATAAGTTATGGAGGAATAGTCAAATTTGTAAAGGTACGCTTAGGAACTTGAAATTGAAGTTATTTGGTGTTAGATACAATGTTAACAATGACCTTAGCATTGAAAAGTTTTGTGGTTATTTTAAAATATGACTTACTTTGAAATCATGTAGAGGAGGCAACTGGATCCCGATACTTAATTTTTCCTAAAGAAAAGAGTTTAGTTTCAAGTAGCTTGAGAGTGTGACATAGTTGATCAAATCATGGATATGTTTCAAAGAGAACACTCTCTCGGAGAGGTGGCAATAAAATTTGAATGAAAAAATATTGAAGTTCGAGTCTGTAAGCAAGTTAGACATCTTAGTTAGGTGGTTTGTATATCGTAAGAAGTAATGCTAGATGTTCGTTAGATCCTTTTTTTTAAGTTGTGCAAGTTGAGCACATGATATATTAGATCCGACATTAATAGAAAAATGAGTAAGGAAAGCATCGACTAGATGTGTGAAAGATGTTACCAAGTGGATAGGTAGGTCATAGAACCAATGCATCACATAATCATGAAGAATGCAAGGAAAAATCTTAGCTAAAATAATGTGATCATCCACAAAATCTAGACAAGCCACATGGAATGCTCAGAGATGCTCTTATGGGTCACCATGCCCATTAAAATGGGAATCTTGGGGGTGAAAAATTTAGGAAGAAGTGAGTATGTAGAAATGGCTAGGTGCGAATGGAGTGTGAAGTAATAAAGTGGAATCCAAAGATGGAGACACACAAGAAGTATCTTGTTGCAATTGATGGATTTGTGCTTGAAGGTATTGATAAAGAGAGGCTAAATATTGAGTGCTAGTGGAGAAAATTTCCACATGTGAGACAAAAGAGGTGGCGTGAAGTGATTGGTGGGAGTAGGAACTGAAACATGAACAATAGATGTAGGTAGAAGAGTGGCAACATGTGGTTGAATGACAATGGAAGTGGGGATGGAAGCAAAAGCAAAAAGTTCCAGTAAGATTGGTGACATCCTCACGAGCAAAAGTGTATAAAATCAAGTATAGATCTTAAGGATGCTCAACGATATGATCATTAAGTGATTTAAGATGGTCTTCAATAAATTCACCATAAGATTGAGCCATAGTGATGAGAGGATAAGAGTTCTAAATGGAAGGTGGATTCGAAGATTGGGTTCACCAAAATGATTAAGCTAAAATGTAAATAAGAGCCTAATATGTATGTTATAGGAGTAAAATGAATATACAATTAATTACAGGGACTCAAGGTAAGAAATAAAAGCCTTAAAAAGGGAGGGTAAGAAGCCTTCTAATAGAGATCTATAAGATGCACAGAGTTGGAAAATTGGAAAATGTGAAGCACCGACTTTTGACCGGAGTTCAAAAATGTAGATGCGGAGGAACATACTAGAATGGGGAACCGGAGAGGGAAAGGGGCACCCACAAGCACCCTAGACCTATTAATGGGTGCCAGGTATGTGGAAAAGATCATAAAACCTCCTATGAGGTGTCACAAGGTGTTCAATTTTTTTCACCTTTGGTCGCTCCGATGTCACTATAAATTCTACAATGAAGAATGAACCTGCAAAGCCCTCAAATACACATCAAATCCTAAAAAGAAAGATGCAGAATGAGGGGTCAGATTGTCCTCAGTTGTCACAATGGTGAACTTACGACTGAGTGTTGCACTACATCTCAAACATAATGTAGTTTTATGTGTGTGAAAATTGTGTCTTGGGTGGCTCTTGTGCATGTCGCACTTGATAACGAGAAAATAACTAGATGTAAAGAAATGTAATAGATGTGTGCATGGAATAGAATGAACTTCCCTCCTATGAAGTTTATGCAGAAGAAAAACCCTTGTGTCCCTTGTGA
Source organism: Taxus wallichiana var. yunnanensis (assembly GCA_018340775.1). Taxonomy (NCBI): domain Eukaryota; kingdom Viridiplantae; phylum Streptophyta; class Pinopsida; order Cupressales; family Taxaceae; genus Taxus; species Taxus wallichiana. The sequence goes on from CM031237.1 coordinate 365,710,231, forward strand.
TGGTTTTAGATGGATGCAATGGAGCTCTTAGATGCCTTGATGGATGCAACCTTAGGTGATCATAGATAATTCTTAGTGCTTGGTCCTTTATTATGATTACATAACTTTATATTTATTTGATTCATTTGCTTGTATTTCGTAATTAACCCCAAAAAGAACAGCTACCAAAAATATAAGATGCTCAAATGGCTAGAAAGGACCCAAAAAGTGTGAGTAAAGTACAAAGGGGACAAGGGCACCCAGAGGGGATGAGGGCTTCGGCCGACATCTTGGCTAGGCATTGGTGTCGGGATGATAAAAGTCGAGAATGTAAAAAAGAAGACTAAGAAAGTAATGGTGCAAGACTAAAAGTAACAACATAAATTAAAGAAAGGTGGCCAAAGACATGGGTTAATTAGTAATTTTCTTACTTAGGAATCATATGAATAGTAGTATGCAATCGGGACTAGATAATTACCAAAAGTGTGTGATTTAGTGTCTACATAAACAACCTTCCTTAACTTTAGGGTTTGCATATTCATTTTTATATGGTTTTAACTTAGGTTAGGTTTGCATGTTATTTCATTATCTTTAGTTTATCCCTAGTTTCAGATTTTAGATTTTCTTATTATTGTTTTTGTTATTTATTTATTTTTAACTTTAATTTAATTAGATTATTATTTTTAATTAATGTCTCTTGTTAGGATCTTAATTAGTTACTTAGTTTGTTTTAAATTATTTAATTGTTTTAGTTCACTTCATTAGGCCTTTTTCATCTTAGCTAGGCCCCCTTTCACATTATTTTTTGCATTTTTTGTCAAGTAGACTAATTGAGAAAATTGGTTGTGTAAGGTTCGTGGCCATTTTTGTCAATTTACTTCGTTTTTTAGAGGATTTTTATCAACATTTAATCGTTTGAACCATTTTAGAAAATATTTTCCATCACTTTTTCATTTCGAATAATCATGCAAGTTCTTAAGATAGGGTTATTGGACATTTTGTCCAATTTTTATCATTTTTAAACATTTTTTCATCGTTTAACCATTTTTGTATATTCACTAACACTTTGTGGCAATTGTTTTTATCACATTGTTGTTGTTTTTTGTTTTTGTGAAGTTGATCGCAATACACATTTCATGTGTTGCTCTTCTCTTTCACTTTTTACAAGCGATCTTGAGAATCAAAAACATGATTGTGTTGTTTGTCATTGTTTTATCTTTCTTCACCTAGGAAAAACTACGAACACTTGTTTGCAATCACATTATGAAGACCAAACTAATTATATGCATGCAAAGCTAATTAACTCATATGAATTGAAACTAACACCTATTAGTTCCAAAATAAATCTAACTAATCAAGAACATCAAGATAAGAGCTTATAAAACTAACTTCTAAGTGCATATAACATGAATGAAACAAATAACATGCTAAGTTTTTTACTCTTTAGATTTCTAATCTACATGTGAACCTAGTTAGATTCTATAACAATCAAATTGGGTTTGTTGTTTTGCTTCAAGATGGTGAAAGGATCTCTCTCAACAATGGCTAAAAGGCCATGTTAGATATTCATCTACTAACCAAACATGAAGAATAAATGCAAGGTGAGCAAGCTATTCCAACAATGGAAGTAAGGCTCAAGTTTAGATGTCTATAGCTTTAGCTAATACAAATGAAGTGTAAACTTAGAAGAGGTGCACTAGGCTTGTATTTATAGGCTTCCATTTGGGAAAGTTTAGAATCCTAGTGCATGTGGGACAAAAGGTAAAGCCAAAATAGACTTTTTACAAGTCAATGCACTTTTTGATTAGATTAGGTGTTAATTAATATTTTAAGATTAATTAAGGATCCTAAGTAGGTTTAGGAAGCTTTCTAAGAGCATGTGAAAGGGGTTTGGATAGATTTTGGAAGTTCTAGAAGTGATAATTAGACATAAGAAGGTTTTTAGTTAAATGCAAGATGAAAGGATTAATTAACATATAATTAGATAATTAAGAGGATTATCACTTATCAAAATGTCATTAGTTGGCATCCTAAGTGAATTACACACATAGTTAGATAATGAAGGGTTGTTATTTGAATAGAGTGAGAGGAAGTGAAGATAGTTAGTGCAATTTAATTGTTAAACTACGTAAGAGGATTTTAGGTGTCTACATTTTCCCCTCTTTAGAGCGGCGTAAGTGACACCACTTCAAAGATAGAAGACAAGCACAACCAACTAGATTTTGAAATTTTATAGGAATGTTTTTTGTGGTTTTGAAAGTTTTCCAAAGCTATGTACATGAAGAAGAAGAAACTTGGATGCCCCTAGCGATAGATGGGATGTACAAGGGAAGAATGCCACACGTATGCACAAAGTAGTAAAGATGGCCCCAACTTTAAATGGGATGTACAAGGGTAGAATGCCACGTGTACGTTCAAGATAGTGAAGAATGCACCAACATTAAATGGGATGTACAAGGGTATAATGCCATGTGTATGTTCAAGATAATGAAGATGTGAAGATGGCCCTAACGTTAGATGGGAATTTACAAAAGGAAAACTCTTCACACAAAAGAAGATAGGATCAAGGACAAGACATATAGGTTCAACATGATGATGAACACAAGTCAATGAAGAGCTAAGAAGGAACAAGGATGCCCCAACGTGAGATGGACAAGAAACGTTTGATAGAAAGAAGCAGAAGATTATTTTTTGTGAAAGGGGACAAAGGTGCCCACAAACATGGCAAAAAGACAATCTTATACACATGGATGTTCGAATGAAGTAGATGAAAAAAATGTCATGAAAGGATATGGAAAATGTTGCCAAAATTTTAGCAAGTAAAAAGTGATTAGCTAAAGGCACAAATCGTGAGACAAGATACAGACTAAAGTAATAGTTTAAACAAGGTAAAAAAAAAACACTTGGTAACATACTAATCCTATTTTCTCATTGAGATCCAGTGTGTGCACATGGAAATTTATTACCTCTTAGAGGGAAGATTTTAGAGACAATAAGTGAATACACCTTAGCCAATGTGTAGGAATGATTTATTTTCCAAGTTTATTTGTGAATGGATGGTGGAAGGAGAGTTGTACATTTCTCCGTTGCCGGCCCAGTGTCTATAGCCCCGAAGGAGATGTATTTGATTATAATTACAATATTTCTCTACTTCCATATAGTCATCAATAGCCCTGGTAGATATTATTGGAAATACCCCAAGAGAGAGTCATATATCAATTTTCTTTTTTATTTTGATTTTTGATTGATTTTTTTGCTTTCTGAAAATTTATTCCAGATCTCTTGATTGTTTTGATAAGGGGTTAAGAACCACTTATGGATTGATGGAATGATACAAAATTGATTGCGATGATGACATTGGCTAGTGTTAATAAATATGTCCAAAATTTATTTACAAAAAATTTATTAGATGGTGATTGTGATAGGATCTCTACGAGGTCAATTGTTCTTTAATTTACCAAGGTGATGAAAGACCAAGTTCAAATGAATACCATAGATATAAATGTAACAAAATGTGTGCAAATAAGCTAACAAAAATATCATGAAGGGATGAAAATGGTGGATGACCTGCAAAGGGATGACAAGAAAGGGAAGAAAGAACATCCATGTGTTTGCAACACCGATTGCAATGTTTGATCTTTAAACCTTTAATTTTTAATGTTTTTCTTTTTTTGTATTTTTGAATTTGTTTTGATTTTTTTAGATTTTTGATGGTTTTGGGAAGTTAGGACTAACAATGTCACTCTATGTGATAAGATCCAACAATGATGTTTGTGATTTCTTTAATAAGGGAGATTAAGCATGTTTACTTATCAAGAGTCATATTATCTCCAATCTCGATGATTGTGGTGAGCTCATACTCAATAAATGATTGTGACTTATCTTGAAACATGGATTTCATATGTGGGAGCTTGAGTTCCCTATCCAGAGGTTTATGCACTTTTCTCCATACTTGATTGTTGCTTTGGTGTGAATTTTTGAACCATGTTTGATTATGAAATTTATGGTTTTTTGAATTATTGAGATATTTGGAGCTTGTGGAAGTTTTGATCTAAGCTTGATGAAGAAACCATTTGGGTTTCTTATAAGATAATGTGTGACTTGTTTGATCTCGAGAAGTGGGAGAAGAAAGTGGACGTTTATGATTGATGATAGGAACGGTAGAGATGATGGTGGGATTGCCACTATTATTTATAGAAGGATGATATGATGAATGAGGAGGATACGGTCCAAGAATTGAAGAGGATGGGCTACTAGGAGGTGAGCCACAGATAGAAGATGGAAGGCTACTAGGATGTGGCCCCAAGATGGAAGAACAAGGGCTACCTGGAGGTGAACCAAAAATAGAAGACAAAGGGGACTACGAGGGTGTGGCCTAAGTATAGAAGATAATGGGCTACAGGAGGTGTCCCATAGATAGAAGATGAAGGACTACCCGAAGGTGTCCCATAAACAAAAGATGATGGACTACTAGGACATGGTCCAAGAATAGAATATAATGGGTTACCAGGAGGTGACCCAAGTATAGAAGATGATGGGCTACCAGGAGGCGACCCAAGAATAGAAGATGATGGGATACTTAGTAGAGACCCACACATAGAAGATGAAGGGCTACCAAGAGGTGGCTCATATACGAATGAATATGATGAGCTACCAAGAGGTGACCCAAGGTGTGATTGTGATTGAGGAATCTTGATGGATAAAGAATGATTTGGTAATGAAAAGATGGTCCATAGATCTATGCTATAATTAGATTGTTTATTATGTAATGAAGAATGTGAATATGGAGGTGTAAGAGGAGGATCAATTTCGATGATATGAGGATCTTTCATGGTCTCCTGACAAAAGGAATCAACCTCTTCCCCATAATACACAAACACATAGAGGTCTAAAGAGAAACCTTGATCATGGTATTCTAGAGGAACATCATTGTGTAACCCCATGAATTCTTTGATCGCTTCTTCATTCTGAAATAAATCAATCGGTATAGGTTGTTGGTTAACCATAAGAGTTTGATTGGAAGAAAGGGGTCCAATAGGTGTGGAATATATCGAATATGTTTGATGATTTGGATGAGGGAAAAAATCGACCTTATTATGTCCATAAAGGAATTAGATAGTGCATCAAAAAGATATCTTAGCACATAATTTCTTGTGAATGGTTTGATGTGGACGTAAACATTGATATTTAGAAGATGGAAGAATATAGAATAAGGCATGATCAAAATTAATTAGAGGAAAAAGAGGGATAGGATTTTGATTGATAGAAGAAGAGGACTTAAGAGATGAAGTATAATTTGATTGAGATGACTTGCAAGTGGAAGAAGATGGCATGATCTTACCTATAAGATGATATAGTGCCGGGAAACAAAGACGATCGTGTAGAAAATCAGTGGATTGTGACCTAGAAGTCAACTTGGATGAGTGATTGAAGAACTTTGAGTCACAAAAATCCTCAAAGAAGGAAGACTTCATTGAGGTGACTGATAAAGGTGGTCCTATAGAAAGGGAGGACCTCGAATTAGGATTCAAATTAGTAGAATCTGAATAATAGTTTGGATTAGAAGCATCAAAATATTGAGAGGAATCAAAAGAATAGTTTGGATTATAAGCATTAGAATACTTAGAGGTATAAGAATAATAGTTTGTATTGGAAACATCATTATACTGAGAGGCATCACAAGAATAATTTATATTGGAAGCCTCAAAATCATACCCCCGACTATGAGACGAAGGTGGGGAACAAGGTAACCAAATGGTTTTTTAGCATGAGGAACCAAGTGAGGTTTAGTCGTGATGGGAATATTTTGATGTGAAGGCCTAAACCTTGGTTCCCTATTGTCATTAGTGTGAGGAAACCTATGATAATTAGTCATTGTTGGCGTTGTTTAGGTACAAATGCCTAAACCTAGATAGTGTGATTGAACTCCTTCAAAGGGAAGGAAGTTTCATGTCAATTCAAGGAAGCATAATAACATCCAAGTAGAAATTTTGCAGATATGGGGATGCTCATGTGATTTTCCAAAGAACATATACATTGTAATTTTTGAGAATCTAACAAGGTTTGGACAACAAGTTGCAAGTGTAAGTTTCAAAATGATTGATCAAAATTCTAGCAACACCAAGGCTACAAAGGTTTCGTTTAATGTGTTCAAGCATATAATAAAACCTAAGTAACATGTGTGATAATTTTCAAGGTCATAAAATAATGTCAACAATGGTGAATCAATGGATCAAAGGATTGTCCTAGAAAATAAGTTTTCAAGATAGGTAATCACAAGGAACAATCACGTAAGTTTTGGTAAACCAATCACTCAACAAGGAACTACTCCCTATGCAAATGTTGTGTTCAAAGGTAGTTTGACACAAGATGATCAACTCAATGTCAATACTTAAGTCAAGTTTAATATAAACAAGGCGTAAGTATTAACAAGGGGCTGATGTGATTTCCAATCAAAGGATACTATAATCCATTTAGATATAAATGAGGCCTAAATCTCAAAAATTAGAGGTTACAAGTGCGAGCAACGCGACAATATCACCTAGATACGTTAACCAAGCTTTTTGAAAAAAAGGTATTAGTATCGAAATGGTATTGGTATGACGCAAACAATGTAACAACACTTCTCAAGGTTGAGGTAATGTTTGAAAATAAACAAGGCCAAAGTATACTAAGGAATTGTTAAGATGCGTGTAGCATAACATTACAATCTAGACACTTAGGTTGAGTTTACGAGAAACAAGATGTAAGTATCGAAATTTTTTCAATACGATACAAGCAATATAACACTTTAAAGGAAAATCAATGATGAATCAAGCCTAGCTACGATGATAATGCATCTCAATATGGGTTTGAGACAAAGGGCCTACTAGAACATGAAGACATACCATTCACACTTTCAACACTTGCATTCCGGCATTGCAACCTAGTCATGCAAGTAGACTACAAAAGTGGTGGACATGATTATTTATAGCGGTATCCATGTGTGTTTTTTTATTTTATCCCAAAATGGGCAACAAGAAGATAAAGGAGTAGATCAAATGGGGTTGAAAAATACTTAGCTTCACTTCAGAAAAGTTTCACCTCATCTTACGGTGAGTGAAAAACTAAGACAAAGTAATGCTTCACAAATTTCATGATGAATGACGCTTAGTTCAAAATTTTATGGACTCTCCCCTTGTTTAAATAATAAGGTTTTGATTCCGATTTTTTTTTACTTCGCGAAAACTCTATGAAACATGATTGGTTTGAATCGGTTAAGTTGGCTCAAAGATGAAATGTCTTCCTATTTTTTTCTCAACTAGGTGTCACAAATTACCTCTGTGAGTTTGGTTTGCCAAGGAAGTCACACTGACTAAACCTTGGAGTATCCTAACTTTACTTTACCCCTTCGATACAATGAGCAATAAATGCATTCAGTTGTATTTTCACTGGGGTTGTAATAAATATAACTTTGATGTGGAGCACTTCCTATGTTGTCCATAAGCTACCCTCTTGCATGGACTACTTTGGGGTTTCACGGGAGCATACCTCTTGTTATATTAAGGTTTATGACAAAGGGCACTTCTCCCAGTTCAAAGAAGACAAGCCATAACTTTTAACCAAAACCTGCATATACAATGTGTTGATTGATGAAAGTGGTGTGTTTTTTTATGTTTTGGATTTAATCAATGAGGTTTTGCACACCGTTGGAAACCTACAACAAATGTCTTAGTTTTTTTTAGATATCGATTCTTTTGTAAACGTACTCTTGGTCCTTCATGCAAAGATTAGTAATTCTCCAAATGATCAAAACATCATAAAAAGAGGATAAAATGTTGTTTTTGATTCTTGAGATCATCCTAAGATGTACGAGAATAACATACACAACGAGGAATCCTACTATATTGTGAAATGGAAAAATTTGTAACCTAAGTGCCTAAGAAATTATTTTTAACCAAGTTTCTTTTTATTTCCCTTAATCTTAATGAAATTTTTTTGAAAGCATGAAAAAGGTGTAGAATCATTTTGATTCCCAAGATCACCTAGAAGGTGCGAGGGAAGAGCATACGTGATCCTAGCCTCATAAATAAAAAATGTAACATTCATTAACTTAACCAAACAAATTAACACAAAGCATGATCAAATATACCCTGTAAATCAATAGTTAGCCTTTAGAAAAACCCTACAAGGTGTTAGAAAATCAAATGGATCAAACTTTACAAAGCATTTAGACATGTTAGAAATGACTAGTTTTCTAATAAAGGAAACCATAAATTTTATATAAGTAAAAATCTTAATATTATGTTTCCATTGCGTAGTTCACTTTGATACCTTTCCAACACAAAAATGGAGTCATTTTGAGTTCGAGAGCAAAAGTTATGGCCTCTAGAAGATAAGTTATGCACATAGTTCAACATATGCGCCCTTGATGACATATGCATGCCCCTTTGTAACATATGCACCCCCCTGATAGTGTATATGCGCCCGACATCATATGCGTGCCCTGTGTAAAAACACAGCAAGGGTTGCTCTGTGCACCAAAAATGACATATGCGTGCCCTTTCCTGTAGGTGACTAAAAACATGAGAATTTTCAAGAAAAATATCAAAAAGCTTAAAATTTTAGTAATTTGGACAAAATTTGGCAGCACCTCCCCTCCTTTGTTCCTACAAAGAGCATAAAAATGAAACAATCCTAACTAAACAAGTTAGAAAAACATCATATTTATCTAAATTTACAAAGTTAGCATGCCAAAAACTTGAAACAAATCTACAAAGCTTGAAATGAAAGCAAAGGACTAAGGATCCATCCCACTGGGCGTGCCAAATGTATGCATGCAAAGATAAATAATTCATATGAATTGAAACTAACACCTAGTAGTTACAAAACAAAGCTAACTAAACAAGAACATCAAGATAAGAGCTTATAAAAATAAATTCTAAGTGCATACAAAATGAATGAAAAAAACTAACATGCTAATTCATTTTACTCTTTAGATTGCTAATCTACATGTGAACCTAGTTAGATTCTATAGCAATCAAATTGGGTTTGTTGTTTTTACTTCAAGATGGTGAAAGGATCTCTCTAAACAATGGCTACAAGACCATGTTAGATATTTTTCTACTAACCAAACATGAAGAATGGATGCAAGGTGAGCAAGCTATTCCAATAATGGAGGTAAGGCTCAAGATCAAATCTCTATAGCTTTAGAATCCAACAAATGAGGTGTAAACTTAGAAGATGTGAACTAGGCTTTTATTTATAGGCTTCCATTTGGGAAAGTTTAGAATCCTAGTGCATGTGGGACAAAAGGTAAAGCCAAAATAGAATTTTTACAAGTTAATGCACTTTTTTATTAGATTAGGAACTTATTAATATTTTAGGATTAATTAAGGATTCTAAGTAGGTTTAGGAAGCTTTTTGAGAGCATGTGAAATGGGTTTGGATAGATTTTGGAAAGTGGGATTTAGCCAATAAGAAGGTTTATTGGTTAAATTGAAGATTAAAGGCTTAATTAACATATAATTAGCTAATTGAGAGGATTATCACTAATAAAAATGTCATTAGTTGGCATCCTAAGTGAATTACCAACATAGTTAGATAACAAAGCGTCGTTATTTGAATAGAGTGAGAGGAAGTGAAGATAGTTAGTGCAATTTACGTGTTAAACTACGTAAACAGATTTTAGGTGTCTATACTAATAAGTACAGTTGCCTTGATCACATGCTAAGTAAAACTAATAATTCATTGTGTGTAGGGAATCTTTTTAATCAAGATAAAATGAACACTACATATTGTATTTGTAGGTACGGTTGACAAGGATATTTCCCAATTGCCATAACTATGGGAAGTGCTTTGACATAAGCCATAAAAATCACTTGAGGAGTACCACAGGAACCCAAAAGTAGTCAACACATTAAGGGAACTAGATGACGAAATAAGTACCTTTGTCCCAACTAACTAGTAAAACTTTGTGAGATTAGAGTCATGGATATCTAGTAGTGGAAAACCTAGATGCGATTCATTTGAGAAAGATCTTTGCTCATTATTTCAAAGGAGTAAAGTAAACCCAAAAACTAGCAATAAAACTACACTTGCTCAAGTATATTACTGATACCTAGTTAAGCAAACCAACTAGGAAACCACACCTTGTCCAAGCCAATCTAAGGTAGACGTCAATTCTCACTACAACATTTTTCATTTTTCTTGTGTGTTACATAGTTGTGTTTCACTCTTATCATTCATGTTTTCTCTCTCATCCACTTTGTCACTTTGTAAACATGTCTAAGTCTTGGGTTGTGGACATCCATATCCACACTTAAGCACTTTCATCCCTTTCATCTAAGTCTTGGAAATTTGATACTCACTTTATCATGGTAAAGCACCCTATTGATCACCTTGATCCTTCATTCTCGTAAGTCTTACATTTCACATTATCTTGTTGAACTCTAAGAATATATCTTGCATCATCATATTTCACATTCACTTTGTGGACTTGTCAACATTTTCAATATCTTTCTTCCATACTCTTACCTTGTCGCATTTCACATTCACTTTGCAGACTTGTCAACATTTTCAATATCTTTCTTCCATACTCTTACATCATCGCATTTCACATCCACTCTTCGAATTGTGACATTTTCAATATCTCTCTCCCATCTGTTAGTGTTCAAAATAGTCTCGCCCAGCTTTTGCCTTTGGAAATCTATCAATTTGCGGCCTTTGTCACTTTCTTTTTCCCGTGTTGTGTCTGGTTAATCTTTGTTTCCATTTTTAATATGTTCTTGGGTCATAGATCACTTATGGGTCCATGGTTTACTCTTAGTTCTTTGTTCCTTTGGAAAAGGTCTGTAATTTGGGTCTCCCATTCTCTGTTCATCTAAAAATTGGGTTCTCCCATGTTTTCCATTCTCCATGGTCGGGATTTTTCCTCCTTGTCATTTTGCCCCAAACACTTGAAGAAAAATGAATGGATGTATCTCTGAGAAACATATTTGAGCCTTGTAACATTTCTAAATTCTCTGTCCTTGGAGAATTTTTCATTTTGGGCTCGAATGATTGTTTTTCTGTATTTTACTGGTTTGTGGGTGTTTCTCTGGTCAAATTTACATCCTTACATCGACAGGGGACATGGCACCTTTTGGTTGGATGCGGCTCAGTTGGGTACTTCAAAAATTTCATGGAAAGCCTCAACTCAAAATTTGTCCATGTGGAGGAGCGACGCTCATTTGAGGATCTACTTTTTGGTTTGGCCTTGGAGTAGCGCCGGGAGGAGGACACGTGGAGGCTTCCACCGCTGCTTGACCTAAGACTTAGACATTTTTATGTAGTTAGTACGAGTTTGGCGGAGCAGAGACGGGTGGTGAGCTTGCGCTCATTCGGGGTCTCCGCTTTGGGCACCATTTTGAAATTGCGCCATGGAGACACGTGGAGGAACCATGCATGTTCGGGACTGGCCTTTAAGTTTCATTTTAAAGAAGTGCCAGGATGACACATGGAGGCCTCCGCTCACTTTGCATTTTGCTTAGACTTTTCAATGGCCAAAGGAGATTACCTCGGAGCATGAAATGTGGTGCCTTCCACTGAGCTTCAAGCATTCAAGAAAACCTTACTAGAATAGGACACGTGGCGAGCTCATGCTCGTTCAAGGTATCAATTTTTGGGACCATCTCAAGGTGCACCATGGTGACACGTGGTAGTTTGAAAAGTCAAAGAGGCGGGGAGGTGGACCATTGAAGGCAACTTGGATTTTTACCTCTTAAGGATTAAAATCTCAAAATGGCCCGCAATCCCGATGAGGGAAATAGTCAATGTTTTTCCCCGTCAACGGCGGAGGTGCGGACTCTCGGGAAATTTGGAAAAATTTCCTTTTGGGAGAAAAGAGTCAAAAGTAAAAAGGGAAGCGTGGTTCCACTCGAACCACATTTGGACACGTGTCAGGTCATTTCTCGAGGTGGAGTTGCATGGAAAACTTGGAAAATTTTCCCTTTTCCAAAAAGAGAGTAAAATGGTAGAATTTGGCCATGGTTCTACTCGAACCACATTTGGACACGTGTCAAGCTCATTTCCCAAGGGTGGAGGTGTGGAGCAAAATGGAATTTTTTTCCATTTTTCCAAAAAGTTGTAAAAAGTCAAAGGAATCCCTCGGTCTATTTTTCAAGTTCGAATCTTCCACGTGGATGGCCCAAATTCAAAGAAAAGATCAACGATAGCTGAGAGTCTGAATCTGATTTTTCCCCCATTTTTTGAAACACATCTGGAAGTGTGAGTCTCCATGATTTCCTTGTATTTTATACACGCCAAAGAGAGGAGAGTTAATGTTGATATCTGAGTTTGGTGGGAAGATCTAGAAGATGTCTTTTGCCATTAAAATGGTTTGACTATTGTGCCCGATCAGATTTTCCATTTTTCTTCTCCCAAGCATGCAAGGAGCCAGATTTGACAGATTAGGGGTAGAAGTGGTTGGAAAATTGAAGAAAGAGTGATCTACCAGAGGAAAGAGTTGAATGTGGGAGATATTCAATGAGATCTGCCCCCTCGAGCACTGGTGACTTTTTACAGATCTGATTCTGAGAATCACGATCAAAATCATGGCAAGCACTGGTGCATTAAACGTTTTTGTCTTTTAGGAAGAAGGGGCTCTATTGTAAATGTTATAAATGGCACAAATTTTTCATGCAAATGGTTGGAGGTTGGAGTGTTAGGGGTCGGGACTGATTTTTCTAATAGAAAGCTTGACAGAGCTCATCATTTTGAGAAACCATTTGAGAAGCTTGTATATCTCTTTTGTATTAAAATCTGATCATGTCAAGGTGGTTGCAAGTGTATAACCATTGAAAAGCTCTGAGACTATTCTAGAAACTTTCCCCTGCTGATAAATTTAATCAAATTCAAGTTATTCTGTGTTATCTTGAGCAAAATGTGTTTATTTTATTTCTGAATGTATGCAAGTAGTTTTTCTTGTTTCTATTGCAATCTTGTATTAAAATCTGATTCAATCACACATGCCTCAATCCTTGTGACAGTTTAGTGGCATCTGTAATTTCATTTCTCAGAAGAGCTTTCATTTGGGATTGGAATAAATGATTTAAAATAACTTTTCTTTCATTTGTTGATAGAGATTGTCTGTAAGCCTTTGGGTGTACCTTAGGCATGATTTGGCTTAGATCTTGATGCTTTGTTGGATTTTCTAACTCGAGCCTTTGTGATAAAATCTCAAAGATTGTGTGAAAGAGTTCGATCTAGGCCTCCATTGAAGCACATATTCGGTTAAAGAGACATTTTAGCTATTCTATGGCATTCTGTTGGTTTAACCCTCCATTTTGTAAGATTCCTCAAGGATCTAGTGAATCAAGTTCACCCTGCCCCACCTCCCACCAAAAAATTCATTCAACAACAACCAATCCTACATGTACTACCCCTATTTGTCATGTGTGCACACAAATGCATAATATTTGTTACCAAAACATGCAGAAGCAATCAGGGTCCCAAATGTCTTTAGTAACCTTTGCCTTGTTGTGAAAATATCTCCATGATCTGGAAGTGACAACTCGTGAGAGTCAGATCTGGTGTGTTGATCATATTTTCCCAAGGTCTTCTCTATAAAATTTATGCAAAAGAAGGATTTATCATTGTTCTTCAATAAACAGAGGTTACAAAATAGGTTCTCTTACCTTGGTTGAAAGGCACAACCTAAAATAGTTAGGATCAGATCACATCCTTTTAAGGTGCTACCCACTCCTTTCAAAACCTGAGTGCCAACAAGTTAGATAGATTGCTTCCCAGCTACAAAACAACATACATGATTATTTATCTACCTCTCGAGTGTCCTGTCAAATCCATGATGTTGCTCGGCCTTTGAAGGAGGTTAAATTTGGGTACCAACACCATCATCTTACATTTTTCGCACTTCGCAATCAATTTATTACATTAACGACATCCTCATCATTTATTCACTTCTCTCTTTAAAGAATTCACTTTTCTTTAATTTGATATCGTTAATTAGTCACTTTCTCCTGTTCTCTTATCTCCACTTTTGCTTGATTTAGACCTTCTCATCTTCATTTCTTCACTTCTTGTGATGACATTCATTTTTTCATTCTTTAGGTGCTCACATTTCTTTGTTGTGTCTCATCTTTTACCACATTTTTGTTAAGAGTTGGCATCCTTTATCATCTTCATAAGTATCCTCTTTTAAAAATTCATCGTGTTAAAAGTCAAGCAAAATCATCATATTTCCTAAGTCTCTTCCCTTAATGCATTTTTGTTAAGAGTTGAGCATCTTTCATCATGTTTTAAGTCTCCTCTTGTTGTACTCATTTTGTCACAAGTTGAGCAAATTACCCTTCTTTCATTTCTTCCCTCTTTACATTCCCTTTGTAAAGGGTCGTGAAATCTTTCAAATTTCATCTTTCTTAGCACTCAATTTTCTAAGAGTATTCTAAACTAACATTTCGACCCCCTTCCACCTTAACATCACTTAGTTCATTAAGTGTTACAAAGACTGTTATCCAAATTCACCCCCAGGGTTGATTTGATAACATACATCAGAATTCTCAAGTCCCAGGAAAATGGATGGATTCAGGGCAAAAATCATGTTTCTAGGGTCCCCTCAGAATTTTTTCTAACTCTCCTGTCTAGGTTGAAAAGAGCAAGTTCTGAGAAAAGGTGAAAAGGCTGCAAAAAACAAGCTTGGGCCAGAAAAAATTGTGAAAATTGGCTAAGTCCTAGTCCTCGCAGCAGTCGGGACATGAGGGACGTCTGGGCGCGAATCGGCCGAAAGGCCGCCAGGCAGTCTGCAGGGCAAAGGAACATCCGGGCCGTCGGGACGCGTGGGACGTGGAAAGCCGGTTCGGCCGAAGGAGAAGAAAATCGACTAACTGCTCTGGGACATGAGGGACAAGGAAGCCCATTTCGGGTGGATTGGGAGTTTATGTCCCAAATAGTTTGGGACATCCGGAGCAGAGGGACGCGAAGGCGCGGAAAGTGGTGAACCGCGGACCAATCAAATCACGACATGTGTCCCAAGGAGAAAGTCCAAAAGTCAAAGGGCGAGGTTTCAAGAACTCGGACCCAAGCCCAATAAAAAGAGGACACGTGTCCAATGAAGTAGGGAAGGGAGAGAATTAAGGATCCAATCGGGCGCTTGACACGTGTCATCCGGGTGGAGCGTGGGAAAGATTTTTCAAAACACGTTTGCTTTTGTGCCCTAAATCTTCGAGATCAACATATCTTTCGATTGAGCTCGATTTGCACGTTCTTTATATAAAGCGAAAGCTTATGAAATTTCTACGTGATTAAGGGTTAATCTTGAATTTTGGTGCGATCTAGAGAGAGAAAATTGAGAAACAGCTCTGACACGTGTTCATGGCCAGAAGTGACATTTCAGCGACCAGTTTTAATGCAGAATGGGTCACATTCTCCTGTAATTCGGTCAAAGTGATAGGGTATGGGTTTGTAAGGTCCCCCATGCCATTTTAATGCATCTGCAGTCGAGGAGGGATGGGCTCTCATGTTTTGTACGTTTTTGTCCCCAGGCTCGACCCACCTTTGTAAAAGCCAGATTTGGCTCATTTCTAAAGGGAGGAACAATTTTTGACATAGCAACTTCTTCTTTCACCTCCAGCAGGTGGTTGATGCAAGAATTAGACCTCTCCAAAAGATTGTAATAGTTTTTACCTCTCTGAGGTTGTAATGCAGTGATTTGGGTACTGGAAATGATAATGCAAGCTTTGTGAATGGTTTTCAGTCCTTTGTTTGTATTATTTGCTTCATTTCAGATCCTAAGTTATATCTTATCAGTCTGTGTATGTTTCATGTTGCAAATCTCTGGTTTGTGTCTATTTGCTTGACAGAAATGTTTCACCACTCCTTTTGGTGCATCACCATCTTCAGTTAGTTTCAATTTTTGCATTTCTATCCCTGCCCTCTTGCAATTTAGAGTAGGATTAGGATCTGAACCTCTGTAGTTTTGCAAAATATAGATCTAAATCAGAGGAGTTTGAGGAACCAGCCTCTAATCTGGAGATTCCTCTCTCAGTTTCACAAGTCCCCACACTTGGAGAGAGGTTTCCATGTTGTGCAATCACACTGGATGCTAGAGTGATCAACCTAGAAGCCTGATCTGCATCCAGGGGTGCTGTGAGTCTGCAACAACAGTTTTGGCACGCCCGGTGGGACAAGAGGTCTCATTTTTATTGCAGCAGGGTTGATGTGCATCTGCTGCATTTTCTTTCTTAAAAAGAGCTATTATTTGCATATCTGGCGACTCCAAGGGGAAGAATCAACTGGTTCCAAGCTCAGGCCTGAAAACTCATGAGAAGAATCACCACAAGGTCAAGAGTTGGAGAAGAAGAAGTGTTGTTTGAATACCTGCAATTATCTCCAAGAAGAAGGCAAAGAGGAAGAAGGATTCAAAGGTCTCCATCTCCACCAAACAGAACTCTCTCAACTCCTCCCACAGCGAGTGCCTTTCATTCAAGATCAAGGGTTTTAAGACCGATTAGAATGGCTCAAAACAATCCATACGTCAACTTCAAGCAAAGCAGCCCACTTGCCCTCAATGCACAACATCCAATTCCTATTGCAGCCTTGAAGAACATTCCGTACTTCACTGGAGAAAATCAGACTACTCTAGGTGATCATGTTAAAGATATTGCTAACCTTTGTGCAATCCATGAAATCAATGAAATGCAAGTGGCTGTCAAGTTACTGGCATCTTCATTCAAGGGTAAAGCATTGCAATGGTTTAGGAGCCTTGGAGCTGGTTCTATCACAAACTGGAATCAGCTGTGTATTGCACTTCATGAGCAATTTGGAGAGAAGGGAGACAACTTGTCTCTTTTGGAGCAGCTGACAACTATCAAGAGAGCCCCCAATGAGCAGCTGACTGACTTCAACTTCAGATTTCAAAGGTCTTGGGATAGGATTCCAGTGGCGATCAAGGCCACAACAAGAAGGTGCTTTTCTATATTACCTTAAAGCTTTGAATTCTGATATTTCTATGTTAATTCAATCTATGGGAGGCACTAACCTTACTGCTGCTTATAGCATTGCCATTAGAGCCGAAAACTGTCTTATTCAAGCTAGTAAACTGGCTCCTAGGCCTCCCATGCCCTTGTATCCAAACTTAGAAAATCCAAGCACTAGTCAAGCACCCACTTTGGCTCTGTTCCCACCCCTAGAAATCAAAGTTCAAGTGAAACTTCTACTTCATCCTCTAGTGCTTCAAATGAACTCCAAGAGGTCATGAAGCAGTTGCAAAATTTGGGAAATGAGCTGGTTACTATCAAAAGACAGCAAGCTCAAAGTGCTAGACCATATCAGCCTCAAGCGCAATACCAGGCTAGGCCCCCATACCAACAAAATAGGTCACCAAATCAGGCTGCAAATCAAAATCAAAGCCAAGTAAGGCCTCCCGCTAATAGACCATTTCAGCTCTATAACCCCAATGTCGTATCTGCTTCTAAAGCATTAGTGCCAATCCAAAATAACATGGCCCAAGAATATGATTGGTGCTTTCCATGCAATGAGCCTCATAACCAATCCATGTGTTTCAATGGTGCTCTCAATCAAGCATTGATGGTGACAACTACTGGTGTGGAGGGTGAGGGCAGTCAAGGAAACAACCAACAACAAGAAACATTCCAACAAAGCAATCAGCCCCAAATGACACCACATTGGTAAACTGGCAAGCAGAGGATTTCTGTGGCATGAATCAGGCAGTTTCTCAAGGTGTTGCAGCCAACACAAGGTCAAAAAGGAGGAATTTGGGTGAAGAACAACTATTAGCCCCAGCCAATCCACAACCTTCCACGACTCCAGAAATGATTGGCAAGCAAAGTCCCATTTCAAATGCACAAGGGCAGCCAAGAACAGCCCCTAGGCCAACTCAAATGCCAGCTGTTGCTGCCCACGTGCAAGGGGTGAATGTGCAAACCAAGGGACAACAAAAGGATACTTCATCCCTGTCAAGAGTATCAAGCGGATGAAGAAGACTAACGTCAATATATCAATGTGGGAATCCCTATCCATCCCAGGACAAAGAGATCTGCTGCAAGCTGCCATGAAGGACTGGCCAATTTCAAATCAGCGGGTTCAGATGCAAGACAAAGTGCTTACAAATGCTGCCCAGCCTGGGGGAAATCATGGAGGATAGCAAGGTAAGATGTTGAAGCCCCCTCCTTTCTATGTTTCGTTGATCATTGGAAATCAGCTAGTACACAATTGCATGATTGATTCCGGGGCAAGTAGTTCTGTCATGCCCAAACAAATAGCTGATCAGCTAGGGCTCCAGTATGAAATAACATCCAAAGGGGTAGTGCAGTTAGATGGAACAACAATAGCAACAGTTGGAGTGATTAGAAACTTGAGTCTTACCTTGCATGCATGTCCAAATGTTGTTGTTTTACAAGATGTATCAATCATAGACCTTCCACCACTCTTTGCCCTTTGCTTGTCAAGGGACTTCACAGCCAAGATTGGGGGGTATTTGTCTGCTGATTGGTCACACATGCTATTCAGAACAAGATATGGAACTAAGGCCACAATCAGATCCGAACCTATTGCAAACTTCCATATTGAGCCTTACACTCCAAGTCAGATTAATGCCAATTGCTCAGCATTTGATCAAGAAGATCACCCTAGCACTGATGAGGCTGACACCAAGATTGGAAGCATCCGGATCTAACTCTTGATGAATGGGCAAACAAGATACATGCTTTTGATCCTTATCAAGAAGTAGAAGAATCTGCGCTAGGAGTTTATTGTTTACATGAAGGGAATCAACCTCTCCCCAGCATCACCAAGCCGGATCATAAAGACAAGAATGAAGTATGGCAATTGTTCTTTGATGGGTCAAGGAGTAGACAAGGTGCAGGAGGAGGAGCTATGCTCATCTCACCGCAAGGTATAAGGTATTACTCCGCCTTCCGTTTCAGTTTTCTGCTCAAACAACACGGATGAGTATGAAGCCTTAATTCATGGGTCAGACTTTTGGGCAATGAAGAAAGGCATCAAGAATTTACAAGTATTTGGTGATAATGAGCTGATCGTAAACCAAGTCAAAGCAAAAATGCTGCCAAAAATGATCGTTGAAGAACTACAAAATCGGGTATGGGATCTTATTGAAGATCTTGAAGCTTTTAGCATCAATTCCATCCCAAGAAAAAGATTGAATCACATTTGACGAGGCTAGCAGCAATTGGGGCTGCATTTGATCTTGTGGAAAGTATCAAAGTGAAAAATCTCAGCCTCATATCAAATTGGTTGTGAGACCACTGTATTAGGATAACAACACAAGTTGGCAAGTCTTCGAGAATGATCAAGCAAATTGTTAATTTCCTACAAGAAGAAAAGTCTGAGTTCTCCGCCGGGAATCAAGACAAGCTGCATCAGTAGTATGGTGACCAAGTGGTGCAGCTGAGAACTAACAAGTTACCAAAAGGCCTCATAACCTTGGAGTCAATCTTCAACCCGAATGATCAATTCCGGAAGGAGAAAGCGAACATTCAAGTAAAGGGTGAAGATTCAGAGCCTATTTTAGTGGAAGAAGGCAAGACATTGCAAATTGGCAAAGTAAGTACTCCACAAGAGAAATCTAATTTTGTTCAGCTTTGTCAAGAGTTCCCAGATGTCTTTGCTTGGACTTACAAAGATCTAAGAGGTTTCAAGCCAAAGTTGGCACAACATACTATTGAGTTGGATCCGAATCCAAGCCTGTCAGGCAAAAGCAAAGGCCAGTGAATCCCCATATTGAACCTCTCATGAGAAAAGAGTTAAGCAAGCTTATTGAGGCCAGTATCATCTTCCCCATCAAACACTCAAGTTGGGTTGCCAACTTAGTCCCAGTCAGAAAGAAGAATGGAGAGATCAGGTTGTGTGTCGACTTCAGAGATTTGAATAGAGCCTCTCTCAAGGATCATTATCCACTCCCTTCCATGGAGCAAATATTGCAGGTTGTAGCTGGTTCAGAAAGGTTTTCACTACTTGATGGCTACTCAGGCTACAATCAGATTATGGTGAGGGAGGAAGATCAGTTCAAGACAACCTTCACAACCAAATGGGGAACATATGCCTACAAGAAGATGCCATTTGGCCTATCAAATGCTAGAGCCACTTTCCAAAGGGCAATGGATATGGCATTCAAGGGGTTGATCAATAAAATAGTTTTGATATATCTTGATGACATCACTATATTCTCCAAAAATGCAGTGGATCACCTTTTTCATCTGAGGCAGGTATTTCAGAGGTGTAGAAGATTTGGGGTATCATTGAATCCCAAAAAATGCATATTCCTGGCTCATGAGGGGAAACTTCTAGGCCATATTGTCTCGAAAGAGGGACTGGCAATTGATCTAGAGAGAGTTGAAGCCATAAGAGCACTACCATTGCCAAGTCACAAGAAGGCTCTTCAAAGCTTCTTGGGAAGGATCAATTTTGTCCGCAGGTTTGTCCCAGATTTTGCAGCCCTTGTCAAGCCCATCACCAAAATGTTAAAGAAGAGCATGGATTTTAAGTGGACAACAGAAGGCAAGGAGAGTTTTGAAGCAATCAAAGAAGCTATCTCTCAAGCACCAACTCTCATCAACCCAGACTTCTCCAAGGATTTCATCCTCTATGCATTTGGAGGTGATGACACTATTTCTGCCATTCTAGTACAGCAGAACAAAGATAATGATGAGCAGCCAATTGCCTTTTTCAGCCAGAGCCTAGATGACTATGAGGTGAGGTACTCTTTTATTGAAAAGCATGTACTTGCAGTAATCAGAAGCTTGAAGAAATTCAAGCATTTAGTCTCAAACAACAAGGTCCAGTTGCTGGTCTCACATGCTGGAGTTAAGGACTTCCTCCTCAACAAGGATTTGAATGAGAAAAGGGCAGGTTGGATCACCCGTGTCATGGAGTATGACATTGAGATCAAGATCACCAAGCTGGTAAGAGGGAAAGGATTGTGTGAGCAGCTAGTTTTGGGGAAGCAAAAAGAAGTATGCAACAAAGAAGAAACTATTTTGACAGTCCAAGACAGCCATGAGCCGAGTGGCAGGCAAGAAGAAGACAATGCTGCCCCGACTCCTTGCTGGACCCAAGGTATTATGCACTTCCTAGGCACAGGCCTATGCCCTCCAGAGATGAACAAGACCCAAAGGAGACATTTCAGATTGCAGGTTGTCCCGTATGCCATTGTTGATGGAGTTTTGTTCAAGAAAGATGTAAATGGAGTGCTGCTGAGATGCATTAGCACAGGTCAGATTCAAAGGGTATTAGAAGAGTTCCATGATGGACCAGCTGGTGGCCATTTTGCACCAAGAGTGACAGCTCTAAAAATCATGAAGGCTGGTTATTATTGGCCTAAAATATTCAGTGATTGTTATGCATGGATCAAGAGGTGTAAGAATTGTGCATTCTTCACAGGAAAAGAGAAGTTTGCTACCCTTCCATTGCATCCAATCTCAGTTGACCAGCCATTCATGCAATGGGGTTTGGACTTCATTGGAGTCATTAATCCCAATTCAAGCCAAGGGCACAAATGGATTTTGACAGCCACAGACTACTTCACCAAATGGACAGAAGCAGTAGCACTCAAAGAGGTGAATGAGTCTAGCATCTTAGACTTTTATGAGGGGATAACAACCAGATTTGGTGTACCTGCCACAATAATCTCTGATAATGCATTGGCATTCATTGGATCCAGGGTGGTGAGTGGGTATCAAGAATGGTATTTACCTAAGCACTTCATCAAACTATTACCCTCGGGGTAATGGCAGGCGAGTCTACAAACAAGAACTTGTTGAGGATCATTAGGAGGACTCTTGATGAGAATCAGAGGTCTTGGCATACCAAGCTGAAATCAGCCTTATGGGCTGATAGGATCACTCCCAAAAGATCCACAGGTAATTCTCCATTCAGGCTTGTCTATGGAAAGGAAGCAATCTTGCCCATGTCACTGGAGTTGCCAACATTGGAACTCATGAAGCAGCTGGAGTTGCTTGAATTTGAGCCCATGGAGGTGAGGTATGCAGAGTTGATGGAGCTGCAAGAGATCAGAAATCAGGCATCCCAAGCAATGGAAAAGGATCAAGCTTTGATCAAGAAGACCTTTGATAGAAAGGCCAAGGATAGATCTTTTCAAGTTGGAGATCTAGTGTTGAAATGGGATGTGGACAGAGAAAAACCGGGAAGGCATTCAAAATTTGATGCCATTTGGAGTGGCCCATACGTGGTCACAAAGTGCAAGAACAACAATGCTTTCCAATTAGCCTCTTTGGAGGGTGAAGAAGCGCAGATTCCGATCAATGGAATCTATCTCAAGCGTTGCTTCACAGAGGGAAGTTCACTACCTCTGTAAATATTAGATTAGATTTTCTTTCCTCTAAGTGATTGTGCACATTGTTTCTTGTAGGTTAGTTTTGTTTTCCCTAAGTGCTTTGGCATAGCTTGCTGTCCATGGAGATGTTAAGCAGTCCTTGCTTTCATCAGGTGACATTCCATCTTCCTCCTTGCACATTCTGAGTCAGTTAGGGTTCTAAACAGAATATTTGATGACTCCATGCCCAATGGACTGCTTCAGGCAACTGGTATCTTCTACCTAGCAGGCAGGTATCCCCGCTGAGTCGCCAAATTGTTATCCAAATTCACCCCCAGGGTTGATTTGATAACATACATCAGAATTCTCAAGTCCCAGGCAAATGGATGGATTCAGGGCAAAAATCATGTTTCTAGGGTCCCCTCAGAATTTTTTCTAACTCTCCTGTCCAGGTTGAAAAGAGCAAGTTCTGAGAAAAGGTGAAAAGGCTGCAAAAAAACAAGCTTGGGCCAGAAAAAATTGTGAAAATTGGCTAAGTCCTAGTCCTCGCAGCAGTCGGGACATGAGGGACGCACAGGCGCGAATCGAAAGGCATGAAAGCGATCTGCGAGGCAAAGGAACATCCGGGGCGTTGGGACGCGTGGGACGCGGAAAGCTTAAACTCGTAGAAGGAGAAGAAAATCGACTAAGCCAATCGCTTTGGGACATGAGGGACAAGGAAGCCCATTTCAGGCGGATCGAGAGTTTTTGTCCCAAACAGTTTGGGACATCCGGGACAGAGGGACGCGAAGGGCGCGAAAAGCCGGCAGACCCGCGGACCAATCAAATCACGACACGTGTCACAAGGGAGAAAGTCCAAAAGTCAAAGGGCGAGGTTTCAAGCACTGACCCGAGCCAATAAAAAGAGGACACATGTCCAATGAAGCAGGGAAGGAGAGAGAATTATGCATCCAATCAGCGCTTGACATGTGTCATCCAGGTGGCAGAGTCGGGAAAGATTTTCAAAACACGTTTTCACTGTTTTGTGCCCTAAATCTTCAGATCGACATATCTTTCGATTCAGAGCTCAGATTTGCACGTTCTTTATATCAACGGAAATCTTATGAAATTCTCTATGTGATTCGGGGTTAATCTTGAATTTTGGTGCGGTAGAGAGATAAAATTGAGAAGCGGCTCGACGCGTGTTCATGACCCAGTGACATTTCAGCGACCAGTTTTAATGTAGAATGGGTCACATTCTCCTGTAATTTGGTCAAAGTGATAGGGTATGGGTTTATAAGGTCCCCCATGCCATTTTAATGCATCTACAGTCGAGGAGGGATGGGCTCTCATGTTTTTGTATGTTTTCTGTCCCCTGGGCTCGACCCTTGCACTGTAAAAGCCAGATTTGGCTCATTTCTAAAGGGAGGAACAATTTTTGACATAGCAACTTCTTCTTTCACCTCCAGCAGGTGGTTGATGCAAGAATCAGACCTCTCCAAAAGATTGTAACAGTTTTTACCTCTCTGAGGTTGTAATGCAGTGATTTGGGTACTGGAAATGATAATGCAAGCTTTGTGAATGGTTTTCAGTCCTTTGTTTGTATTATTTGCTTCATTTCAGATCCTAAGTTATATCTTATCAGTCTGTGTATGTTTCATGTTGCAAATCTCTGGTTTGTGTCTATTTGCTTGACAGAAATGTTTCACCACTCCTTTTGGTGCATCACCATCTTCAGTTAGTTTCAATTTTTGCATTTCTATCCCTGCCCTCTTGCAATTTAGAGTAGGATTAGGATCTCGATCTCTCGTAGTTTTGCAAAATATAGATCTAAATTAGAGGAGTTTGAGGAACCAGACCTCTAATCTGGAGATTCCTCTCTCAGTTTCACAAGTCCCCACACTTGGAGAGAGGTTTCCATGTTGTGCAATCACACTGGATGCTAGAGTGATCAACCTAGAAGCCTGATCTGCATCCAGGGGTGCTATGAGTCTGCAACAACAAGACCCTCATTTCATCACTCTTATCCCTCATTTTGTTAAGAGTTGATCAGATTCATCTTGTTAAGTCTTGTCTCCCTTAACATTCATTTTATTAAGTGTCAAGCATGTTTAAATTTTCACACCCTCTTTTCGTCACTCTTATCACTCATTTTTTAAGAATTGATCGTATTCATCTTATTAAGTCTTGTATCCCTTATCATTAATTTTGTTAAGTGTTGGAATGTCTCCCACTTTGTTCATTCCACTTAACCCGCATCTTGTTAAGAATTACCCCTTTTTGCATATTTTCATCACTCTTATCACTCATTTTTAAAGAACTCGACCGTGTTCATCTTATCAAGTCTCTTATCCCTTAACCTCCATTTTTATAATAGAGTAGAGCACATCTAACCTCATTTAGTCCCTTTTCTCTCAACTCTCATTTTCTTAAGATTCGTGCAAACAACTAAGCCTTTTCACCTCCTCCCTCTTACCATTCATTTTCCTAGGGTTGAGCTTGTTCATCTCTTCCCCTCTTCCATCTTAGCATTATCTTTGTTAATGGTTAATTTTTCTATCGCACTTCTTCTCATTCCTCGCCCTCTTTAAAACAATGATAGGAACACGACATCATGATTATAAACCATCTTAATGGAAGGAAATAAATCCTTTCCATATCAGCTCGGATGAAGAATACAAAGACCAAATTGAAAACCTTTCCATAGACACCATTTTATGGAAAAACAAGGACCAATTCCTTCTTTGTCTCCTTGCAATGGGAGCAAGATTTCCCTTAGACTTTGATGAGGATGAATTAAAAGCCTTAAAAGGATGACCTAAATCCCCTAAGGGTCCACCACTTGAGTCAAACAAACATGATGACATAGAACAAAGTAAAAAAACACCAATGGTAAAGGGAAATATAATGCTTCATCCTCTAATCCCAACTAATCCTTACTTGATAAAATCAATGCAATGGTGAAACAATTGGCTCTCTTATACTCTATATTCACTAACAATGATACTAAAGATATTAAACACACAAAGAAAAGTGACGAAGCCTTCAAATATCATTATGAGACCAATAACGAGAACAACAATTGTAAGAATGATAAATCACCATTCATTCCACAAACCAATTCACCATTTTCTCAAGAGTGGTAAATGATTGAGACACTATTTCGAGCATGCAATAATAATGCAAAAAAATCAATTTTGGTGAATTGTGTCCATACCATTTCAACATGGACATATTACGCATACCCTTCTCAGGCTCTTTCGAGATGCCAAAATTTGACAAATACAAGGGAAAAACCGATCCTAGAGATAATGCTAAGGAATTCTTCATGGAATGCTAGGAGGTGGATTATAACGATATATTTCTCTTTCACCTCTTTCCTAAGAGTCTAGGAGGACAAAATTTGGACTGGTTCCTACACCTTCCAAATAGATCTATCTCTACCTTCATGAACCTCTTAGAGAAGTTTGTCAAACATTTTTCTTTCAATATTGACTCTGAGGTCAAAATGATGGATTTGTATAATGCCAAACAATGAAAAAATGAGATCTTTGAATAATTCTTACAAAAATTATGAGGAATCGCAAGTTGGTTTCCATGTTTAATCCCTAAGAAATAGATGGTTAGCATATTCATCGCTAACCTTAATGATGAGTTGTCATTTCACATGCAGATGCACTACCTCAACAATGTTGAGGAAGTTATCGAAAAGGGAACTCAAATTGAAAAATCCCTCATTTCTAAAGGCTTGATCAAGCCTCATTATAAATAAAATAGGAACAATCATAATAATCAAAACAACACCAACCTCCCTAGTACTTCTCATGAAAAACATAGGTACATAATCCATAACTATAACAATGTCAATGATGGTGTCACGAGATAATCGTAACGTGAACAACTTACAAAACAACCAATTAAGAAAGATTGAATCTAAACTATCTATCACCATTCCAAAAAGAGAAAATTTTCCTCCTCCTCATGATTACAAATGAAGACAATATACGTCTTTGGGGGAATATCTTTCAAGAATCTTAAAACAATTGGCAAGTGCCAATATGGTTACTTATCCTATTACACAACCCTTCCCTAAAGGTGAACCTAAGCCAGGTTGGTATATACCCAACACATATTGTGATTTTCATCACATTGATGGTCATCAAATAGATAATTACAAACAACTTCACAATTATATCCAAGACATCATTAACAACGGATACATAGTGGTTGGAGATCTACCACCTAACCATGATACAAAGGGCACATCTCCCAAACATGGTGAATCCTTGAACAACATTGATTATAAATCCATCATATCTTTTATCATAGACACAACTCTACACATCGTTGAACATCAATTTACACCTCTCAAAGAGAGTCTATCTAGTTCCTTTAAACAATTATTAAAGGCTATCATGATTGAATATCCACCTAAAAGACCATTTTCTAATGGGGAACCCAATCCTACGTCATATAATCACATGGATGGCCATTCTACTGATAATTTTATACCATTTTGTCATTATGTCCAAGACTTAATTGATGATGGAACCATCTCCATAGAGCTTGACGATGAAGCTCTCGAGACAGATGACATGTCAACTTCCACAACTTCAAACGAAGATTAGATTATTTTCCTCACTTATGTACATACTGACATTCAACGAGATCAAGACGAAGGTCAAGTATTTCTCCTTCCAAACTATTCTCTCTCTTTTCCATATTTTCTTCCTTTAGTCCAAATAGATATTGAACCTGTTTCAGACAACTTTCTAACATCAAATGAAAGTTTGAAATTGTTTCAAGACTCATTTCTAACCCTTGACATAATTGTAGAAACTATAGAAGAGGGTCCATCATCAAGCATCATTGAGCTTGATTTTATTCTTTCATTTTCGACTCCTATGCCTAGCGTCTCTAGTCTTTTTGTCAAAGCACAACCACAATAATCTTGAATACTTGCAACAATGCAACCTTCTATGTCCATTACACCTCAAATGATCAATCTTGTAGGCATATCATTAACGATGATTCCTACATGTCAAGACATCTACATGAGTACACTCTATAAGGTATGTATACCTAGGAATTTTCTTATACAACCTTTTCACGTTCAAATTGCAAATCTTTGATCAAATCAATTACTCCTTTGTCTAAAAGGAGCAACATTGAATGTTTCTTCTCTGCGACATCTAAGGAACCCTAGATATATATCTAGAGATCAATCATTTTCTCCTCACACTCTTCCATTTATGGATGAATATGAGTCTCAACATATTCTCCACCTCAATAATCCTCCTCTAACATCACATAGGTCTTTCGATCTCATCGAAGACTTATCTAATCACACATCCTTTGACTTGGAACTGTCTTCCCAAGTCTCGTATTGCAAGACTTATCAAATCTTTGGATTTCCTCCTTTGACTTTGAAAAATTCCACCCAAGTATTTTTATTGCAAGAATTATCAAATCTTTAGATTTCCTCCTTTGACTTGGACCTTGTCCACCCAAGTCTCGTATTTTAGGACTTATCGAATCTTTAATTCCCTCTCTTGACTTGGATTTCATCTACACAAGTCTCATATTTCAAGACCATTAAAATTTAATAAACATGGAACTCTTTCTTGATGAGTCCATTTCAAACCCTCATCCTCAAAAACTTAAAAAGCATAAAAAGAGAATAAAAATCCATATCAAACCATTCCTTAAAGCATAGCGATTGTAAATCGGAAATGAAAAAGTGAGTCCAAATAATTCTAACAATTCCATCTATTGGTAGATATCTTAATCATATCATTATCATCTATTCACATTCTTTTCCTATCACGACATAGGTTAACCTTGTTCCTATTAGGCATTATGTGTCTCATTTTGATATGGTTTCTACCATTTCATATTTTTTACCTACGGTTTTGTCTGGAAGCTTACTGATGGAAAATCCTCCTTTCAAAATAAGCTCTTTCTTTAACAGAAATCTCAAAATTATTTACCTGGTCCATTTGACAATCCACCTCAACCTACGGTATTGAACCCTTACGTCTTACTAGTTGCACAAGGCTGAAACTTGAGGGAAAAATGTTCCTTCCCCAACAAGCACATTATTCACTTACAAGGTAGATTATATCAATCTAAAAATACAAAAAGTATAAAATCATTACACCTTTCATCCTTCACAGTCTTTGGTGATAAGCCCATACTTCTCACTACTAGTATGAGACTGGGAATGAAGCAAATCCTTACTTGCCTATGTTTTGTCTTCGGTGTTGAGCCCTTGTATCTTCTTAGTGACATGTGGCAACATGTAAGGGGTCCTTCACAAAAATCAATTAACAGATACAACCTTTATCAAATCTGAATCATAGTGCTTAATCAAAAATAACCCAAGAAGTAATTTAGTTGTTTGTGTTAAAGAGAGACAACAATTCCTTCAATCGGATTCTCACTAATCAATAGGCCATTCACGGATCTAAGTCTTGTCAAAACCTATAAAGTGGAATCATCTTGGAATCGGTCAGATAATATTAACTAGAGATAAGTTAAATTTTTCTCATATGGATTATTGTTACACCTTGTATCTTCACATCCATTATCTTCAATTTCAAATCACTATTCACTTCATTTTCACGTCTTTTTTTGGCTCTCGGTGATGATCCCTCGCATCTTCCTAGTTACATGGAGTCACGAGCAGAGTAAAACACCCTATCATTTTATCATATACATTTCTTCCAATGAAATTGAATGATTCTAGTTATTTACACTTGCTTTCAAGAAGTGCACCCTTTCACCGAGTTGTACAATACCAAAACATCCAAAAATGTTTCACAAAACTTTAAAAAAACATTCAAATATGTTTTAAAAAATTCCTAAACAATATAAAATTGTTCAAAAATACAAAAACAATACAATTGTTCCCATAAACAAAAAAATAGTATAAAACTGTCAAAATCAAAACATTCAGATAATGTTTGATGAAATTTCAGAAACTAGATAACATAGTTCAACAATTTCTCCATTTGTTGGTACTCCTCATGATCATTTCATATCATCTTTCAATAATATTTTTTCTCACATTTGGATTTTAAATTTTAATCCAATTACATATCAAAATTCAATGAGATCCAACAAGAGTATCTTTTGGAGTATCTAAGTATTACTCCACTCTTTATCCCTGATCCAATCCTTTAGCATTCTAAGTTATCACTCGTGAGCATTGATCTTTGTCTAGTTCTTTAATGTGGAACACATTCAAATTCTCATTAGACATCGTTATTGAAAATTGTGTCATACTCTTGTTGCGGTTTGTTACCATTTTGACGATGATTTTGCTTCTTTCAGTTTATTATTTTGTTGTACTTTGTTTACCTTTACTGTAGACCAATTGCAGGAAAATTCTTGGCATCTTAGTTCACATATAACTTTGGTGTGGTTCCTTCCTATTCATATTGGGTTTGTTTACAATGTTTGTTATGTGTCTTTTTATCGCTTGCATGTGTCATGTTTTCCTTCCGATTTATTAAAAAAGCCATGAAATATTTTCCTTTTTGCTGTGTATTCAAGTTTGTCTACATTTCTTTTCATTTTTATTTCTTTTTTTTCAAAAACTCACAAAAATTAGAAAAATCCAAAAAATCAAAAATTATAAAATTTTCGAACAAACATTCACTTATCACAGAAATCCTACAAATGGAAAACCCTGAAGTGAATATTTCAACGTCTCAACACAATATTGATAAATTCATACCTTTATCTACTACCCTAGTGATCATTCCAATCTTATAACTATCACTTTCTTCCCTTTGCATGATAGGCTAACTCTACTTGGGGCAAGTCACACAATTGTTTTTCCTTCACGATATAACTTCACCTAGGATAATTTCAAATCTAACGATTTTCACAATGTATCCAAAAAGAGAATCATAAGGAGTCGATTTACTCTGCTCTTCCAGTATGGTCGTATTCCCACCTTGGGAGCATTTGCATCTACTTAATCATTATTGTGGCACACATTAGGGGTATAGTTGATTGGCGGTGAAAATTAATTAGTATAAATTAGTATGTTATTCACTAATCCAAAGTCATTTATTCATTAGACCTAGGGACATAGACTTTCAACTTTGTTAGTGTTGTATGCACAGTTACATGTGCTTTTAAGGTATAAAGTTAAATATTGTTGTCACAACAATAGAAATATAATGCTGGAAAGATAAAATACATTACAGATGAAAGGTAAATGCTACAACTAAATATGAAACAAATGAAAGCATAACATAAGTGGAGAACTAAACTACTACAAGTCTAATCTATTCATGCAAAACTTAAACAACAAACAAGAAGAAAAGGGGTTAGCAACCACAAGTGGGCCCTGCCTTGGGTGTTATCCTTTCCTAAGGTTGGTGTCTACTGACAGAATGATAGAACTCATATTTTATTGATCAACATGAAGATTACAATTACTAGCAATTCTCCTCCTATGGATCTATATCTACTATAGTCTTATCATCCCCTTTATATTCCAAAGAGACGTGAAAAGACTCTTTCAACTAGTAGTTACATTTTGATTGAGTACTAGATCACTCCCAAGAAATATATGCATGCAATTAGAACTAAAGAGAAGTGTTATAATACATCAACATGACTAACTGCTTATTCAAACAATCAGTTGTGAAATTAGATCAGCTAGTTTCAAGTTGTAGATGCAGAGAATAATTAGGCATTGGTGTGAGATCTGTTTTTATTGACATAACTACTCCTTCATTAGCAAGTGTGAATTGATATGAATCATTATTGTCAATCACCTTTCCCATAATCATGGCTGTGTAGATGTGTATATTTTCCTTGGTTGCATGTGCCTTGCTACGAACGAGTCCCGGTTGCAAGCATGTCACTTATTGCAGAGACGATTCTATCTTTCTTGTGACAAAGTATCTTTGGTTTCATGTTAGTAATCGTACACCCAAAATGACCTATGGATCTGATTTTCTAAGGCAATGTCATTTGGTGTGAATACACAACATTGAGCTTTCCCAAAGTGTGGGACCTTTGCAAATGGGGAAAGCTCTCCAGAGAAGGTTGGTTCCTCTTCCTAAACTACCTGCCACAAGCTATTCCAAGTGCAGCAAGCTAATCTAATCCTAATCTAACTATGCCAAGGAGACAAGAGAGAGAAAAGAGGAAAAATAGAGCCTACACTAAAATGGTGATACACCAGAGAAGGAAAATGTTGAACATCTATCAAAACTGCCATGGAAACAAAGAGAGGTGAGCAATGGAAAGGATGGACAAGTGCATCACAAAACCAAGGATGGATTTCACACAAAAATGTTCCAAAACTCCATGAACATAGCCCCAAAACCTGTAATAGACATTCAAACATGCACAAATACCTACAATGAAGAGAGGCAAGAAGAAAACAAGCAAAAATGAGCAAGGATGGACAAATGCATCACAAAACACATTTTTATTGCTCAGAAGTTTGCACAAAACATCATTTCACTGGTAAGAGGAAAAAAATGCCATTACAGAGCAAGGGAGGAGGTTCAAACTCCATTTTTGACCCAGGGAAGAAAAGAAGGGAGAGGAAGAGAAGAATGATGAACAAAACGTTACAAATGAGCCAAAATTGGCTTTTAACCATCGAGCAGAATGGAAGAAAGGAGAAAATGGGAAAATTGATTTGGGACTTCAACCACCAACAAGATTCATCTAATGGGCCTAAAAATGATGGGTTTCCATAAAAAATCCCATACTTCAAAGTACATTGCTTTACAGAGAAAAACAGAGGCCCATACTTCATTAATTTTGGTGGTTGGAGTCATTTTTTGTGTTTTTGCATGCCAGATACGTTTTTCCATTTTCTCCCACAAATATCCATCAAAAATAAAAATTGAAGATTCCATCATGTAGAGGATTTCAACATCTTTCCAATGATATAAAGAACGTGAAAATGAGCTCGGGATCGAAAGTTATGCCCCTCTGAAGATTTAGGGCAAAAATGGCAATTTTAGGGCAAAATTTGGGTTGGCGGGCCGAAACTTGAAAATTTTCCATTTTTTGAATTTGGGAAAATTTCCCAAAAATTCCCCACATGCCCCTGGCTCCACTGCCACATGTCACTTTCCCATTAGCTGATGGAAACGTGGGCTCAAACCTCACCTTTTTCACTTTGATTTTTCATTGGGAAAATTTCCCAAAATTTTCCCCGCGCTCCGCTCGCTCCCATTGCCGTGTCACTTCCTGGTTCACCCATGGGTTTGCACTTCAACATTTTCCTTTGCACCTTTTGCAATTTTGGAAAAAAACCAAAATTTCCTCCACACCCCGATTCCGCCACTGACAGGACACGTGGCGTCCTCCGGTTGGTCCGCGGGCCTTCTAAACTTTTCTCCATCCTCCTCCGCGGGCTGCGGGCCGGTTTTTTCCTTTGTGCCCTTTGCCCACTTTGGTGAATTTTTTAACTTCACTCCACCAGCCCGACCTCCACCACCACGTGGCATCTTCTCATTGGATGCGGGCCTGTCAAGGGAAAATTTCCCCAAAAACTCCGCTTGAGCCATAACTTTCAAAATATTTGGAGTTAGGAGGAAAATTTTACCTTTCTGGAAAGGGGAAGAAAAATCTATCTGATGAAGCCATTTCCAGAATCCTTTGAGTGCTTGAAATGTGTGAAAATTGAAGTTAAAGCACAAGGAAGGAAAGAATGAAGGCAAGTTAGCCAAAATAAGTAG
This sequence comes from Taxus wallichiana var. yunnanensis, assembly GCA_018340775.1. NCBI lineage: Eukaryota > Viridiplantae > Streptophyta > Pinopsida > Cupressales > Taxaceae > Taxus > Taxus wallichiana. Next base: position 365,743,198 of record CM031237.1, read on the forward strand.
GGGGCTCATTTTGGATAACAATTTGGTGACTCTCAGGGGTCATCTGCCTGCTAGATGAATGATCAGTGGCCTTTGAAGCATCCATTGGGCATGGAGTCAAGCCTGATAACCAATTCTGATATGAACTATGAAAATATGACCTCTGAGCCACTTGGAAACCCACTAAACTGAAACTGATCCTCACCAAAACCCACTAAAATGGACTGTGCAAGAGCAACCAAAACAACACCAAACAACTATGTACAAAACTGAAAATCATACATGCTCCAAATGGAACATGTAGAGTGTGCACAAAGCACTTCTTCTACTGAAAGAAAACCTACCTACTCTACTCTAACTGGAAGCAAAGGTGGGCTAAACAAACCCTGCAACTGGTTGTGCAAAATAGCTTCCTTTCTTCAAAATTGGCAGCCATGCAAATGATTTGGAGCTGAGTATGGCTGCTTGGATGAGTGGAAAATCAACAAGAAGCTGGTCTTCTACCCAAATTAGCAAGGTGTCAGCTGAAAGCAAATTGAATACCTCTTTTAGTTGCTCTGCATTTGGATTGAAGAGGTATGACAGTTGATCCTTGGTACTTTGTAGCTCATCCTCATGCTTAGAAGCAAGCATGACTGGTTGTGACTTCTCCTTTGGCTCCAATGAAGCCAAATACCTTATTGGGCAAGGTCTGATCCATTTGATATGCCCATAGCTCTGATTTTCAACTCCAAAAATGGAGTCTTCTTGTAGACCTTCTTGAATGGATGGTGTGGAAGAAATGATGGAACTCTTCTATTGTTTTCCTTCCTCTAATGAAGAACATGGAAGATTTAAATCTTCCAATCTTGATTCCAAAGAGCTGTTATAAGATGCAGGCTGCTGCAAATGAAAGTTCTCCTCCATGACAATAGGCTCAAGTGTTTGGAATGTGGATGATGAAGGAGAAAATGGTGTGATTTCAACGGTTCCTCTTCATCAAAACAGTCCTCCAAATCTGACAGATAAACTGCCTCATTGTTGTCTTGCTGCAAATGTTCAACCTCTCCCATGGTGTTCTCTTGATCTGCAACTTGATCACCATGGTTTCTTTCATCCTCCAACATTGAGTTTGAGAGATCAAACTCTTCTTCAACACTAGAACTCGAGAGAGATGAAGTAGAAAGAAGAACTGAAGGTTCTTCTATAGCCTGCTTTGTGCTCAAAGCTTTTGGATCTGCACTTTTCTCCCCCACAACTGGAATGTGCTCCTCTTCTTTTGGATTTGGAGCAGCTTCTCCTTCCTCTGCTGCTTGAAGACAATCTTGCTCTTGATTGAACTCTTCCTCTAGCATGAAGTTTTTCAAGTCAAACTCTTCAATCTGCTGCTCTAGAGGACAAGTTGGGGCTGCAAGATCTCTTTTAGAGCTTTCCTCTTCCATGGCTGATTGTGCAACTTGAATTGGATCAACATCTTCTTCAAGTAGAGTGCCAACATGGACACTACATTCTGAGCAAATTGATTGTTGATCTGCCTCTTCTTCTTTTTGCTCTTCTTCTGCTGCAACAAAATCAGTCCTAACCACCACTTGTTCTTCAACCTTTACCTCCTCTATAGGCTTCACCAGCAAAGGAATTTTCTCAATCCCATATCTAAGAGCCAAACTTACTAAGCTCTTAATCATTCCTTCTTTGCTTGGTTCTTCCTCTTGCTATCCTTCATGACTGATTTTTACAATTTCTTCTTCCCAACATGGATTTGGGAATGCAAGAGGAGGGGTGGGTTGTGACTCAACCATTTTTTCATTTGTTTGTGGTGGTGGAAGAGATGAAACTTCTTGTTTCCTTGGAGTGGAAGGTATTTTTTTTTTGCTCTTGTGGAGGGGATTTGGATTTGGAAGGGAAAAGGATAGAAGAATTGAGATGAGGTGGAAGACTAGGAGATGGAGAAATGGGATCAACATTTGGGGCAGCATATGGGAAACTTGAAGCTTGACACTGCTGAAATGATACAGATTGAGAAAGAGGAAAAGAAAGAGTATGAGATGGTGTGCTTACCCATTGACAAGGTTGTTGAATACTCCTCTCATACACCTCTATTCCCTCAGTCCACTTTGCAAGTAATGGTAGCATTGCAATCATGAAGTCAAGCTTCTCTTGAGGGCTGTAATGCCTTGGAAAAGGTCCCACCCATGGACAAGGTGCTCCACAACCGATTCCAAATGCTTTCATTTGTGCTTGAGCCCTAGATTGCACCATGCCAATCTCCATTTTTTGGATTTTCTCCAACAAATCAGCATCTTGCATTTGATTGTCTTCATTGTATGCATACCCCTGCTCTTGGAAAGAACCATAGCCAAACTGATTTTGGCACTGCTGCTCATATGGGTATGCATGTTGATCTTGAATCTGCTCAAAATGCTGATTTGAAGGAGTTGTAAAGCATGTTGGAGGTGGATTTGGATGGCATTGTTGTTGTAAATGTGAATTCCATGATGGAAATGAAGTCATGATTGCACAACTTCATGGGATGAAAGAAGATGGAAGAGATGGAAGGAAGAATGGATGAAAAATGAATGAAAATGAATGAAAAGGAAGGTCTGCAACTTCAAAGATGGGTTGTTTACTAGATGGAGTCACCAGATGTGTTTGCAATTGCCTCAAAGGCTGAAATCTTCACAGGAACACACCAACCTGTAAAAGATGAAGTGGAAGACCTCTAAGGTCCCACTGGGCATGCCAAAACTATTAGTGCAAATTCACAAAGCACCCCAAAATGACCTATGGATCTACTTTTCTAAGGCAATGTCATTTGGTGTGAATGCACAACATTGAGCTTTCCCAAAGTGTGGGACCTTTGCAAATGGGGAAAGCTCTCAGAGAAGGTTGGTTCCTCTTCCTAAACTACCTACCACAAGCTATTCCAGTGCAGCAAGCTAATCTAATCCTAATCTAACTATGCCAAGGAGACAAGAGAGAGAGAAAAAGAGGAAAAATAGAGCCTACACTAAAACGGTGATACAGAGAAGGAAAATGTTGAACATCTATCAAAACTGCCATGGAAACAAAGAGAGGTGAGCAATGGAAAGGATGGACAAGTGCATCACAAAACCAAGGATGGATTTCACACAAAAAATGTTCCAAAACTCCATGAACATAGCCCCAAAACCTGTAATAGACATTCAAACATGCAAAAATACCTACAATGAAGAGAGGCAAGAAGAAAACAAGCAAAAACGAGCAAGGATGGACAAATGCATCACAAAACATGTTTTTATTGCTCCAGAAGTTTGCACAAAACATCATTTCACTGGTAAGAGGAAAAAAATGCCATTACAGAGCAAGGGAGGAGGTTCAAACTCCATTTTTGACCCTGGGGAAGAAAAGAAGGGAGAGGCAGAGAAGAATGATGAACAAAACTTTACAAATGAGCCAAAATTGGCTTTTAACCATCGAAAGCGAGAATGGAAGAAAGGAGAAAATGTGGGAAAATTGATTTGGGACTTCAACCACCAACAAGATTCATCTAATGGGCCTGAAAAATGATGGGTTTCCATAAAAAATCCCATACTTTGAAGTACATTTCTTTACAGAGCAAAACAGAGGCCCATACTTCATTAATTTTGGTGGTTGGAGTCATTTTATGTGTTTTTGCATGCCAGATACATTTTTCCATTTTTCTCCCACAAATATCCATCAAAAATAAAAATTGAATATTCCATCATGTAGAGGATTTCAACAGCTTTCCAATGATATAAAGAACGTGAAAATATGAGCTCGGGATCGAAAGTTATGCCCCTCTGAAGATTTAGGGAAAAAATGGCAATTTTAGGGCAAAATTCGGGTTGGCGGGCCGAAACTTGAAAATTTTCCATTTTTTGAATTTGGGAAAATTTCCCAAAAATTCCCTATGCACCCACACTCCCTGCCACATGTCACTTTCCCATTAGCTGATGGAAACACGGGCTCAAACCTCACCTTTTTCACTTTGATTTTTCATTGGGAAAATTTCCCAAAATTTCCCCCCCGCGCTCCACCGCTCCGCTGCCACGTGTCACTTCCTGGTTCACCCGTGGGTTTGTGCTTCAACATTTTCCTTTGCACCTTTTGCAATTTTGGAAAAAACCAAAATTTCCTCCATGCCCCCGATTTCCCGCCACTGACAAGGACACGTGGCGTCCTCCGATTGGTCTGTGGGCCTTCTAAACTTTTCTCCATCCTCCTCATGGGCTTGTGGGCCGGTTTTTTCCTTTGCGCCCTTTGCCCACTTTTGGTGAATTTTTAACTTCACTCCACTGGCCCGACTCTCACCACCACGTGGCATCTTCTCATTGGATGTGGGCCTGTCAAGGGAAAATTTCCCCAAAAAACTCATCAAGCCATAACTTTCAAAATATTTGGAGTTAGGAGGAAAATTTTACCTTTTTGGAAAGGGAAGAAAAATCCTATCTGATGAAGCCATTTCTAGAATCCTTTGAGTGCTTGAAATGTGTAAAATTGAAGTTAAAGCACAAGGAAGGAAAGAATGAAGGTAAGTTAGCCAAAATAAGTGTATTGTTATCCCAAATTCGACCCTCAAAAAACTTGGTCAATACAACTCCTACACATAAGTAAATTATGAAGGAAATGACTTAGATCCATGAGCTCACATTCCAAGATGACAAACAAGGTTGCAGGGAGACTCTACAATGGAGTGGCGGGGCTGCGAAGGATCAAACGACCCTGTGTAGTAAGAAAGAGAAGAAATGACTCTGTTAAGTGAACCCGTGCCTTAAATTCATCAAACAGGTTACAGGTGGGCTCAGAAATGAAGGAGAAATGTCACAGAGGAACCATGAGAAAGAAAGGGGAAGAAACGGTGAAGATCTGAAGTCCTTGGGTTCAAAATAGTTCAGGAAAGGTCTAAAATTGACTAAGTATGAAGGAGGCAATGGAAAGAACCACGTGTCCTAACGGCGTTCCTCTAAAGATGAATCCAAAAAGGGAAGCCCAAATGAGCGGCAGCTATCGTGTGGCCCTGGTAGGTGAAAAATGGAGAAAACATCTTTGGGCCTTTAATGCAAGATCTTCTTGCTCTTCAACTACCAAATCGATTCGATTCGATCCGCTAGGGAACCAGAAGCGACATATTGTGGGTGGATTTGCAGAAGGCATTGATATTCAGTGGTTGAAATTTCAAAGTGGATTCGATGCGTATCTCATGGTGGTTGGAGTAGGATTCGATTTTTCCTCTTCTCTCTCTCTTATTCTTTCTATATATTGTAACACTTCTCATTTTGGAATAAAGAGAGACATTCTGGGCATAGAGAAACTCTGTCAAATTTGTTTCTCGATGCCATTTTTGAGCAACGAACCTTCTCCTATGCCTAGAAAATGTATTTGTGCCTCTATTCCATAAATGTAATGGTTTGTGTACCTTCTAGAGCAATAAAAAACATGTTTTTGTGGTGTTCTTCAACCGTTTGCATCATTTTGTTGTTTCTCTCGTGCCTCTCCCTTCCAGATTCATTATTCTGTGCATGTATTTCACATTTGCAGGTGCATGATGTTGTGTTTCATGGATTTTAATGGAGAATTTGAAGATCTAGGCCGTGTTACTTTTGTTTGACCTCCCTCATCTCCATTTTTTTGTTTCTTTCTCCCTCAACAGAATATCTCACTTCCTTTGTTGGTGTATCACTGCTTTAGTGTAGGCTCTATTTTTCCTCTTTCTCTCTCCTTGGTTCCTTGGAATGGTTAGATTAGGATAGGTTTAGTTTTCATGCACTGGAGTAGCTTGTGGTAGGTAGTTTAGGAACAAGAACCAACTTTCTCTAGAGGATCATTCCCATTTTCAAGTCCCACAGCTTGGGGAATGATCCAATGTTTGAAAGCACACTAAATGACCATGCCTTAGAAAAGTAGATCCATAACTCATTTGGGGGTCTTTGTGATTTTACACTAACAATTTTGGCACACCCCTGTGGGACCAGAGGTCTTCAATTTATTTCATCAAGTTGATGTGTTCTTGGTGGGATTTATCCTTTTGAGGCACATGCAAGCACATCTGGTGACTCCATTGGTCAAAAATCCATTCTCTCGAGTTGCGAGACCTTTTCTATCCATTTCCACTCATTTTCATCCATTTTCTTCTTCCGTATTTTCATTTTCTCCCATTCCATGAGGTTGTGCAATCATGACTTCATTCCCTTCATGGAACTCACACTTACAACAATACATTCCACCTCCAATGTATTTCCCAACTCCTCCATATCAACATTATGATTAAATCCAGAACCATTATGCTTACCCATATGAGCAGTGTCAAAACCAGTTTGACTATGAAGCTTATCAAGGACAAGGGGATGCATATAATGGTGATAGTTATGCAGAGGATGCTGGTCTATTGGAGAAGATTCAAAAATGAAGGCTGACATGGTTCAGTCAAGGGGCATAAAAAAATGAAGGCATTCAAGATTGGTTACAGGGCACCTTGTCCATGGGAAGGCCCTTTTCCAAGACATTACAACCCTCAGGAGAAGCTAGACTTCATGGTTGAAATGCTGCCCCAACTTGCACAATGGACTGAGGAGATCGAGGCTTATGAGTTGGATTCAAGACAACCTTGTCAATGGGTAAGTCCACCATCTCATAGTTTTTCTTTTTCTCTTTCTCGAGCAACACCATCTCAACCCAAGCTCCAATTTCCAAGCTTCCCAATTGCTGCCCCAAGTGTTGATTCCATTTCTCCATTCCCTAGTCTTCCACCCCATTTCAGTTCTTCTACCCTTTTCCCTTCCAAACAGTCATCCCCTCCGAACAAACAAGAAGTTCCACCTCCCTCCCCACCAAAAACAATTGCAAAGCTGGTTGAACCCCAACTTGCCACTCCTCTTGCTTTCCCAAGTCCATGTTGGGAAGATACTCAAGAATCTAGTCAAGGACAATGAGAAGAGGAGTCCAATAGAAAAGAAATAACCAACAATTTGATGAGTTGGGCTGCTAGATTTGGGTCTACAAAGATCCCCTTGATGGTCAAGCCAATAGAGGAGGTCAAAGTTGAAGAGCTAGTGGTGGCTGAGTTTGAATTTGCAGCAGAGGAGGAGGACCATATAGTTTTAGAGGCCCCAAGTGTGGAGCAGGCTACAGAAGAACCTTCAGTTCTTCCTCCCACTTCATCCCCTTCAAGCTCTAATGTTGAAGAAGAGTTTGATCTTTCAAACTTCATGTTTGAGAGTGAAGGGAGCCATGGTGATCAAGTTGCAGATCAGGAAGGCACCATGGAGGAGGTAGAGCACATGCAACAGGACAACAAGGAGGTAGACTTCTGTCAGACTTGGAAGATTGCTTTAATGAAGAGGATCCTGAGGAGATAACATCATTTTTTCCTCCATCTTCAACCTTCCAAGCACATGAACCTGCTGCCATGAAGGAGAACATCCAAGTGCAACAACCTGCATTCCATAATGGCCCTCTGGAACCAAGGTTGGAAGATCTTGATCTTCCATGTTCTTCAAAGGAGGAGGAAGAGAAAAGGCAGGAGGATGTCATCATCTCTCTCACACCATCCACCCAAGAAGGTCCACAAGAAGACTCCATTTTTGGAGTTGAATTTTAGAGAAATGGGCACATTTAAAGGATTAGACTGTGCCCAATCAGGTACTTGGCTTCATTGGAGCCAAAGGAGAAACCAAAACTAGTCATGCCTACTTCAGGGCATGAGGATGAGCATCAAAGTACCAAGGGTCATCATCAATACCTTTAGGAGTCCAATGCAAGTCAGCTTGAGGAGGTATTTTCCATTAATGTTGATACCTTGATGATTTGGGTGGAGGATAGGCTTATAGCTAGTTTTTCACTCATATTGGCAACTATATTTAGTGTCAAATCATTTACATGGCTACCTCTCTCAAGAAAGGAAGCTATTTCTCCCTACCAGTTGCTAGTTTTATTTTAGTTCCCTTTACTCTTGGTTAGAGTAGAGTAGGTAGATTTTCTTTCATCATAAGTACTTATGCACACTCTGCATGTCTCATTTGAGGCATGTATGATTTGGTCTTTGTATATAAGTTTTGTCTATTTTGCTCCGAGGGTGCATAAGGCCAGGCTCTTCAATATTCATGGCAAGAAGACTCATAGTGGTCTATAATAGTTGCTAGCTCCAAAAGGGAACAAATCCAGAGAAACTTAAGCCATTTCAAAACAATCCATTTTCAGGACGGTGAAATCCCGGGTCAATACAATTTTCTACTCTCAGAAACTCCATTTTAAGATTTTCTTATGAAAATTGAGAGTGTTGACGCATGGGCGGATTCAGAGTCAGGCAGAGGTCAACAAAGTGCAGAGAGTTGGGGAGTCCATTTTATAAGAAGGATCAGTGTCAGGCCATCATTCTTGACTCCATGCCCAATGGATGCTCCAAGGCCACTGGTCTCTTCATCTAGCAGGAAAATGTCCTCGTGAGTCACCAAATTGTTATCCCAAATTCGCCCCAGAAAATTTGGTCAAGAAAACTCCTACACATAAGGAAATTATGAAGGAAACGACTCAGACCCATGAGCTCACATTCCAAGATGACAAACAAGGTTGCAGGGAGACTCTATAATGGAGTGGCGGGGCTCTGTGAAGGATCAAACAACCCTGTGTAGTAAGAAAGAGAAGAAACGGCTCTGTCAAGTGAACCCGTGCCTTAAATTCATCAAACAGGTTACAGATGGGCTCGAAAATGAAGGAGCAGTGTCGCAAAGGAACCAGGAGTAAGAAAGGGGAAGAAATGATGAAGATCGAAGTCCTCGTTTAAAAAAGTTCGGGAAAGAAAGGTCCGAAATCAACTAAGTATGGAGGAGGCAATGGAAAGAACCATGTGTCCTAATGACGTTTCTCCAAAGATGAATCCAAAAAGGGAAGCCCAAACGAGCGCCAAGATGCCGCGTGGCCCTGGTAGGTGAAAAATGGAGAAAATGTCTTTGGGCCTTTAATGCAGGATCTTCTTGCTCTTCAAATACTAGATCTGATTCGATTTGATCCGATGGGGAACCAAAAGCAACATATTGTGGGTGGATTTGTAGAAGGAATTGATATTCAGTGGTTAAACTTTCAAAGTAGGATTCGATGCGTATCTCATGGTGGTTGGAGCAAGATTCAATTTTTCCATCTTCTCTCTCTCTTATTGTTTCTATATATTGTAACACTTCTCATTTTGGAAAAAAAAGAGACATTCTGGGCATAGAGAAACTTTGTCAAATTTGTTTCTCGATGCCATTTTGAGCAGCGAACCTTCTCCTACGCCTAACAAATGTATTTGTGCCTCTATTCCATAAATGTAATGGTTTGTGCACCTTTTAGAGCAATAAAAAATGTGTTTTGTGGTGTTCTTCAACCCTTTGCATCGTTTTGTTGTTTCTCGTGCCTCTCCCTTCCAGATTTGTTTTTCTATGCATGTATTTCACATTTATAGGTGCAAGATGTTGTGTTTCATGGAGTTTAATGGAAAATTTGAAGATCTAGGTTGTGTTACTTCTGTCTAACCTCCCTCATCTCCATTTTTTCTATTTCTTTCTCCCTCAACAAAATATCTCGCTTCCTTTGCTAGTGTATCACCACTTTAGTGTAGGCTCTATTTTTTCCCTCTTTCTCTCTCCTTGGTTCCTTGGAATGGTTAGATTAGGATAGGTTTAGTTTTTCTACACTGGAGTAGCTCATGGCAGGTAGTTTAGGAACAAGAACCAGCTTTCTCTAGAGGATCATTCCCATTTGCAAGTCCCACAGCTTGGGGAATGATCCAATGTTATGCAATCACACCAAATGACCCTACCTTAGAAAAGCAGACCCATAACTCATTTGGGGGTGTTGTGATTTCACACTATGACTATTCAACACATGTCAGACTATAAAATATGAGACCATTAAAATAGAATTAATGGGTCTCATCACACCCCAGACTTAATCTCTTGAATGACCTCATTCAAGCTTTTGTTTATCCTTGTCTTCTTTGTCTTGTTTATCATTTTTTATTTTTGGGCCCGCCTAGATGATGTACAGAGCCATCTAAAATCTGTTGGCATAGATGTTCCTTCAAACTCAATAAAGAAGTAACTAACATTCTTCCTATATCATTCCATTATCCTTTCTTGTACTTCTTCGTCGAGGTCTCTGTCTCCAGACCAATGAGGGATTGGAAAATGGAAAATAGGTGGATAATACCCAATTAGGAACCAAGTTGGTCCACATCCCTTCACTACCTGAATATATGGGCTGACTCACTGGAGAGTTTGGATAATATTTGGATAAGAATGCATTTCCTTTCTCTTTAGCTCTGGTGACATCTCTTCCCATCTCTACCTACATGACTGTGCTATCTCAGCTACATTGTACATAATGTGATTCCTGACCTCAACATGAGCTTCTTTCTTGCATCATGTAGAATCTCTTCTTGATTTCCTTTTCTCTATGAATTTGGCATATTCTTCAATCACAACCTTTGTATTGTTTTCCTCTACTCTTATCTTCAATGGTTGCTCCTTGCACAACTGCCTATATTCAACCATTTGTTTCTCCCTGTAGATTTCATTATTGAAATAAGAGCATAATGCCCGAACTTGCACATCGCCAATGTATAAAACAGGGATCCAATATCTATCATATTCTAAAGCATAGTTATACATATAAATTTCACAAAGAAGTAGTTGGAGTTCATGAGGCACTGTGAGATATATTCTAAAAATGACCTTGCTCCACTAATGTCAAATGAAATATCACTATTAATACAAGTATACTTTAGCTGCAACATTTGTTCTTTTAAGAAGACAAAGTAGACATTGGATGGTGGCTGACACTTGAAGATTTCATTTGTTACCTGTACTGTGTCCTCCTACTTCTTCTTTAACCATGTAATCTCCTTATCTTTTGCCCTTAGTTCCTTATCTTTTCCTCCAAATCTTGTTGGTGTTGGAAGAGTAACTCTTCCTTTTCTCTTTCCCATCTTCTCTACAATTTATTACAATAGTTCTCAAATTTTTACACCCAATACTTTTGAGTTGGTCTATGTTTCCATATTATTACAGGCTGGCCTAGGGGGCTCTCTGAAGACTTCTTGTATAATAACATGTGGCTACAGGTTGGATGCTTGAGACACAAGGTCAGAGGATATAGGAGTAATTGGGGGATCATCAATTTGCATTGGCTGAATAGATTCGTGGGAAACATCTACCTCAAGGCCTTGGATGAGGTCATCTATCACATTATCTGAATCAAGTGGTAGCTTATCATCGTAGCTTCAAGCCTTTGTTACCTCCTTACTAACTTTTGTTACCAAATATTCTTTAGGAAGCACACAAATAGTCTCTATTCTATCAAGGGTTTCATGAATATTAGTTAAAATTTCAGTTTCATCAAGAAATACTTTTCCTTCATGCATTATATGGGTTGTTCCTATATGAACAACCTCTATTTGAATCTCCATGGATTCAGTAGGGCACTGTGAAGTAGGTTGTGTGTCTGGTTCATCCTCTTTTATTTTTTCGACTACACTAGGTTGTTCCTCCATAACTTCTTGTTCCACTTCCATTGGGATGGTCTCATCATCATTCCTATATATATTTTCCTCCTCACTGACTAGTGTTATTGGAGTATCTTTCCCAAGACTTTGAAGGTTTTGGTTTTTGGTTTTATTTCTATGGGATCTTCTCCATGGTTTAGAGGCTTTGGAGGAAGATTTTCATTTGCCCTTAGCAGAGAAGGATTTTGGGGTTGAGATATTTAACAATGCCTCTGCAACAAGAACTTGTTCAAGAGATATAGGCCTGGGAATTTATGTTGTAAGTGGTGTGTTTTCATTGATAAGTGTTTCAAAAGGTAGGGAGACTTCAAGAGGAACTGAGGTTTCTGTAGGCACATGGTTTTCTGATGGAGGCATAAAGGAACTACTCGGACTTTGTTTCTTGTTTTTACCCTTCCCTAACAAGTCATCAATATGGTCTGTTCATGTAAAATCTCCCCAATTCAATGTAGGATGTTTTATTTCCAATGTATGCTTTACAATTAGAGTAACAAGACAGTGATGGGAAAGTGTAGACCTTCCTCTCTAGGATTCCCTACTCATTTTCTTTAACCCTTCATGTAAGAAATTCTAGTACATTTACATGCCTACCTTTCTTTAAATGATTTAACAATTTAAAGTGGACAATGTTCAGTGGGAATATCTACCTTCACATGTAAAATAATTGATGATGTAATTAGAGACATATACCCAGAAAAGGCTTTAGAGAAGTATGTAGTGTACCTTGTCTATCTGCCATGAAATTTCATCTTCATTGGTAAAATTTTCTCGAGCTTCTTTAGGGTTATCTTTCACTATATGTAGTTCACCTTCCGTGGAAAAACTAGATTACTATAGCCAGTGTTTCGTTGTCAACCTTAAATTCCAAGCCCTTCACTATTTCTTGGCCATCCCTAAATGTAGTTGCGAATTTTGCAACTATCGACTCATTAAATCCTTGAAAATTATTTATGTAGTCCATCCAACCGTTGTCATGGAAATATTGAAGGATTTCTGATGAATCCACAATTGCAAATGATCAGTTGGTTCATTCCTAATTAAATCCCCTCCCATTGTAAATTTTTGTAACTCATGAACTCTACAAATTGGAGATTTTCTTCTTTTGGAACTGAGAATAGGAATGCAAATGAACGGAAGTACAAGTGCTCTATAAAATTTTGTTGAAACTTGAGTCGAAGTACACACACATGATTATTAATTTGAGTGGAGGCTTGCTCATGTGAAGTGATGGTCATTGGATGACGTGGGGGACAGGTCACGACTAAAAAGGTAGCGAAAGATTATTGACACTAAAGTTTAATAAACAACATGACACATATATTAATTATATATAATTATGCTATCGATACTCAATCAAAGGGAATCAAGTGCACTTAACTCGAAATATTTTCGAATGATGTTGACATGTGTCGTGTTTGGATTCCATGTTGATGGATGCATGCATGAGGCTGCATGTTGAGGTACTACATGGTCTGCAAGTAGTGTTGTTGCAAGTGATGCCGTATAGAATTTTCTCATAATTATCTTCACATATTGAGTGTTCATGTAAGTTGGGTTCTTGAATCTTCATAATCAGGTTCTATCAAAAAAATCAAAATAGGGCTTTAGTTGTATGCTATGCAAGTGGACATTCTAGTCTTTACATCACCTCCTTTTATAAGAGGTTATGCACTCCTTGTTGCAAATACTCCAAATCCTACAAAACAGAAATACTAATGAAATAAAACATGTTAGTGGGTGGTAATGATCACCATGAAGGCTGATCACATCACCTTTTATTCCTCCTTGGAGTATCCAACAAGCTAGACAAACCAAGGCCACTAAAGATCTCATTCCTCTAAAATATCAGAAGATGAACCAACTGATTCAACTTTTGTCCTTAATTATGATGTTCTCATTTCCATGCTGCTTTGGCCTCCTCTAAACTGTTGGATAAAGGTGCTCCTATCAATTGGATTTTTATACAATCTCAATCTATGGCCATTAACCAGTAGTTTGAATCTTACTAGGTCAATGGTGGTGAGTTTCATAGCTCCATTGGAAAATATCTTCTCAATTTCATATGGACCTAGCCACCTTGTTCTAATTTTTCCCATGTGGTCCTTGTATTTGGAGTCAAAGAGAAGTGCCCAATCCCTTCTTGGAATTGCCTTGTTTTGATGTACTTATCATGCCACTTGATCCTTTGTTTTTGTACCACCTCGTATTATGGAAAACTTTCCTCCTCATTTCATCCAACTCATTGAGTTGAAGAACCCTTTGCCTTTGTGCTTCAGAAAAATCTATACCTAATTCCAATGTAGTTCTTAATGTCTTATGCTCAAACTCAATAGGGAGGAAAACAATCTTACCATATAATAGCTCAAAAGGTGTGAATCCAGTTGTTGTCTTCCATGTGGTATTGAATGCCCAAACTACCTCGAGAAGTATTTTTGACCAATCCTTTCTATGTAGTGCAATAGTCTTTGTCAAGATGGCCTCAATTTCCTTGTTTGTTACTTCAGCTTGGCCATTGGATTGTGGATGATAAGGTGTGGAATTCATGTGCTTGATTTCATATTCTGTAGCTAAATCAACAATAACTTCAGTAGTGAAGTGGGTACCTTGATCTGTGATAATCTCTCTTGGAACACCATATCTTGTAAAGATATGGTCGTATAGGAATTTTGCAACTCTTTCACTCTTTTGATTTGGTAAGGCCTTTACTTATATCCATTTGGTGAGGTAGTATGTGCATACTATGATGTATTCTTTTGTTGAGACTTTTGAAGATCTGATTTGGTAGGCCTCCCCATTCTTTGGCACTTATCACATCTTCTTGCATACAATGTTGCATCCTTGTGCAATGTAGGCCAATAATACCCTGTTGTTAATACCTTTTGTGTTGTTCTCTTTGTAGAAAAGTTTCCTCCACATGGATCACTATGGCAAAATTTGAGGACATCATAAATTTCCTCATCATCAATACATATTCTCATAACATTATCATGTCCTATGTGGAATAGGAAACCAGCTATCCAGGAGAAATTCAAACTTTTCTCTATAATATATTTCTTTTCGAATATAGATAGTGTGGAGGTGTCTTACCGAAACCAAATAGTTAGCTATATCAGCATACCAGGGTGTCTTGGTGGAAATGGAAAATAAGTGCTCATCTAGAAAAGAATCATCCACCACCGCCTCTTTGTCATATGTTTCTATTCTTGAGAGAAAATCTACTACAATATTGTCTTTCCCAAGCTTATCAACAATTGTTACATCAAACTCCTGTAAGAGAAGCAACCATCTAATTATCATGTTACTTACAATTAGTTTTTTGATCAAATATTTAATGGAAACATGATCTGTATGGATAAAAACTGGATATCCTATGATGTAGTGCCTAAACTTGTTGATAGAATATACAACGGCTAAGAATTCCTTCTTAGTGACCATGTAATTAAGTTTAGCATGTTACAAGTTCTTGCTCACATAATAGATTGCATAGTTAAGTATCCCATCTTTTTTCCTAAGACAACACCAATGGCATGATTAGAAGCATCTGTATGTATATGAAATGGAAAGTTCTAGCTGGTCCTCTTAGAACAGGTGTAGAGGTCAACATTTTTTTCAATGCTTGGAATGTAGATTCACATTTTTCTATCCATATAAATGCAACATCCTTTCCTAATAAACCAAACAAAGGTGCTATAATTTTGCTAAAGTCTTGGATGAATCTTCGGTAATACCCAACATGACCCAAGAAGCTCCTTACATCCTTCTACTTTTTGGGTGTTGGAAAATTCATAATTACGAATGATAAATAATGACCTAATATTATCCCTTCAAACATCATCATGTAGAATTTTTCATTACTCAAGGACATATTATGCTCCTTGCATGTTTTGAGGAATTTATCTAAGTTTTTCATTGCTTCATCAAAAGTGCTTCCATGGACTGTAAAATAGTCCATGTATACCTCCATACAGTCATTGGTAAGATCTAAGAAAATACTTAGAATTGGCCTTTGAAATGTTACAGGTGCATTGCATAATCCAAATGGAAGAAAAAAGAAATAAAAATCCCCATGGGCATGTGAACTTGGTTTTGTCCTGATCCTCTAGAGAAATTTTTATTTGATTGTAGCCACTATAACCATCCAGGAAAGAAAAATACTTTTTTCCAAAAAGAGTGTCAAGTACCTGATCAATAAAAGGAAGTGGGAAATGATCCTTTTTAGTTGCTAAGTTTAGCTCCCTGTAATCCACACAAATCCTCCATTTTCATTCTTTTTGGGGACAATAATGAGGGGTGACACCCATTTACTGTCTAAGATTAGATATATGAATCTAGCATCCAACAATTTCTTTAATTCCTCCTTCACTATGTCCCTTACTGTTAGGTTCATTATTATTTGTGGCTAGCTTATTGGCTTACAACTGTCTTTGATGTAAATATTATGAGTACAGAGTTTAGGATGGATTCCATGCATATCTCCATACTCCCATGTAAATTTTGTCTTGTGATTTTTTAGAAGATCAACTAACAATTGTTCATGTTTCATGCTTAATGTCTTGTTCACATTGAGTGGCTTACCAGAATGATATCCACTTTCTTGGAAAGATCATTCATGGAGCATATGTTACTATTTACAGAATTCAAGATACAATCATGAGGAAGAAGTTGATGTAGGATATAGTTCTTACCTGGAATATTCTTAGTATTTTGTTGAGGTAATATTTGACTTTCAGGGCAGCTTACACATTACAACTTGTCATCCTCCTCTTTACCCTTTCCATAATTATTTTGGAGAACATTTGAAAGAATAACATCCTCCTCATGTCCTTCTATTATGCATGACTTCTCCAACATCATGAGCTGTTGTACTAAATTCTAATCTTCCTCTAGTTCTTCCACCCAAACGGTTTGATCCTCTTCATTGAATGGTTGTGCAGGTGGGTAGAGCACAAGATTTTTGGTGCCACTTCCATTGGAGATGATCATGTTACCATATCTACATCCAATGAATGCATCAACAATTGCTAACCATGGTATTCCTAGGATGATAGGATATCCTCCTAAGATTGCTTTTGGTTATAGAACGATGAAGTCAACAGGTACTCCTAGGAGTCTACCACTACTACCACATCCTCCAAAACTCCTTCTAGGTTGTCCTGTGGATCTGTTTGTAAGATGCAAAACTAAAGTTGTTGGTCTTAACCCTTTTAATTTCAGATCATCCATTATTTTCTTTTTCATTACATTTATTTCTGCTCCTAAGTCAATCAAATTATTTTTGATTACTATACCATTGATTGTGACATTAACTAGAGGGCTTCTTGGATCAATATACTTGGGTACAACTGAGTTCCCAAGCATAATATTTTCTAGTTGTCCAATGACCTGTACAATAGATGGATCCTTCCTCTTCCTTCCTGGCTTCTTAATGTAGAGGTCCTTAACTAGCTTATTGTAGATAGGCACGTCCTTGATATCTTGTATTAATGGTATCTTGACACAAATGTCTTTAAGCTGATTGAAAAAGTCAGAATCAGATTCCATTCTAGGATCGGTCCTTTTTTCTTGTAATCTTTTAGGGAATGGTGGCTCATTATCCTATGTTTTATGCTTGCTAGAGTTTTTCTCAAAGGTTGCTACGGATCAGCCTGCATCATCTTTTGTGATTGTTGTGGGTCATCATGCAACAATTGTGGTTCCTCTACAATTTCAGTGATGGTTGGTCTAGTTGGTGGAGGGAGTTCTCTTCCTGAGCGAAGATGGATATTATTGATATCAACATAATAAGTAGGATATTGAGCTTGTTCAGTGGAATAGGTTGGTTGAGAAGCTTTATTGTTAGGGTTAGGCATTGGTTGAGTGGGTAGTTGTGTAGATTTTGGTTGGGATCCTAATTGGGGATTAGGCATCGAGCTTGCTACTCTTGTACGTATTATGTTGATAATTTTTTGGTAATTAGGAGGTGGTTTATTCCATTGTTGTCCCCTCCATGGTTGTTTCCATGATTGGGGAGGTTGTTGTCATTGTTTCTATGGTTGGCCTTAGTAGGGAGGTTTCTACTGTTGTTGGTACTAGTTAGGATATGGGGCCCAACCTTGAGGGTTAGCCCAAGGTAGGGGCTACATATATGAATTATTAGACCAATTTTTAAATGAATGCATAGGATCTTGTGTCATACCTCCTTGCTTGGGTGGCCATGGTTTTCTTTGAGAAACATAGAAAAATTTCCCATCTTCTATTTCCAAAATTTTGAAATTAGGTGAAGCCTCTCTTTCTTGAGAAATGTTGGCTAATTCTCTGCATCTACAGTCTGATTTCTTCCTTCTACATGAATGGAAGTACTCTGTGAGTGTTGCATCTACATCTTCTTTCTTCTTTTTGGCATGTAGAGAATCTAATTGATTAGCCATATCATCTACGATCTCTTGTTTTATATTTTTAGCATGCTAACAATCTCAGACTTATATATGTTCCCCATTGATTTGTTAGATAATCTACCTCTTGATCTTGCATTTCTTACTCTTTTCATGGTAGCTCTTGAATAATTTTTATAGGCATCATAGATATCTTCAAAGCTAGCCTTGGAAATGTCTCCTGCTCCTATCAAGTCCAGAGCATCCATGTCTTCATCACCGAGTCCCTTCAAAAATATTATTTTGAGGGAGTCATGTGGTATATCAGTGGTGTGTCTTGACTTATGAACACAAACAGAAAGCATTCCAATTAATCCTCTAATGGTTCATCGTCCTTTTGTTGCATTCTATAGATTTAATCACTTCCTCTTGTTTGGTCTACAATAGTCTTGATACTTACTGAGGAATTTCTCCTTCATTTATGCCCATGTAGTAACAACATTCCTTCCTAATCCCATGAACCACCTTAAAGAAACATCTTTGAGTGTTGTAGGAAATAATTTCAATTTATGTGCATCAGTAGTATAATCATAGCTTTGCATAGAACATCACACTTAGAGAGAAAGGTGTCTAGATCTTCTGACATGGCTCTATGGAAATTTGGTAAGGATGATGAAGAATTATTATTCAGCTCGGTGGTGGATCGTCATTATTGATGGGGAACTCAAAAGTGGTTGCCCCATTCCAAGCATTTTGATCTACTGCTTCTGCCATCCTTGGTTGTTCAGAAGCAGCTACAAAACTATCATTTGGAGGATTGTCTTCAAAAAGTAAATGGAGTACAAAGGTTCCTTCCTCATAATATTTAGAGGTAAACAAGGATATTTGTGCTACTTGTGGATTAGGTAAAAATCTACCATGGGCATCCCTTGGACGGTGCATGCATCAACTACTCATCTCTTCAACGGTAATTAGTTGGGGGTTTATTCTAAGATACATTCCTAAACCTAGACTACTTCTAAGGAATGGAAAAACCCTCAGAAAAACCTAATAACTTGTCATTGTCCCTAAAAACGGTGCCAAAAATGGTGGTGTAAATTAATTAGTAGTAATTAGTATGTTATTCACTAATCCACAATCATTTATTCATCATACCTAGGGACGTAGAATTTCAACTCTTCTAGTGTTGTATGCACGTTACATGTGCTTATAAGGTATAAACTTAAATATTGTTGTCACAACAATAGAAACATAATGCTTTGGAAAGATAAACTACGTTGCAGATGAAAGGTAAATGCTACAACTAAATATGAAATAGATGAAATCATAACATAAGTGGAGAACTAAACTAGTGAAAGTCTAATCTATTCATGCAAGAAGTTAAATAACAAACTAGAAGAAAAGGAGTTAGCAACCACAAGTGGGCCATGCCTTGGGTGTTATCATTTCCTAAGGCTGATGTCTATGATAGAATGATAGAACTCATATTTTATTGATCAACATGAATATTACAATTACTAGCAATTCTCCTCCTATGGATCTATATCTACTATAGTCTTATCATCCCCTTTATATTCCAGAGAGACGTGAAGAGACATTTTCAACTAGTAGTTACATTTTGATTGAGTATTAGATCATTCCCAAGAAATATATGCATGCAATTAGAACTGAAGATAAGTGTTATAATACATCAACATGACTAACTACTTATTCAAACAATCATTTGTGAAATTAGATCAACTAGTTTCAAGTTGTAGATGTAGAGAATAATTAGGCA
The DNA here is from genome assembly GCA_018340775.1 of Taxus wallichiana var. yunnanensis. Taxonomy (NCBI): domain Eukaryota; kingdom Viridiplantae; phylum Streptophyta; class Pinopsida; order Cupressales; family Taxaceae; genus Taxus; species Taxus wallichiana. Next base: position 365,762,819 of record CM031237.1, read on the forward strand.
TTGATGTGAGATCTGATTTTATTGACATAACTACTCCTTCATTAGCAGGTGTGAATTTAGATGAAGCATTCTTTTCGATCACCTTTCCCATAATCACGATTGTGTAGATGTGTATATTTTCCTTGGCTGCATGTGCCTTCTTTGCATTTGGACGAGTCCTAGTTATTGCATGTCGGTTATTTGCAGACGAGTCTATCTTGCTTGTGACAGAGTATCTTTGGTTGCATGTTAGTAATGGTACATAAAAACTTCTTGCAACAAGTACATCATTCAGATAAGCACTTAATAATCATTCATTGCATCCAAGAGATTAAAATGCACATTCAAAACCCATGAAATAAAGTAACTTAGTAGTAATTATAATAATTAATATATAAGTGCCAATACTTAGGTTCAGGTGGGAATGTTTTGAAAAAATGACCAAAGTAACAAAGTGCAAGGGTATTCAACACATGAATAAGATATAAAAGATGAGACCATTAAAACAATATTAATGGGTCTCATCATTGATTGTTTACTCTTTCGAATTTGTGTTACATTTTTATGTTTACTTTTTGGACCACTTTCAAGTAGTGTGATTACATATTTGTTCCTTTCTAACCCTGATGCCTGCACCTACTTTCAATATTAGATCTATTTTCCTTTTTATCTTTTCTTTGTTGTGTGTTTGTTTACGCGCATCTAGGTTACCCATATTGATTCTTTCATAATGATGGTGATAACTCTATTGTGCAAAAACAAAAATAAGGTTTCTCTAAAATTATTCTCCAAATGAAGCTCATGCTATGAGCACAGCTTCTTCCCATCCTTCATCAAATAATTTGACTTCTTCCTATCAAGTGTCTGTCCACCGCCTTGTTGTGTCATCCACCCACTTGAGGGGCATTCCTTTACCATTCTACTTGTTGGGGCATCCTAATGCTTCATTTTTCTGCTCACTACTCTACATGTGTCTACTATCTTTAAAGCACTATTACTTCGCAATAGCACTTTAAAGAGGGAAAAATGTAGACACCCTAAATTACACACCTATTCTCAGTATTATCTTAGCATATCTTGTTATTACCCCCTTTACGACTGATTAATTAAATTGATTAGTCATGCACTTGTACCCCTTTGGATTAATTAAATTAATCCTTAGTACCCATATTAACTAAGTTAATTATCATTTATTAAACAAATGATTAATTAATTAGTATGCATATTTTAACAACCACTTTGGACCCCACTTGGACTCCACTTCCTCATCCCAATCAACTCGCATGGAGTCCACTTCATCAATCCAGCTTAACTATACTTATAGAATCCTAAAAGGTGGGCGCAATTAAATTACAAGTGCAACCACCTTCCGGATGCAACTTCTACAATTAAATCCCTTTACTACCCTTAAATGAAATGTATTCTTCTCAGAACTATTTGGTCCCCTCAAATGTTATTTTGAACATGTACATTCAACAAATTTAAACAAACTTCCAACCAATTTAGCCTTTATAATTTCCAAGCTCATCCTAGTGCAAATCCTCTTGGAATTCTTATACAAAAATATGTCAACTTGGCTCCAATATTGCACATTGGAAGCTTTATCCAAGACCAAAATCCTTCTCATAGCAATATGCATTCCCATTTTGGAGCATATTTCAAGGAGCACCCTAAATAATTCACAAGGTTACACAACTCAAAGCTTCATACAGCCTTACTTGAAGTTTGCATTGGAAAGCTACATGAAGGTTTGTATTGTCTTATTTGTCTTCCATTATTATTTTTTTCATTGTCTTCAAAATCAACCTATTAATTCCTTCACGTAATGCGGCTAAAGTGGCCATATATCACATTTCTAGGTTCTTTTCTATCTAGTCAACCATCTAAGCCCACAAACCATTGTCATATGGTTAGACGACCCCCATATCATCTTCATTTTTTATGATGTATCCTACCTACTGCAACTATAGACACCTAAATTTGGAATTTCTACCCTTGTCTTCCCGCATGCGCATATTTTACCATGGTCTTAGCTAGACCCTTTAATTCATCCCCCTTTATTTAAGTAAATGTCCATTTATCACATCACCTATTAATCTTTATTAATAAACATTGATTAATTAATGTTCGTTAATTAATTAATCAATATCCACCCACATGCCCTAATCAACCTTCCATTTAGGATGATTTCATTTTAAATCCACATCCCTCTGCTTTTCTAGATTTTATCCTATCTAGATTTATTTCCTACACATCCCAAAACAACCTATTCCTACCTACATGCTTTAAAGTAGCTTTTCCATTCATCAAAACCTGAAATCCCGACCTAAATCACAAAATCCACCCCATTGGGGAAACTTTCCCCATAGTCGGAGTGTGACAATCACCGTTGACCATATTAAACTACGGTCATCTCTTTCCAAACCCATCACCATTGACCATATTAAACTAAGGTCATCTCTTTCCAAAACAACATAGAAAACACACATGCATGACCAAAACTTGAATCTCTTGCACTCTGTGAATCCACCTTCAAACCAGAGCATCTCAATAACCTTCTTGCAGCCCTTAGGAGTTTGTTTGATTGGTTAGATGATAGCAAGAGGTTGCTTTTTTAGTGCCATTTTATATCATTTCTGTTATTATCTTGTTAAGAATAACATCTTACAGGTTCTATAGTCATCGTCACTCCATTATCAAGTTGTTCTTCCAATATTTCTACTTGCAGGTCATTCTTCCAACTCGTTTCTCCTCGGCCTTGCCTCGCTCTACTAAAGTCATAGTCACCCAACTTAGGTCACGATCGACTTGGCTTCTATCACCGTATTTTCCATCTCCAAAGTCTTCTTCACCTTTTCTAGTGTTATGTATCTACCTTAGCTTGTGAGATCCATCACATAGATTCTTTTTTCATCAAAACTATCCTATATGCATCCCAATCGTTGTCGCCCCACCTTGGTCGCCATCAACTAGGGGCCTATTTTTTAATTTACCTTTGCAGATCCCTACTTCCCCTCATTCTTTTGTGTTTTTCTCCTCAAGCCATCTTTTAAAGGTTGACTCCATCATTCACAAGTTTTCTGTTGCATCCGGTTTACACTCGCACTCTCATGGGTTTGCTTATTTGTATCACTTTTCATATTCACTCACCCAAGTCGTTCTGACCTTCCTCTCGTGCAATTCGGGTCATTTTCGATCCAATCAAGTTACATTTGATTTGTATTTTATTCAATTAGAATAGTACTTAAATCAACCTTTATTACTTTGATTCATTAGTATTTCTGCGTTTCTGCATGCTATCACACTATCCATATTTTATTTCACTTTCTCTTATCAAATGGGGGTTGGCATATGTGAAAGGAAGGTAACACTTCTTGGATTTGGCTTTTTCGGGAAACCCCCACATATATCATCTAATCGAGTTTTATTCTTAGTGTCTCCGAGTTGTATTTCATCAACTTGTAGCAGGTGAGGATCCGATCCATCATCTACTTTGTGCCCGTATCCATCATATTGAATTTGAGGTACTATAAACGCTCCATATACCGATTTTTTAGCTTTCTTTAGTAGCTATCATCATTAACTTGAATTGAACAAGAAAATACTACAACATTCTTAGCACGCTCGGTGGGATAACGCTTTTGGTGATCCCATGCATTTCTTTCTATTTTATGCTTCTTTTGTGCTCTACTAACATTGCAACACAAGGCTTCACTTTTTACTTGCTCATGTTGGGTTTGGATTCTTGGATCACTCCTCCCCTAAAGTTCATATAAAAAGTAAAATCTATATCTAGGTATTCCTCATTTTCCACTATTTTATCCTTTTTGCATCATATTTCCCTTTCTTGTGTGTGTCCTCATCGAAAGATCACACTTCGATTTGGTTTTAAAAAGAACATTTCTTTTCTGCATCCTACTTTCTCACATAGCTTAAGTAAGGGTTTAACTTGTTGCATCTCACATCCTATCACACACAACTTAAAACTCACACATCAAAACATCTTTCTACCCGGTTGACTGATTGGGATTTCATCACCCAATAGGAAGCCACTGAAATATCCCCAACCATAACTACCTGAAACCAGCCTTAGACTATCATTTCTTAGGTACCTTCGTTATCCACCTCCCTTTTTCTTTCTCACATTTCTTAATTAATCATGTTAATAAGAAACTTGTTACTTGATTTATTTATTAACAAATTACATAAACAAATGTTCACCTATTTCATGCCTATTGTTACCCTTCCTCAAGTTGAGGTAACACAACAATCCACTCCATCTAATGACATCCCTTCCTCTAATGATCCTTCCCAACAAGATTCTAAACTTGAGACCACACCTTTGGTTTCCCAACCCCTTGTCTACATGGTCTCGCTTCCTGAGGACCATGTCATCCAAAATCATCCCTATCTTGAAACCAATCCTTGTATCTCTCATCAATCCAACCTTTCTAGACCAACTACACCCCCATCTCTCACTCCTTTAGAAACTCTTGGACCTCCTATCCCCATGTATGACTTCTTATTTCGTAAATCTCCCACAATCTTTCAATCCTATCAATCTACTCAATTGGTGGATCTCATTCCACCCACATCACTTTATGTCAACTCTATCTATATTCCATCCACTACTAGTATGTCTATCCAACCATCTCAACCTCTTAACACACATATCCTCGCTCATCATTTACCACAATAACTTGTCCAACCGTAAAAATCACATCATGTCCCTATTTCTCAACATCAATCATTGCAAGAATTTATATAATCTCAACTCATGACATATATTAATCCTTATCAAATGATTCCCCAAACACACACACACACACGTTAGGAAATAAGAGATAAAATATGCGGAATAATCCCTTACAAAATCGCAAAGTAGAAACTAATATGCATAAATTATTACAGATCTCGAAATAAAATTGTAGAATAAAATAACACAACACAAGGAGAAAATATTTAACATGGTTCACCCAATTTGGGCTACATCCACCAAGAATCACTTGCTCATATTTTATTACAAGCCATCACTCTCTCAATACAATACCCAGATCTATTTGGAGCTATGTTCAACAAACTCTACAGAATTCACAGCTGAATTCAACACACATCTGTAATGTTTTTCATACATCTATCATATGCATAAAACCATATAAATAGACAACTGCTTAAGTAGTTTTACAAAACTGTGGGTATCAAAACCATGGGCAAAACTTGTCCCATAAACCTATGGGTCAAAAATCTCGCCCATATGAGAAGAGCACATTTCCCGATATGTCGGGTGTATTTTTTTCGAGGCCAAAAAAAAATTATGCCTAAATTTTTTTTTTTCAAGGGTTGCACCCCTAAACCCCTACTATCGGGGCTACGCCCGAACCCTCGCTACCCATCCCGGCCCCAAACCCGGTGAGGATACATGAAAAGTGTATAATACTCTTAGTGTACAGTCTTCAACACTTTCACACATGAAAACAGCTCAGAACCCGGTGAGGACCATGTAATAAAAATCCTCCCTATCTTGAAGCCAATCCTTGTATCTCTCATCAATCCAACCTTTCTAAACCAACTACACCCCCATCTCTCGCTCCTTTAGAAACTCTTGGACCTCCTTCTAGCCCCATGTATGAATTCTTATTTCATAAACCTCCCACAATCTTTCAATCCTATCAATCTACTAAATTGGTGGATCCCATTCCACCCACGTCATTTTATATCAACTCTATCTCTATTCCATCCACTACAAGTATGCCTATCCAACCATCTCAACCTCTTAACACACATATCCTCGCTCATCATTTACCACAACAACTTTCCCAACCCCAAAAATCACATCATGTCCCTATTTCTCAACATCAATCATTACAACAACTTATCTAATCTCAACCCATGACATATATTAATCCTTATCAAATGATTCCCCAAACACACACACATCATCAAATTTATCAACTGCCTTATCAAGCTACTTTTCATGCCACACAACCACAATCCCAACCTCATCGAATGATCCTACTCATGCCTTAACGAATAGGTTGGCTAGTCTAAATGCATCTACCTTGGGACCCAAGGCTACATTATCTTATGAATAAATCTATAATGAACCCATTCATTCATCAATTATGATCAAATCTTACCCTCCTCATTGGGAGCTTCCCAAGTTTACCAAGTTCAACAATAAGGAAGATCCCCAACAACATCTCCACGCATTTAAATATGCATGTTACCTTATCACACATGATCAAGAACTTATGCTTCACACCTTCCCTATATCTTTGGCCGATCCAACACGGATTGGTACAATGGAATTCCTCAACATTCCTTATTCTCCTTTACCCAGCTCACACAATTTTTCCTAGAGAATTTTTCGATTAATATTGCACATAAAATCACTATCAATGACTTGTAGGTCATTAAATAGTTTAATGACGATTCTATCATAGATGTTTTCACTCGATGGCATGGCATTATAAGCTAATTGTCATTTACTCTTCCAAAAATAGAGCTCATTTAACTCTTCTCGCGTTGTTGTGCAAAGCTTATTTCTTCCACATTACAAATCCAATCTTTCCAAACATTCGAAGAAGCCTTCACCATGGCTCGAAAAATCAAAACTCATGCCCTTGAGCAAGGCCAACTCAAGCTTCAATCAAACAAGCCCAAGACCAAGTTCATCAAACCCACTATACATAGTGACAAGTCTAAAACTACCACCAATACCATCTCGATTCAATCCCCATCTACATCTCCCCCTATCACACGGAGTCTTCACAAAGAGATTTCATACCATCTCCTAACTATACCCCTTGGGGGAATCCTATAGTTCAAGTATTTGACAAGTTGATGGTAGTAAACTCCATCCAACTTCCTCCCATACGACTCGTGGATGACTCATGACCCAAGCCCACTTGGTATCACGAAGCCCACTTTTGTAAATATCAAGTCAAATGTTGTGACATTGAGAAGTTTCTTTCCTTCAAATATCACATCCAACAACTTATAAATAAGGGGGATATCTAAATAAACAGCTCAATTGCTTCACCTAGCCAACCCCTCGACAAAATTAAGCAACCTTTTCCTAATCAACCACCAAAAAATCAAGCCACGCCTTCTACATCTCAACTACCAAATGCTCACACCATTAATCAAGGTCTCATCTCATCAACGAATCCACATGTTCCTACCTTAGAAATTATTCCCACCCCTTATTCAAAACTTATCGTATCCATAACTATCACACCTATATCAACTTTTACTACTTTCCTATACCTATACCTACTCCTACCCTTACCACATCCACATAAACTTTGACTAAACCCCTACTTCATCCACTTCGATCATGCCCTAATCTATCACATCAAATTCATCCTTAGCACCTATTTCGGCCACATTGATATACACACCTATCCCTACATCTCTCACATATGTTCCTTCACCCACATCTACATCAAACACACCTACTACTACATACATCCCACCTGTGTCTACACGTCTAGTCCTTCATCAAACACACCTATTATATCTACGTCACTCACTTCCACATCAATCATAACTACACCCATTTCTACCACATATATTTCTACAACCTCAATTACACTTATCCCAACACCCATCTCGATGCATCTACCTACATCTTTACATATGACTACATCATTTATTCCATCCCAATATTTTATGCCTACTCCTTCTCCAACATCCTTTCCTATATCTACATCTATATCCACCACACCAATCACATCCTCTCGATTTTCAGCACCACCACCTAGTATAGATACAAGGGGGATTCGTTATCCCTCTACAAAATCAATTATTTCTACATCAACCAATCCCAAACCTACACCTACACCTACATCTTTAGACCTCTCAGTTGAAATTATTGTAATCCCCTGTTAAGGGTAAATATTCTCAATAAAAATCTACAACTCTTGGTTAATATACCAAAAGGTCTACCATGCACCCTCGTAAGAAATTAGACCTTACCTCTCCTCAACGATCCAACATTACAAAATCTATCCCCAACATACCTCATCCATTTTAGGGCTATCCACTTCATCAAATACATCTAGTAGTGATAAATCCCAATCCAAACAATCTAACTCTCCTCCCAAAGTTGATTTGTATTTCAAGATGCCTAATTTACCCATCCAATCTACATCTGCACCTAAGCCTAAGCATCCTATTAAAACCCACAAGAGTTATCTTCCTCTTGACACTTCAGTTGGGTATTATGAAGACATCTTCCGAAAACTTAATCTAAATATCTACCATCACACTTCCTCCCATTATATATTTTAATCCTAATAGTAAGAAGTCGTCATGGTTTGATCACACTTGTATTTTTGCTTATCATCATACCCGAGTCATGACATTGAGCATTGTAAGGTCTTTCAAACCATCGTTTATGACCTTATTGAGAAATATGATTTCCTCATTCAGAGGGAACATCCTTCTCCATCCATGACCAATCCAATTTGTGTCCCATCCATTGGGTTTCCTAAGACTCCTCCATCCACATCATCCCTTAGCATCTCTCCTACACTGAAGGTCCCCCTTTGTTCGTTAATATTATTTGTCTTGTCAATCACCCTTGTGGTCATATATCCAAGATGATCCCATGTAAACTCCTTTGGCATTTGTTATCTCATATACATATAAGTTTCCCAATGATGGGAGAGTATCATCCCTTTCTTTTTTATCCCCTTGCGGATTCCAAGTCGATACATGTTGGGGAATTTGTTCTAAGATCAATCCACTTACGAATTAAATTTTTCCATCCTTGGCATCATTTTAAGACCACTTTTATGGCCATTACTTGAAACGTGTATTTCTCGATTCCTCTCCATTGAGGAGTCATGCATATTTTCTAATCTTCATCCAACTCATTCAATCTAAATCAAATCTTCTTATCACCTTGTCCTTCCCTTGGGGGACCATATCTTCAAAATCCACTGTTGTGGTCATAGTTTTCCCTCCCTTGGGGGACCATTTATTCTCATTCAAAGTCCACCTTTTGTGGCCATATTTTAATCTTTTGATCTTCTCATCCAAAGTCCTGTTGTGGCCATATTTTTCTCTCCATTGAGAGACCTTTTACCTTCATCCTAAGTCCACTTTTTGTGGCCATCTACTCAAGGATGCATGTTTCCTTCGCTTCCTTACTTTTGAAAAGGTAGTGCATAGTTTTTATCTTTTCTTATTCATCTCATTGTATCAAATCTCTTGCAAGCTATCATTTTATCCTATCGGAACATTACTACTCTAGAAAGGAGCCAACGTGGAAATTTTTTCCTAATTGGATTAGACCATACATTATCATGCATAAGTATGGGTCGGAAGCCTGTCAATTGGCCTCCCTTCATAGTAAACAAAAATTGGAACCGCTTAACGCATTACATGTGCAACCATTATATTGTTAGCACATCTACCAGTGTTCTTAGTCATATCCTTAGATCCCTCCATTTTAGCCTTTTCCATCTTCCATTGTAATGATTTGGAATTATGTGGTCTACCAGCACTTCCTAGATCTGACCTTAAATATGGGCACCATGGCTCTACCCATAGAATATTACTTAAGGATAGGTTATCCCCTTTGGTGAGAACTCCATAATCATTATACCCATCACCCTTTTATTCACCTATTGGAACCATGCAAAGGATACAGGGGTGTTTCTTGTACATTCATTATCCCCTTCTAAGTGGTCTACTTAGATATTCCCACTCTTCCCCATCTAAAATCAAAATTCATGGATGTTCTTCTTAGAAAGAAAAGTTATTAAAAATAGACCGCTCCTTAAAGGACAATTCTTTATGCAAAAAAAAAAAAAGGAAAAAAATATAAAAATCATGAAAATCAAAATCAATAGACCGATCCCTCGAAGGAAGGCTATCATATATTATGTATAAAGTAGACCATACCCTCGAAGGATGCTACTCTTTTATTATGGAATTTGATGTCTTTTCACATTGATCGACCTTCCATTTTATTAGCATTCTAAGAAAACTTCCTACATTGATCAACTTTATTTCAGCAAACTTCCCGCATTGATCAATTTTCTCTTTCCCCTTCCCAAAGTTGGGGCATAGTTTTAGGGAACACCACTTTTGGAGAACCCTCTTCCGTGTACAAGTTATATCTCAAACCCCTTTGTTGTGTTGACATTAGGTTTATAAGTTCATTTCATCCATGTTCCTTATGATATTTGGTATGACCAACTATCATTGGTTGCATACTAACATTTGTTTTGGTCGCATGTGCCTTGTGTTACTGGATCCCCTTCTTGTTTACCTCCAATGTAGTTAGAGGCATATTTTCCTCACACGTTCCTTGATATGATATAGTTTCATTCATACCCATAGGTTGCCATTGTTAAGTCACATCTTATCCTACACCTCATCCGACCTTATTCAATCTCTCTAACATTCAAGTCCACCTTGTGGCCATATTTATTCCCTCTTGAGGTATTTTATTTCAACATTCACTTTATCCATTTCTAACCTCAAGTACAATCTTCGGCCATATTTGTGCCATTTTTGGGGCACCGTATTCTCATTCAAAGTCCACCTTATGGCCATACGTTTCCCCTCTTTGGGCATATTTTTCCTTTTTTGCCTTTGCAGCCATACTTACTTCCCCTTTGGGGCATATTATTTCATCACCTTTTTTCCAATTTGCCCTCTAGGCCATTTTTCATTTCCTATGTTGGGGCACCATATTTTTCATCCTCCTCCCTTTCGGATGCATGCCTTTTCGTTTGACTCCTCGTGTACGAAGGATTTCACATAGTTTTTAAATTTAGTTATGTGTACTTTGATGACTCGCTTATGACCCATTGGTCATCACGATTTGCATCCATATTACAGTGATTTCTACCCACTCACCGCCCATAGAACATTATCGTTTACCTCCATTGAGACCACAATTTTCCTCTACCAACGTGATTTCAGAGTTACCGCCATAATTTTTATTTTTATTGTTATTGTGATCCTTTTTGTTTGGTGCATCTTGCCTTAGTTATCATTTTACCCATTTTTCTTCACCAACCCACCCTCAATCATCTACCTTTTCCAAACGTGTCATGGATTTCCCTTGGCATCATCGATCCCCCTTTTGATGGGGAGCTCATCATCAATCCTTCCTTCTCCTTCATCTCACTTTCTCATCATTTTTGTCTCGTGTCTTACTAACACAAACCTCTCAACAAAAAGGGGAAAATGTAGATACCTAAATTTGGTATATCTACCCTTATCATTCATTGCATTGTGCATATTTTACCATAGTCTTAGCTAGACCCTTTAATTCATCCACCTTTATTTAATTAAATTACCATTTATCCCATCACCTATTAATCTTTATTAATAAACATTGATTAATTATTGTTCATTAATTAATTAATTAATCAATATCTGCCCACAAACCCTAATCAACCTTCCATTTAGGATGCTTTTATTCTAAATCCACATCCCTTTACTTTTATAGCTTTTATCCTATCTAGATTTATTTCCTACACATCCCTAAATAACCTATTCCTGCCTACATGCTTTAAAGCAACTTTTCCATTCATCAAAACTTGAAATCCTGACTAAATCACAAAATCCACCCCATTGGGGAAATTTTCCTTGTAGTTGGTGGTGACCCACCCAATCGTCATCAACCCTATTAAAGTAAGGTCATATCTTTCAAAAAACAACGAGAAAACACACAAGCGTTAAAAAACTTGAATCTCTTGCACTTTGCAAATCCATCTTGAACTAGATCATCTCAACAACCTTCTTTCACCATTGGGATTTTTTTATTGGTTTCACGACATTGGGAGGTTGCATTTTTTTTTAGTGCTATATTATATCATTTCTATTATTATCTTGTTAAGACTAACATCTTACAGGTTTTGTAGCCATCGTCACTCCATTATCCATTTTTTTCCAATATTTCTACTTGCAAGTCATTCATCCAACTCATTTCTTTCTCGGCCTCACCTCACTTTTTGCACAAACATCGTCACACATTTCAAAGTCACCATCAAATTTTCCTTTCATGTCACTTTTTTTTTCCATCTACATAGTCTTCTTCACCTCTCGCTTGTGTTTTGTCTCTACCTTAGCTTGTCAAATCCATCACAGAGATTTCTGTTACATCAAAACTATCCTATTTTCATCCCAATCGTTATCACCCCACCCCGGTCACCATCAACCAGGGATTTTTGTTAAATTAAATTTCGTATCCCTACTTCCCCTCATTCTCTAGTGTTTTCTCCCTCAAGCCATCTTCTGTGGGTTGACTCTAGCATTCACAGGTTTTTGTTGCATCCGGTTTGCACTCAGACCTCTATGGGTCTGCATATTTGTATCACTTTTCATATTCACTCACCCAGTCACAATCAAACCAGTTAGGTTACATTTTATTAGTATTTTTTAGTATTTTATTTAGTTAGAATAGTACTTAAATCAATCTTTATTACTTTCAGATTTAGTAGTATTTTTGTTTTTGTATGCTATCAAATTATCCATCATTTATTTTACTCTCTTTTCAAATGGGGTCGACATCCACGAAAGGAAGGTAACACTTCTTAGATCTAGATTTGTTAAGTATCCCCACATATATCATCTAATCAGTTTTATTCTCGTGTCTTTAAGTTATAGGTCATCATCTTGTAGCAGGCGAGGATCCATCATCTACCTTGTGCCATGTATCCATCACATCGCATTTGAGGTACCATAAACCCTCCATATAGTGATTTATTTAGCTTTCTTTAGTAACTAGCATCATTAACTTAAATTGAACGAGAAAACTACAACAACAACATGCAACCTAAAAGGGGAAAATGTAGACACTAGAAAACACACTTTTCACATAAGGTTTCCTATTCAAAAATACCAAAAATATTTTAAAACGCAATAATCCCAAAAAAAAAATAATCTAAAAAATCAAATAGAAAACATAAAACCCCAAAAATGGTGATAAAAGATACCTCGTCACTTATTTACTAATTGTTATCACAAAATTATGAGAACCCACAAATGGCCCGAATGTGGAGTGTGGTATTCAGTGTAATTTGTGTAACATTGGATCATCTCTTAAGTTGTGGGACTTACGGGCTTGAGATGACCCTCCAGAGAAGGTTGGTTCCTACTCCTAAACTACTTGCCACAATCTACTCTCAGTGTAGGAAAGAAAAACTAATCCTAATCTAACCTTCTATGGGACTAGAGAGAGAGTGTGTGTGTATGAAAGAAAATCCTACACTAACAATGGTGATAAACTAGAAAAGGAGGTTGTTGATCACAAATTCAAGCAGCTGAAGTGGAGAGAGGTGAACAATGGAGAGGATGGACAAGATGCATCACAGACCAAAGATGAGATTCACACAGAACAACACTTCAAACCCATTAAACACAACTCCCAAAAACCTGCAATAAGCATAAAAATATGCACAAGTATACCCTGCAATGAAGAGAGGCAAGAAGAGACAACAAAATATGTGAAGGATGGACAAGATGCATCACAAAAACCAATTTTATTGCTCCATGGATTCACACAATACATCATTAGTGGGAAAGAGGAAATAAAATGCCATTAAAAAGCAAAGGGTGGAGGCTTAAGCTCCACATTCAACCCTAGCAGAGAAGAAAGAGAGGGGGCAAGAGAAAAAATGACCAACTCCTTTACAAATGAGCCCAAGATTACAATTTATAGAATTGAGAAGAAGAGAGAAGGGAAATCCCAAAATCCACTTTCCAACCACTTGCAAGATGTAATAAATGAGTGTAATTTATGGTATTTTACTTGCAAAAGGCTCCCCATGTTGTCCCATGACCTATTGCAGAGAAATAATGATGACCATGCCTCTTAATTGCACTCCCAACCACCAATGAAATCATTATTTTGAACCTGGCCCATTTTCCTTAAAAATCTCCACCAAATTTGCATCAATTCCTAAATTTCTTATTTGTTATGCGATGGGCTCAAATTCATGATTCCAAAAATTCCAATTTTGTGTGACTTCATTGATAATTTCTCAAGTTATGACCTTCGAGTGATGCAGTATGACTAATTAGCTTGCACATGTTTGCTTCACCGTTATGGGATTGGAAATTAATTATTGCTTCTTTGAAATGAATTTTGAATATTTTTCCCTTTTATAATGTTTTCCATCATTAAAATGATCTCTGCATTTTAAATTGGTGGGACCTATTTACATTTCCATCACCTTGGTTTTGGATTAAAAAAGGGGGAGTATGTGTTTGCATTATTTTATAGCCAACTCAGCTGGCAGCTCGCTCGAGTTGGCTCTTTCCTTCTATGCATTGGGATCCACTTTAGATGTCAAACTCTTGACTACAATGTTGGGCTCTCTTGGTCCCCATTACTCACCTACCTTAACAACTAGGCATTGCCTTCTTAATGCATGGTGAACTCCCTTCTACTTGACTTGTTTCATTTGGTACCACGTGCATTCCTTATACCCCTTCGTCAACTCCCCTTTTGCATCAGATTGAATTTACACGTACTCACCATATAGCTCCATGATGACCTCTCACCAAGCCACCTATTTTTAACATTTTTCCTAGCTTTCTTTATGCCACCTCGACATCTACATCGATGAGTTCCTCCCTTCCATGCATCGGTGGGCTATTTGTATTGCTTGTAGTAAACTCCTCTTGCTCATGTTTTGGGCCCCTAGGCCATTTACGACCGACTCGGCCACACCAGCTCCCAACTTCCCCCATCCATGTTGACCAGGGCCATTGGAGCCGCCCCTACTCTACCCACCTTTTATGTGTTGCATTAATTCGGGCTCACCGAGCCCATTTGTCCCGAGGGCCTTGGGCCCAACTTCCGATCTGCCCCACAATGTGGGCCGCCAACATCACCTCACGTCCACATACAACTACCTCCACTTTACATCAAAGATCTTAGGGATTTGAAATATGTATGTCTAAATGTTTTTCGGGCCTTGAGGGATGTGAACTCTCACTTTTTCCACAAATCTCGACCATTGCGGTGATTTAGTATCATTCTTGCACAAATGTACCAAGTTTTTTCTATGCCACTTAGCCATTTTTATCCACTTTACCCGAAAGAAAATCCCACGTCCCGATTAGTGGGCTCAGTTGAGTTGGCTCTGCGAGCCAACTTGAAATTATTTTCCCAATTTTTTCCAAGTTCTCGCTCTGTTATCCTACAAAATTACAAGGGCAATTTATAGGTAACCATACCAAAATCCCATTTTGGTCCCCGAGGAAGTCTGTTAACATTGAAAAATGGCCTAAGACTTCCTTCCGAAAATCAAGTTTTGTGAACTTAGCCATTTTGACCTTTTTGTGATTTCTTCCAAACTCATATATATATATAATATATCCAATAGATATTTATTACACATGAATTTTAATTATTTTAACAAAATCAAAATATACATATAAAACTTTCTTTTATAAATGTGAAAAAATGTAAATTCATTACACAAACAATAGTTGTCAAAATTAAATACTTTATGCGTATAGAGGGATAGGAAGGACTCTATGTTCCTCAATGAATTCCTACGTGGTAACCCAGATCCGGCACCTCAAGCTATGGCCGCATTATATGGAGGAATTAAATCAATTAAAATATCTTCTTGCCCTGGCCAGAACCATCTTGGGTTATACTTTATGTACCCTAGTTAGGACACCCTTCAAGAATGCCCCTCTCCAATGCCCACCACTTGCCTTCACTTAGACCACATAAAAATTATTGATCCACTTCCCAAATAAATCTCTCTCCCTCTATTTCTCTCCCCCATCATGGATTTAAATAATTCCCCTCGGGTGGTTTGGTAACCAACACACCCTTTCATAACAATTCTTTTACAAATAATTACATTTACCCCTAACGGGTCTTACAATTGTAAATTTTAATCCCTCCTTTTTATAAGGAGTTAGAGAAATCATTTAAATCTTTATTCCTCCCCATTTTATAAAGGGAATTCCATGTACATAACTCCCCAGTCTATTTTAAAGGGGTCTTTAATATTTATATTTCTTCTACTTTAGAAATCAACCTTTGAAAATAACTTTAGAGTAATTATTTTCTTTTCATTTCCTTTTGGGGAATTTTGTCACGTAACATTTCTCCCCTTCTAAATCAGCTGCTGACCTCAGTAGCTTTATCTTTTTCTGAAACATAAATGAACCACAAAGTTCATTAGTCAAAATAAATATGGATATTGTTCATGAATATATTCTTCTTTTTCCCATGTTGCACTATCCACATCACAAAAAGTCCATTTGATTTTTACTTCATTTATTTCTCTATTCCTTAACTTTCTAGTTCTTTTTCTAATATTAATTCAGTTCTATTTTAAATTCACAATTAGGTTCTATAGATATATTTTTCCAATCAATAACATGAGTAGAATTATAAACATATTTTTTTAATAAACTAACATGAAAAACATCATGTATCCTATATAATTCAGGAGGAAGAGCTAGTTTGTAAGCAAGTTCACCCACTCTTTCTAATACCTCAAAAGGACCACAAAAATGAGGAGCTAATTTAGCATATTTACCAAGTTTAAGTGAACTATGCTTAGGTTTAACTCTAAGGAAAACTTGATCACCAATTTCAAATTCCCTATAAGACCGTTTAGAATCAGCCCAACTCTTATACCTATCTTGTGCAACTTTCATGTTTTGTCTTGCCTTAATTATAATTTCTTCCATCTCCTTTAAATTATCATTATCATACCAAGTTCTTTGGATAGGGTCAGACCAGGAAATAGGTGTGTTACAGTTCCTACCATATACAGACTTCAAAAGGTGACATTTTTATAGTGCTATGGTATCCCTGATTATATGCAAATTCAATCAAATGTATATAGTTTTCCCAATTTTTAGGTTTATCACTAGCATACATCCTTAACATATCTTCTAAAATTTGATTTACTCTTTCAGTTTGTCCATCAGTTTCAGGATGATATGCCATACTAAAATTCAAACTTGTACCTAACTCATTGAATAATGATTTCCAAAAAGAAGAAGTAAATCTTGGGTCTCTATCTTGTTACTAAATCTTTTGGAAGACCATGCAAATGAAATATTTCTTTCAAAAATAAATGAGCTACATCAGATGCAGAAGTTTTAATTTTAGTTGGAAGGAAATGAGCCATTTTAGTTAATCTATCAACCACAACAAAAACACTATCATGACCATTTCTAGTATGAGGTAGCCAGTGATGAAATCCATACTCACAGATTCCCATTTCCATTTAGGAATTCTAAGAGGTTGCAACTTACCCGGTTTACTACATTGCTCTGATTTTACTTTTTGACAAGTTAAACATTGTTGCACATAAGTTCTAATATCTTGTTTCATTTTAGGCCAAAATTAATTTTTTTATAGACAAATAATTTTTTAAAATCCAGGATGACCAACAATAGGGATATCATGAGAATCTCTAAGGATTTGATTTTTAAGTCCAGGAAGGTCTAGTATACACATTCTATTCTTATAATACAATAATCCATTAGACCTAATTAGATAAGAAGTAAGTCTATCATTTAAATGTACATTACTAGTTTCATTTTTCAAGCCTTCATAAAGTTCTTGGAAATATACATCAGTAGATAACTTAATTTTAATAGATTGTTCAAAATCACTTCTTTCTAAAGCTAAAGCATTAACAAAAATTATTTTCCTGCTTAATGCATCCACTACTAAATTGTCTTTTCCAGGAACATATTGAATTTTGAAATCATACTCACTAAGCAATTCAACCCATCGACGTTGTCTCATATTTAATAAAGGTTGAGTAAAGATATGTTGTAAACTTCTATGATCAGTTTTTATAGTAAATTTGTTCCCTAACAAATAGTGTCTCCAAATTTTCAAAGCATGTACAATCCCTAACAATTCTAAATCATGTATAGGATAATTTTTTTCAGCAGGAAGTAATTTCCTAGATTCATAGCTTACAACTTTATTGTCTTGCATTAATACACCACCAATACCGGAACCACATGCGTCAAGTAACTACAGAAAATGGTTTAGAAAAATCTGGAATACATAAAATAGAGCAGTTACCAATGATTCCTTTAATCTATTAAAAGCTTGATCACATTCTCTAGTCCATTGATAAGGTTTATCCTTTTTGTTAAATCAGTTAATGGGAAGCTATCTTAGAATAATTCTTAATGAATCTATGATAAAAACTAGACAAACCAAGAAAACTTCTTATTTCATGCACATCTTTTGGTATTACCCACTCTTGGACAACTTTTACTTTATATGGGTCTAGTGCAATTCCCTTTTGAGAAATTATATGTCCTAGATAAGAAACTTCAGTTTTAAAGAATTCACATTTGCTCAACTTCCCATAAAGTTGATATTTTTGTAAAGTTTCTAAAACTAACCTAACATGGTGTTCATGTTCTTTTTCACTTTTTGAGTATATCAGAATATCATCTAGAAATATAATCACAAACACATCTAAGAAAGGTCTAAACACATCATGCATCAAATTCATAAAAGTTCAGTAGGAGCATTAGTTAACCCAAAAGGCATAACTACAAATTCATAATGTCCATATCTAGTTCTAAAAGTAGTTTTGGAATATTTGATTCTTTAATTCTAATTTGATGATACCTGAACGCAAATCAATTTTAGAAAAGTATGTAGCACCACTTAATTGATCTAATAGGTCATCAATTCTAGGTAAGGGATATTTATTCTTGATGGTCAATTTATTCAAGTTGTCTATAATCAATACACAATCTCATAGTTCCATCTTTCTTCTTAACGAATAATACCGGTGCACCCCATGGAGAAACACTTGGTCTAATTTTTCCTTGTTTAAGTAATTTAGATAATTGTACTTTAAGTTTAGCTAACTCAGGAATCGATTGTCGATAAGGGGCTTTGGATATAGGTTCATCCCAAGAATTAGATCTATGGCATGCTCTACAATTCTTCTCGGGGTAATTCTTCTATTTCCTGGGAAAACATCCATAAATTCTTGAACTATAGGTTGGATATTGATGTCTAACTTAGTTCCATCATCACCCTGAGTGACCATTGCACAAAAAGATTTACAATTTTTCCTAAGACTCCTTTTTAATTGCATAGTAGAAATGGTTTTAAGTTTAATGGGCCTTTTTGTCCCTTGTAAAGTTTTAAAAGAATTATTTTTATCTTTTATAATAACTTGTTTATTTTCACAACTAATCAAAACATTGTTTTTCTCTAACCAAGTCATTCCTAGGATTGCATCATATTGTCCTAGTTTAAGAAAATGAAAATGATCACAAGAATCAAGATCATCTAATTGAATTTTTAGGTCTTCTATTATGGCTCTAGTATGTCTAATTATCCTTCCATTGCCATCTCAATCTCGATAGGTTCTATTTCTCTGACAGACAAATTCAATTTAGAAACAATATTAGGGGAAATAAAACTATGACTACTACCAGAATCAACTAAGAATACTACATTTTGACCTTTAATTCTACCTTGTAATTCTATCAAAGAGACTTGATGATGTATTGTATGTAGATCGATCGTATGCACATGAATTTTCATAGTTGAAGTTTTATCCTTCTTCTTTTTGATCAATACCATTCGACTTTTGATTTTTATTCGTAATGTTTTTATTTTTAATATCATTTTTATTCCACCCTTTTGATGTTTGTGGACACCCCTTTGCATAATGGTTTTCTCCACAATTCCAACATTTAATCTCATTAGGACTTTTCTTAGCAAACTCTTTGTTTCCATTTTTTTGTTGATTTCCAAAACTAGCATGCCTACATTGTGAAGTCTCAGAAAATTTTATTTTTCTATTATTCCCATATAATGAATTATTATTCTTTCTCTTAAAATCCTCATTTCATTTTCTCTTAATCTCATTTTGCTTTTCAAATTGTTCTGCTATTTGACAAGCCTCATCTACTGTAGTTGGTTTACCGCACCAAACACTAGCCTTATAATCCTCTCTAAGTCCATTGATGAATCTAACAACTCTATCTCTTCCGAAATGAAAGGTACAAACCTATTTAATCTTTCAAAAATTTGTCGATACTCATTTACTTTTTGTGCACATTGTTTCAAATCAAAGAACTCATTTTGTCTTTCCTGTAGGAAATAATCTGAAAGGTATTTATTTTGAAACAAAGTTTTAAATTGATTCCATTTAATTTTGTGAGGTCTTAGTTTTTCTGATTTTATAGTGTCTTCCCACTAGTTTAAAGCAACATTTTTCAATTGATAGGATGCTATTTGAGTCCTATTTCTACTGCCAGTATTTTGCAAATCAAAATAACGTTCTAAACTAGATAACCACCTCTCCGCTTCTTCTCGGATCCTACATCACCTGAATATTCTGGCAGTTTGATTTTTTTGCAAAGTGCTTAATTTCCTTATTATTTCTACCTCCCTTATCAGAATTAGAGGACTCAGAATCAGAACTAGAAGAATGTTCATCAACAAAATTTGAATTATCAATGGGTTGGAAATTCCTCTTTTTACTCAATTTTTATCAGACTTATCATTATCCTTAGTATTTTTCTTCATGGAATCAACAAATTGCTTTTTCAAAATTTCAAATTGCAAAGTAATCTCTTCTACTTCCCTAGATAGTTGTTGATTTCATTGTTCAAGTTCGAGGTAATCCAGATCATGTTGAGATTCCATCTTTAAACGTATTCTCTCTCGTGTTTACACACAAATTCGTGTAAGGAAATCCGAAAAAAAAACTTCATCAACTCAAAAATAAAAAAAATAAAAAAAAAGTGGAGTTCCAATGCAATGTAGATCTTATAATTTAAATAATAAAAATGAGTATCAACCAATAAGGGAATCAACTTCTTTAAGCATCATTTGATTTATTAAATTTTCTTCTCAATGTCTCCTTGTACTATTATTAATGCTTCTCTTTCTTCTAAATATTAGTTTTAAATTAATACGGTCTCCCTTTTGTAGAGATTTTTGAACTATATCCAAATACTTAAAACAAGGTGGTTAGATTTTAAACTTTTATTTTATAAATATTAATTTATAAAGTGGCCGCAAACTAATTTTATGTATATAGTTTTTTGTTATTATTATTATAATTATTAAGATATAAGTTATAGTTATATTATTTATGATATAGTTTAGCATATTAAATTAGATTATAGTTATTATTCTATAAGGTTAGACTACATTTTATAATTTCAGCATAAATAATTTATAGTATATATATATATATATAATTTTATACGCGGGGAACATAGATAGGACTTGAGCCAATAAAAAAAACATTTTCCTATTGTTAAGGAGCGTTGTCTCCTTAGGGAAACTTAAGTAAATTAAATTTACTTAATCCTTTCATTAGATCGGTCAAAAATAAAAAAAAAAATTATAATACTAATGTAATAAGTCATATAAATTAAAAATAATTATTCACAAGAAAAAACATTAATGAGGTTTCATCATTGAAATGGACATGGATACTAAAAATAATAAGTAAGTTAAAGTAGTTATATGTATATTAAAGTAATGTGGCATATTATTTTACTTGGATTAATTACTTTTTATTCCTTTCTTAAAAGAAAAGTGACATGGCGGTTAGGGAGAGTGTGTGTGTGTGTTTTTTTTTCAAAATAAACTTTGACTTTTGCTTGATATATGAATTTAAATGGGGGGATAGAAAATAAGGTGCAGCTGGGTTAGACTTTTATTAAAATTTTATGTCTTTCAAACATTTAAATATAATTATATGTCCTTCAAACATTTAGATTTTGTTTTAAATGTTTTATATGTCCTAGGTTTAGAATTTCATACTAAGCATTAATATGAGTGTGGTCCAACTACTATAATTTATTCAAATTATACTTAATATAATTCAAAATCCCATAAAATTTTCCAGGGGTCCCCAGGACATAGGTTAAATATATAGGTAAAATTTAATTTAAAAGTTAAAATTAGGTTAGGCGGTAATTTTATTTTAATTAACCACTTAGCATATGATAGACATAGCTTACATAACCTATAGTTTAAATATTAATAGTAACAATATTAGAATTAAATTATGGCCCCGTTTAAATTACCCTTATGTCATAGACCAATAGGAAAAATTCAAATTCCTCTTCTCGAGGAGGGTTGTCTCTGTGGGAGACCATTCAATTATTTACACATCCCTTTACCCCACAATTTACCTTGACCTACACATATTACACACTATAGGTATTAAATAAAATATTTCACTAACCAAATTAACCCTTTGTCATAAAATTTTAAAGGCCAATGAGAAAATTCAAAAACCTAAAGTCTAATGTGAAAAGTAATAAAATAAAAATTATAATAATAAAGTAATTAAATATAATCATTTAATATTGAATCTCTCTCTCTCTTTCCCTTTTAAATAATTTTAATATTTATTTATTTACATTATTTATACAATTATTTAACCCATGTCACAGGCCTTATAGGATTAATTGCTCTGATACCAAAATGTGACGTGACTTTTTCCAGACCAATAATTTCATGTTAAAAAAATATATACTTTTCCATATAAAACATCCAATAGATATTTATTACACATGAATTTTAATTATTTTAACAAAATCAAAATATACATATAAAACTTTCTTTTATAAATAAAAAATGTAAATTCATTACACAAACAATAGTTGTAAAATTAAATACTTATCTGTATAGAGGGATAGGAAGGACTCTATGTTCCTCAATGAATTCCTACGTGGTAACCCAGATCCGACACCTCAAGCTATGGCCGCATTATATGGAGGAATTAAATCAATTAAAATATCTTCTTGCCCTGGCCAGGAACCATCTTGGGTTATACTTTATGTACCCCAGTTAGGACACCCTTCAAGAATGCCCCTCTCCAATGCCCACCACTTGCCTTCACTTAGACCACATAAAAATTATTGATCCACTTCCCAAATAAATCTCTCTCCCCTATTTCTCTCCCCATCATGGATTTAAATAATTCCCCTCGGGTGGTTTGGTAACCAACACACCCTTTCATAACAATTCTTTTACAAATAATTACATTTACCCCTAACGGGTCTTACAATTGTAAATTTTAATCCCTCCTTTTTATAAGGAGTTAGAGAAATCATTTAAATCTTTATTCCTCCCCATTTTATAAAGGGAATTCCATGTACATAACTCCCCAGTCTATTTTAAAGGGGTCTTTAATATATATATTTCTTCTACTTTAGAAGTCAACCTTTGAAAATAACTTTAGAGTAATTATTTTCTTTTCATTTCCCTTCCAAATTCCTTATTGTTGTTATGGTTTTGAAATATGCGCTTAAGGTTTTGGTGCACCAAGGCACATTTGCACCCGTGTAGGTCTTTAAGGTTGTGGAATAAAAAATGGATTAAATTTAAAAGAACATTTTAAAATCTGTCACCTCCTTGTCACCCCGTGCCATTTTTCAAACCGCCAACATCATCCTTCATCTTTTATAAACCCGGGTAAGTGGCTTCCTTATTGTTGATGGTTTTGTTTTTGGTTGTGTTAAAGGTTGTTAAGAAGGCTAAAAGAACACTCTGAAGAAGCCATCCTTTGAGAAGGCTCTATATATCCTTTTATATATGCTTGTTGTCTTGCAAAAGTCCCTCTCCTCCCTACCATTTTGCAAAACCAAAAAGAGGGAAAATTCATGTGAAAAGAGAGGAATCTACTAAAATAACTCAAAAGCTGTTAAAACCCTTGGTGCACACCTTTTTCTTGTTACACCTCCCACAGCTAAGGTTGCGTTGTGGCACTTTGTATCCTCGTGTAACACGTGCTCTACCCGTGCCCAATATAAAAACACTTAGCAACTTTTGTAAGGGTGCAGGCGCATCTTGCACAACATCAACATTGGATGTTGTGTGCTCCAAATCCACACCAAGCACTTTTTCCTTTGGCGCATTGATCTCCTTTGCAACATCTTCTGAAATTACACCTTGGGCGCACTTAAAAGCCATGCAACACCATCTTTTTCAGCGCCCAACTAAAGCAAATTTCCTAAGGCGCAGAAACTGATCCTTGACATCAACATGCCATGTTGTGTGTTGCAAAACCGTGCCCCGCGCCTTTCTCCTTGGCGCTAAAACCTTTTGTGCAACACTCCTTAAAAGTGTGCCTTTATAACTTTGGTGTAGCTTTTCTCCTGTCAACACAGGCACACCTTTTTCCATGTTGACATCCTCAAAAGTGTGCCCAACCTTTTTAAGCCTCTGCAACATGCTATGAACTTGTGCCTTACGCCCTAAGCCTTATAATTGCTCATTCTTCTTTCTACAAGCTTTCATTATGAATAACATGATGGTTGACATGGCTCTTATGTGTTGGACCTCCTTGATTCTCCTCGCAGAACAACAACAGTCATCCTCGAGCTCACACATGTCTTCATCAAGCAAAAAGCCAACTAAAGGAAAAGCAAAGTTGATAGAACAAGAGATGAAGTACAAATATCAGAAGGTCAGGAAGCCTGACTCATACGCAGAGAGTGATCTCGACATCAAAGACTCGAGCTTGGGCATATCGATATGGAAGACTCACGGGTGAGGACCAATCGGCAACTAGTGGCTGTGGATGAACAAACTAGTGGGTAGTGGATTGCACTTTGCAGCTGGGCTGCCAGTAAGTGTTGTAAATAATGAGTTCATCATGTTGGTGGCTCGATGCTATAACAAGGACACAAGATGTGTTGAAGATAAGGAGGGAAAGATGATCATCGACCTCATAGCTCGTCATTTTGAAATAACCCTGGGCATTCCTCATCACAGGCAATATGTCACCATAAGCCTAGAAGACTGCAAGAAGGCATGGGATGACAATGAGGAAAAATGCATGCAAATGATGAACGAGCTCTATCTTAAGAAAAAAAATCCGGTGAGTAGATGGCCACAGACCATCCAGCAGTAGTGACTTCAATGAAGAACTGAGTGATACAATCACCTTCCCGAACAGAGTATTTGGGCTTCCTGATGCCCATTATTTCCATAAATGGATGTTAAGGTACTTAAAGACCATGAGCAAGAATGTGCACGATCAACGTTTTGGATGGGAGAAATCATCGGTGACACCATCTCGGCCAGCTCAACAGGTCCTCACAACTAGGAAGTTCGATATGAATTCCTATATTGTATACGCTGCAGCATCAACGAGAGATTTCACGGGCCTAGCTCGAAATGGGGTATGGCCCCAGGTCAAAATATATGAATTCTACCCAAAGCTAAGGCTCGAGAACAGATCCCCGGTTCTCAAAAATCAACAACGCCTTCTTCTTCATGAGGTGATCTCGCCTATTGAGGTCGAATATGAGACATGGTCGGACCAGCCCGAGTGTGATTGCTGCCACAAAGAAATGGGGAGCATTGTTCACACAATTCCCCATATTCACATATCTTAGAGCAGTAAATTTTAAGGGTGAACCGACAAAGCTACCAACGAATGTAGGGCCCAAGCTGATTCTCTTGGAGTTGTCAAGGAAACTAATCACATACCATGAGAATTGCATGAAGAGAAAGAAAGGAGGAACCCCATTCCCCCTTACAGTTGGCCGATACACCTACACCACACTTGGCTAAAGCACGGAAATGTATGCTGAGCTGGAATTGCTAAATTTGAAGCATAACTTCCTAGCAAGGCCCACCTTCGATTGTCGGAGTTTCCTCCCAAAGGAAAAAATTGATCCCATCCATGTTCCTGAGATCGAGGACATCTACATTGACCTGACACATGAAATAGATATCAGGTGAAAGGATAACTCCGGGCTCTGCAAAGATCATCCATTATGGCGAGGCAATCCTTCCAAAAGGATTCAAAGATCCGATCAAGAAATTGATCAAGTTTACCTTGATACATATGGGGATGATTGGCCATTCGTAGAGGTCGATAGAGCCAAAGCGCCAAAGACCATTCAAGAAAGGGTTAAACCCATGTTACAGTGCATTGAGCATTGGTGCAAACAGAATGGTCTCACCTACCTTGGAGTAGATTTCTCTACTTCTCCTTCAGGTAGAGCACCTCCAAGGCCGGCCCAGGCGTCAAAAGGAAAAGGAAAGGATAAGGAGGGAGAACCAAGCAAGCAAGAAGAATCCCCTCAAAGCCCTCCTACTACTTCTGAGAAGTAATTGGTTGACCTGGTGTCTCTAGGTAAAGAAGAAGAGACCACCAAAGTTTCAACAGATACATCCACTCAGGATGTGGTCACAGCTACAACTACTGAGGTACCCACCATTCCTTCTTCCGCTCCTTCTCCTCCCCCTGTCGTTGAAGCATCTATTCCTATGGATGTTTCTTCTTCTCTCCCTTCCTCCCTTCCATCTCCCACCTCTTCCATCTTCTCCTCTCTCATGGATCTGTCACCCAGTGTTCCCTCCATCCAATTACAGATCCCTTCCATTTCCATGTCCTTTTCTTCTCCTCTGTAGTAACTCCAGGCCCCACAAGTAGTAGCGTTGGACTCCTTATCGATGCCACCACTAAGCGTCTCAACGTTCTTCCCTACAGCCTCTTCATTGCTTCCCCTTTCACCCCTGTTTCTTCTTTTATTCCCTCTACTCCCTCTCCCATAAGTCCAAGCTGGATCTCTGACCATCTGGGTCAACACAAGAGAAAGGTTCCCATCGCACCCATGGACTTCTTTGTCATTCCGAAGAAGGGACCCAAGAAGTAGAAAGCTATAACTCACTTCTCTAAGAGTACTTCGGGGGAGAGAGTCATGGAGATTGCATATCTAGATCCCACCAAAGAAAAGAAAGATCTGTCTCCTACAGACTTTACAGTGACCCAAGTCACGATGGGAACCTCATCTGAAAGCCTACAAGGAGAGGCCTTATCTATTGTAGATGCTCTTTGTAAAAAGCTTTAGGAAGTAAAAGAGGAGAAGAGAATACTCAAGGAGCAAAACAAACATCTCCTCCAAGCTTTGCAGAGAATGGGCAACGCTCCTCTATGATTTGTCACCGAGCCTCACTTTGAAGTTCTCAGTCAGGATAAGATAAATGAATACGCCAAGATTGGTGAACAAGGCATGGCAGTATCCTCCTGGATAGAGTGAATCCTCAGAGATAGTGAGGAAATGATCAAGAAATTCATAGTGCTCTACTAGGATATAGATCAAGAAAATAAGGAGCTACAAGCAGTAGCAGGATCCCTCTCCAGGAGTTGGATAACACCAGATTACAACATGAAACATTCCAAGCAATGGCTAACTGTTCAACCGATGACCTATTAAAGGTCGGTGTCATCGATCACCCGCGAGCACATAACAAAGCTCTCGTCACTTTAGATTATTGAGTTGATCAAATGGAATATATCCTGGAGAGGATAGATAAAATCAAGGACGAAACCCTGGATGTAAAATACAACATGGAGAAAATGGTTACAAAGATGTCTCAGGGATGCTCAGTGAATCGTTCACCTTAAGGGAGGCAGACGATACAATCCAGCTCTTCAAGGCTATCGTAACCCAAGGTTTGGCGCTAGAGGTCACTTTTACCAAGAATCAATCAATAACCTTGGCTTGCTGTGATTTCATTGGCTTCCTGATCGATGCGTGTGAGGAATACGCCGGGTTACCAGAAAATCTCAAGAATGAAAAGGAAACTTGCAAAGTCATTGGTGACCATTTCAAGGGTCCAGATCATAATCAACTTCAGACAATGATTAGCAAGTTTATGGAATACGAGCTTAGTGTCACATCGCCTCTCCTTATCAGAAGCAAGACACTCTGTTTAAACAAAGAGATGATGAGGAGTAGTGTCTCCTCTTGTGTATGCTTCGATCATTTTTGTAAGAATATTTAAAAAGTATGTTGGCATTTATGATGACATCATCCATGTTGCATCATGGGATGTTGCCATCCAAAACTTGCCCAAAGTCAACTTTTGACTTTTTAGATATTTTGTAGATATTTTGTAAATAGTGGTTGGTTTGCTTTTGTCTTCTTTCCTCTTCTCCTTCTATAAATACTGGAATACTTGTTGTATTCCAGGTGGAAATTTTTGTATGAAAAAGAGGTGAAGAGAGAAAGACTTTGTGCCTTCTTGTAATAGAAGAGATATTAATATATATGTTCAGACTTTGTGCTCAATATATGTGTTATTTGCATCAGATCTTTCTTAAGTTAGATCTATGTTTTTGTTCTATTGGATTCCTTCTTATTATCATCATATGTTCATCAGTATTGCTTTATTTTTTTTTATGCGAGTAAGTTTGGCTCTCATTTACTACCAGCCCAAAGCATAAACCCTCGACCTTCTGTCTTTGGAATTCATTTTTTTTTCTCCCTTCGATCTACCCTCCTCATTCCTTCCTTCCTACCTTTCTATTCATAGTTGGAACTACCTCTACTCTTTGGGATGAGATCCCAAAACCCCTGAAGTTAGAATAGTGTAGATTTGCATAGATTTCTACTTGATAGAATAGCAATATAAACCAGCTTTTGCTTTGTTGCCTCAAAGAGGGGCTATGCCCGCACACACTTTTGGCTATTTTCCCACGACTGCGTAATCGAAAGATTTTCATACCAACAATTTTTGTGACTCCATTTGGGAACAAACTAAGGAAATAATTAAAAAAATAGTAAAATCACTACCAAATTGCAAATTTTAACTCTTTGTTAAAAAATTAAAAAAATTTGAAGTGATCAAAATTGAAAATTTCCTTATACAAATCCATAGATTTGGACCAGATAAGAGCTTTTAGTTCGCTGAGTTTTTACAAAAACTTTTATATTTCCGTAGATATGAGATTTTACATTTCATAATATTTTCAAAACCTTGCAAAATTTAGGTCAAAGATCCAAAAATCATCTTTCTAAAATTAACCCACTTTTTATCCTTATTAACCTTTTTCAAAAAACCGCAATCAGTGGTTATTAAGAAAGGATAAAATTAAAAATTGAAAAGTACATGTTGCTGATTTTTGCCAAAAAAATCAGAAAATCAGCAAGTACAAACAAAAAGATTGTTGTAAATATGCTCTTAATTGTTGCAGATTTAAACGGCTACAGCTGGCGGGTGAACAATTTACTTGTGGTAGAAGAGCTCATGGAGAATTTGATCCAATATTTGATCTACTTCAAAGGCACAATTTCAGTATCACTCCAACATGATTCACATCTCTGAGTTCAGTGGATCGATCAGCAAGAAGTGCTTCGCCTCCACGAAAGAGCCGGATTTCACAAGGTGCCTCAACATCGACTTGTAGTGCTCTTTTGCTAAGTGGAACCACACTCCCTACTCGTGTTATTTTTCCCGCTTTTCAAATGGAAATAAATCTTCCTATACCATGGGGAAATGCCATGGGTCCTCTAGCATTGCCGCATCCAGTCAACCCCCTCCCTCATGGAAATCACAAAAATTTCTCAAAATTTGATGGGAGCGGAAATCAAAGCACAGACACACATATAGCTATGTTTATTATGTCATGCAAAGCATTCTCGACATAACTCACGTAGACGTATATGTACGTCTCTTTCTTGAGACCTTGCAAGGGCCTGCATCAGAATGGTTCCAGCATTTACCACTAGATCCATCACTAGTTGGGCCACATTACGGACTACATTTGAAGACAAATACAAGCCTTCAGAAGATGCATTCATGTTATTGTCGTAAATCACTCACATGAAGAAGGAGGCCAATGAAACCATGCACAATTTTATCACCCGATTCAATTCGTTAATCAACCATGTGATGCCTACCATGTTGCCAACATTAGAGAATCAAAATGTTTCTTTGTAAACGCGATGAGTTGGAGAGTAAGTTTCTTAATTTTACAAGAAGAAATACACACCTTGGTTCTTGCTCAAGCTACGGCCATTCGAATAGAAGACAACCTTCTTATATCTGGTGAGTTAAGACGTGAGCCGTCAAAATCAAAGGCTTTAACTTCTTCTCAAGCTACCTCATCAGATCTAGCATTTCAAAAGATGGCCAATGACTTGCTCTCATTAAAGAAGTAATTGGCTCAAACATCACCTACTACTCCAGTATCGGGATATCACACGGAGGAACTTCACTCCCAACAACGCCCCCAAAGGCCATGTTTTTTTCCTGTTGCTTCCAAGGTTAGTGATTGAAGCCCCTCCGGTTAATGCCTTGGTTGAAATCAAAGAAAATGATACAAATTACGAAGAACCTTTGTCGCAAGGTGAATATGATCAAGATGTCGGTGAACCAACTGGTGACTCTACTATCGGGTATATGGAATTTGAAGATGAGGAATCTAATGAAGAAGAGGGTACCCATGGGTATGCAAGTGGACAATCATACGCAATTTTCACTTTCTCGTAAGGAAAAGAAACAAAGGTTGCTGCTGAAAAATAAAAGGAAAAGGTTGTGGTAGCTCCACTGCTAATGATCGCTAAAAGAGGTAATCCCCTTCCTGCTCAACCTCCTGTTAAACCTTTTGTAAAGAAACATTTTCCTTCTATTTCTCCTCCAATTCAGCCTTCCTCCAATTCCATAAAGACCAATAATCCTCCTCCACAAATGTGAAGTGAAGGACTCTCTCCTTTGTTAGCGCAACCCTTAGTCACATTTGATATAATTGATCATGCCAAAAAGACCAAGATCCAAATGTCTGAGGTTGAATACCTTCAGTCTAACCTAAATCAGCTTGTAAGATTAACCAAGTATATCCAAGACTAGGCTACCACCCTTCCTCCCATTTCCCCAAAATGAATTCTTCCCACACCTCCTACATCACCTCAACTTCCGCATCACCTCGACTTCCGCATCGGGAAAAATTGAGCCTTTTTACCTATATCTCATGATCAATGGTCATAAACTAAGTAATGTATAATTGATTAACGGAGCTTCGACAATGTTATGCCAGTAAAAAGTCACCCATGCTTTGGGCCTCATACTAAACCTTTTGGTAGATGCTACTCCATGGAAACAAAGCAAAGTACCATTGATTGGTCAAATCAAGGATGCGGAGTTTGCATTCGCAACATTTTCGAGAGAAAAGGGTAAAAATGACTATTCTCATAGCTGATATTCCAGCAACATACGGGATATTACTAGGGAGGAGCTTCTGTAAAGAAGTTGGTGGGAAAATTCATATGGATTGGTCCAAAGCCATGATTCCTATCAAAGGCGTGATAAAGACGTTGGAACCAGAATCACAAAATAAATATCTAGTCACCAACTCGATGACCCCAAAGCTCAAATTCTCTTTGAATCGTTAGGGATGGGAAGTTATTTCTTGTTCACCGACTTAGATAGAACGGACGTTCTCATCCAAAAAGAGGATCTCAACAAAGTATGGACATTTCAGTTTGATGGCAGTTGTGCAACGAGTGGATGTAGTGTTGGGGTTGTTCTAATATCTCTGAAGAGGAGATTTTCCCTTTTTCTTTCAAGTTGCAGTTCTTCAATACGAATAATACTGCCGAGTATGAATCCTTGTTACTTGGCATGCAAGTTGCAAAAGAGAAAGGAATCAAGAATCTAAAAGTGCAAGGTGATGTTGAGCTAATTGTCAATCAGGTAAAAGGGATATATCAAGTAAAGAATGACTAGCTCAGACACTACCGCAATGTAGTATGGGATAACATCGAGGAGTTTGACACTTTCTCAATCAAATCAATTCCGCAAATCAAAATGACATGGTTGATTCATTGGTCATCTCAGCCTCTCTCATGCTCCCTCACCTAGGTTAAAAATAGATACATATACCATTGAGGTGGTTTTTCGCCCAAGTGTGCCAGATAATTCACAAAACTAGCAAGTGTTCAACAATGACAACCAAATCATCACCTTTACGGAGAAAGTTGACAATTTCAAAGAACTTCATTTCGATGGATCAACTTTGCGTATCGTAAGCCTCTCACCGGTCAAGCACATGAGTCTAAAAAAGAAACAGTGATATAGCTCAAAGGAAATAAGATTCTAAAAAGTTTGGTTTCCTTAGAACGATTATTTGATAATCATGACCGTTTTGTCAAGAAAAAGTGACAGGATGATCCTTCCTCTTCTTCGGAAACTGAATCCGTCAATCCTGGATCTGCAGAACATCCTCGTTCCATGAACATTGGGAAGTGTTGTACGCCCAAGGAGAAACGAAAATTCATTAAGTTGCTAAAAAAGTACATGGATGTATTAGCATGGTCTTATGCTGATCTCAAGTCTTTCAAGCCAAAGGACATTCAACACGACATCCCGCTCAAGGACGATGTCAAGCCTTTTCATCAAAAGTAAAGGCATTACAACCCCAAAATCTCAGGTACCATCTAGGCTGAAATTCAGAAGATGTTGGATGCAAGAATCATTTTTCCAATTCATCACAGTACTGGGTTGCAAATATTGTACCTATGTGAAAGAAGAATGGCGAGATACACATATGCGTAGATTTTCGCAACTTGAACCAGTCATCCTTTAAAGGATAACTATCCACTGCCAATAATGGATCAAGTACTATAGGCAGTAACCGGTTTAGAAATGTTGTCTATGTTTCGAGTTACAATCAAATTCAAGTCACGCCTAAAGATCAGTTCAAAACAGCATTCACCACTCCTTGGGGTACCTTTTCCTACAGCAGAATGTCGTTCGGTTTGATCAACACCGGTGCCACTTTCCAACGAGAAATGGAATTTACATTCAAAGGTCTGATGGGAAAATTCATCATAGTTTACCTAAATGACCTGACCATGTTCTCCAAGAAACGAAGTAATCACTGCAATCATTTGGAACAAGTCTTGATCAGATGCCGAGAGCATGGGATTTCACTAAATCCCAAGAAGTCAGTTTTGGGGTCACTGAAGGAAAGCTGCTAGGACATGTCATCAGTAGAGAGGGAACTAAGATAGATGTTGAAAGAGTCAAGGCTATTCAGATCCTTACTTTTCCTATAAGAAAGACTGGTGTTCACTCTTTCTTCGGAAAGGTAAATTTTCTCACGCTTTGTCCCTGATTTTGCTGAGAAGACTCGTCATATATCTAATATGATGAAAGGATCCCAAACATTCCAATGGAGTGAGGAAGGCAAGGCATCATTCAAAGACATAAAGACTTCTATCACTCATGCCCTTGTTCTGGTGTGTCCTGACTTTAGCAAAGACTTCATCATGTACAGTTATGCGTCTGTGCATATTGTATCGGCTATCTTGATGCAAAAGAACTCTAAGGGTATAGAATCCCGATTGCTTTCATGAGCTCTCCTCTTAAGCCTCATGAACTAAAGATGTCGCAATTGGAAAAACATGCCTTTGTTGTGGTAAAAGTAGTCAAAAGTTTCTGCTACTACATTCTGAATTCTCATACGGTAATCTTGGTTCCGAGATATGGTCTGTAAAGTCTATCGACGACTCAACAAGAGTCGGGAGCTTACAAGGAAATTGGATTGCAAAGGTCAAGAATATGATCTAGACATCGACCAACCAAATTGGTAAGAGGTAAGGGCACTGTGTCAACTAATGGCTGAAAATAAAGATTGAGAGGTACCTAAGAAAGCAAGCTGCTCACATTAATGGAGAACAAAATGAATCGAAGAAAGTGGATTCTTTAGTCATGGTTATGTTCGTCACAACCAATGACGAATGGTATTTTGACATCGCATTCTTTCTCACCTATGGAGAGTGCCCAACTCACGTAACCACTAAAGAAAAGCAGATGGTAAAGCTCAGAGATGCAAGATATGTCATATGGGATGATGAATTGTACAAACGTGGAATTAACGGTGTTTTCCTACGATGTGTTGATAAGCTGCGCTAGATAAGATTGTTAAAGAGTTTTCATGATTCACTGCGCAGTGGTCACTTCTCCTCATCGGTGAAAACACATAAAATCGGGCTAGTACTCATCGCCGACGCTATTTCAGGATGCAACTACTGGGTAGCGAAATGTGAACTTTGCCAATAGTTTGTTGGCAAACCAAATCTGGTTACGTTTCCCCTCAGGCCCGTCATCATTGACAAATCATTCAGAAATGGGGAATTGACTTCATTGGAGCACTCAATCCTCAATCGAGTGTTGGACATAGTTACGTCCTAACAACAATGGACTACTTCACGAAATGGGTGGAGGCCATACCTGTCAAACATGCCACTTCTGAAGTTGTTTGTAACTTCATCAAGGAGAATATTATTGTGAGATTTGGCATTCCACACAAAATTGTTTCTGATAATGCTTCCAACTTCTCTTCACGGGAGGTAATTGGTTTTGTTATGGATACGGAATAACCTTGGCTCATGCTTCTAATTATTATCCTCAAGGAAATGGTCAGGCAGAATCCAGCAACAAGAACCTGGTGGCTATCATACGGAAGCTAGTTGATGAAAACCAGCGGTCCTGGCATAAATCATTATACAATGCTTTGTGGGCAGATCGTATCACTCCAAAGAGGTCTCTTGGCATTTCACCTTTCCATGTGTTGTATGGGATCGATGTTGAAATCCCTATCTCCGCAGAACTTCCCGCTCTACGCTTAGCTCGAGCAATTGAAGATGAAACTTTTCAGAATTCTCTTGAAAAGAGAATCATGTACCTAACGGAACTGGAAGAAAAGTGAGTGAAAGTGGTCTACAAAATCACTGAACATCAGAACCAAGTTAAGAGGTTGTTCGACAAGAAAGCTAAGTGGAGATATTTCCAAGTGGGATATCTTGTTCTTCTATGGGACAAACAAAGAGAACCGAAAGGTATGCATGGAAAGTTTGACTCTCTTTGCAAAGGGCCATACAAGATCAAGAAGCTCAATGGAGAGAACAATTTCTATCTCTCGTATTTGGTTGGAACGGAGCTCCGGCTTCCCTACAGCGGGCATCACCTAAAGATCTTCAGGAAGTAGAGTTTTCTCTCTTCTTTGTATAGTTTACTTTCATTGTGTGTTTGGTTTTGTTGTGTGTCTACTTCCTGTTTGTTGTGTGTTCCCTTCCTTCCCTTTTTGGTCACCCTTTTTTGCTCTCTGTAACCCAATGGATAGGCACGTAGAAATATGGGATTCTCTACCCTTAAGTTTCACTTAAAGATAGTCCCCAGAAAGAGCCAGTTGTTATCCTGCAAAATTGACAAGGGTAATTTGCAGGTAACCATACCAAAACTCCTATTTTGGTCCCCTGAGGAAGTCTGTTAACGTTCAAAATGGCCTAAGACTTCCTTTCAAAATCAAGTTTTGTAAACTTAGCCATTTTCAACCTTTTTGAACTAGGCGCAGGAAATGTCATGTCAACATATCTAAAAATGCACCGCCTTAAAAATCCTTTGGCGCACTCATTGTTGTGTCGACATCATGAAATTTCTGCCCCTTTGAAAACCCTTTGGCGCAGAAAATGACATGCCAACATCAATGAAGTTGTGCCCCTAAGGCGCTAAAAATATCATGTCAACATCATAAAACATGTGCCAAATATGTGTGCTAAGGCGCGAGAAGTGGTATGTCAACATACCAAAATGTGTGCAAAGAAAATTCCCTTAGGCACTAGAGAAATCATGTTGACATCAGGAAATATGCACTTAAGGTGCTAAAAACTTTATGTCGACGCCAATTAAATTGTGCCAAGGCACATTTGCACCCGTGTCGACACTCTAGAAATTGCGCCAAAAAAGGTGGGTGGAATAATAAATGCCAAATTTTCTATATATAGCGCCGACACCTGTCATTTTCATGATTTGAAAATTATGAAATAATTTTCCTCTACGCCTATCGGCCTATCCTGTCACACTCGTGTGTCGTTTTCGAGTTTGTGGACCCCAACGTCATCCTTCATCTTTTATAAAACCGGGTAAGTGGCTTTATGCCTTCCTTGTTGTTGTTATGATTTTGTTTTTGGTTGTGTTAGGTCTTTAGGGTTGTTAAAAAGGATTAAATCTAAAAAGAACACATTTACAATCTGCAACTCAGCCAAAACCACTTTGCCTCTCCTTCCAGATCTGTAAATCTGAGAAGGCTCTGCCTCAGAAGAAGCCATCCTTTATATATTTGCTTGTTGCCTTGCAAAAATTCCCTCTCCTCCCTGCCATTTTGCAAAACCAAAAAGAGAGAAAAAGTCATGTGAAAAGAGAGGAATCTGCCAAAATCACTCAACTGTTAAAACCCTTGGTGCACCTTTTTCTTGTTACACCTCCCACAGTTGTGTTGTGGCGCACTGTATCCTCGTGTAACACATGCTCTACCTGCGCCCAATATAAAAACACTTAGCAACTTTTGTAAGGGCATGGCGCATCCTGCACAACATCAACATTGGATGTTGTGTGCTCCAAATCCACACCAAGCACTTTTTCCTTTGGCGCATTGATCTCCTTTGCAACATCTTCTGAAATTGTGCCTTGGGTGCACTTAAAAGCCATGCAAAAGACCATCTTTTCGCGCCCTGACTAAAGAAAATTTCCTAAGGTGCAAGTGCATGATCCTTGACATCAACATGTCATGTTGTGTGTTGCAAAACCGTGCACCCGCACCTTTCTCCTTGGCGCTAAAACCTTTTGCGCAACACTCCTTAAAAGTGTGCCCTTTATAACATTGGCACAACTTTACTCCTGTCAACCTTGGCGCATCTTTTTCCATGTTAACATCATTAAAAGTGCACCTAGACTTTTTAAGCCTCTGCAGCATGCTATGAACCTGAGCCTTGCGCCCTAAGCCTTATAATTGCTCATTCTTCTTTCTACAAGCTTTCATTATGAATAACATGATGTTGACATGGCTCTTCTGTGTTGGACCTCCTTGATTCTCCTCATAGAACAACAACACTCGTCCTCGAGCTCACACATGTCTTCATCAAGCAAAAAGCCAACAAAGTCTAAAGGAAAAGCAAAGCTGATAGAACAAGAGATGAAGTATAAATATCAGAAGGTCAAGATGCCTGACTCATACGTAGAGAGTGATCTCGACATCAGAGACTCCGAGCTTGGGCATATTGATATGGAAGACTTTTGGCAAGGACCAATCACGCAACTAGTGGTCCGTGGATAATAAACTGGTGGGCAGTGGATTGCACTTTGCAGTTGGGCTGCCAGTAAGTGTTGTAAATAATGAGTTCATCATGTTGGTGGCTCGATGCTATAACAAGGACACAAGATGTGTCGAACATAAGGAGGAAAGATGATCATCGATATCACATAGCTTCGTCATTTTGAAATAACCTTGGGCATTCGTCATCACAGGAAATATGTCGCCATAAGCCTAGAAGACTGCAAGAAGGCATGGGATGACAATGAGGACAAATGCATGCAAATGATGAATGAGCTCTATCTTAAGAACAAAAATCCGGTGAGCAGATGGCCACAGACCATCCATCGCAGTGACTTCAATGAGGAACCGAGTGATACAATCACCTTCTGAACGAGTATTTGGGCTTCCTGATGCCCATTATTTCCATAAATGGATGTTGAGGTACTAGATACCATGAGAAAGAATGTGTCTGATCATCTTTTTGGCTAGGGAGAAATCATCAGCGACACCATCTCCCAGCAGCTCAACAGGTCCTCACAACTGGGAAGTTCTATATGAATTCCTATATTGTATACGATCTGTAGCATCAGTGAGAGATTTCACGAGGCCTAGCTCGAAATGGGGTATGGCCCCAAGTCAAAATATATGAATTCTACCCAAAGCTAAGGCTCGAGAACAAGCATCCCCAGTTCTCAAAAATCAACGACGCCTTCTTCTATGAGGTGATCTACCTATTGAGGCCGAATATGAGACATGGTCGGACCAGCCCGAGCGTGATTGCTGCCACAAAGAAATGGGGAGCATTGTTCACACAATTCCCCACATTCACATATCTTAGAGCGGTGAATTTTGAGGGTGAACCGACAAAGCTACCAAGGTATGCAGGGCCCAAGTTGATTCTCTTGGAGTTGTCAAGGCAACTAATCACATACCACGAGAAGTGCATGAAGAGAAAGAAAGGAGGAACCCCATTCCCCCTTACAGTTGGCCGATACACCTGCACCACACTGGCAAAGCACGGGAAATGTATGCTGAGATGGAATTGCTAAATTTGAAGCACAACTTCCTAAGGCCCACCTTCGATTGTCGGAGTTACCTCCCAAAGGCAAAAATTGATCCCATCCATGTTCCTGAGATCGAGGACATCTACATCGACCTGACACATGAAATAGATATCAGGTGAAAGGATCACTCCCGGTTGGCTCTGGCAGAGATCGTCCATTATGGCGTAGCCATCGTTCCAAAAGGATTCCAAGAGCCTGATCAAGAAATTGATCAAGTTTACCTTGATCTGAGATGGGGATGATTGGCCATTCGTAGAGGTCGATAGAGCCAAAGCGCCAAAGACCATTCAAGAAAGGGTTAAACCCATGTTGCAGTGCACCGAGCATTGGTGCAAACAGAATGGTCTCACCTACCTTAGAGTAGATTTCTCTACTTCTCCTTCAAGTAGAGCACCTCCAAGGCCGGCCCAGGCATCGAAAGGAAAAGGAAATGATAAGGAGGGAGAACCAAGCAAGCAATAAGAATCCCCTCAAAGCCCTCCTACTACTTCTTAGAAGCAAGTGGTCGACCTGGTGTCTCCAGGTAAAGAAGAAGAGACCACTAAAGTTTCAACGGATACATCCACTTAGGATGTGGTCACAGCTACAACTACTGAGGTACCCACCATTCCTTCTTCCGCTCCTTCTCCTCCCCTATCGTTGAAGCATCTATTCCTATGGATGTTTCTTCTTCTCTCCCTTCCTCCCTTCCATCTCCCACCTCTTCCATCTTCTCCTCTCTTACGGATCTGTCACCCAAAGTGTTCCCTCCATTCAATTAGAGATCCCTTCCATTTTCGTGTCCTTTTCTTCTCCCTGTAGTAACTTCAGGCCCCACAAGCAGCAAGCGTGTTGGACTCCTTATTGATGCCACCACCAAGCGTCTCAACGTTCTTCCTCGCTACCTCTTTAGTTTCTTCCCCTTTCACCCCGTTTCTTCTTCTATTACCTCTACTCCTTCTCCCATAAGTCCAAGTTGGATCTCGACCACTATCTGGGTCAACTCAAGAGAAAGGTTCCCATCGCACCCATGGATTTCTCCATCATTCCAAAGAAGGGACCCAAGAAGCAGAAAGCTATAACTTACTTCTCTTAGAGTACTTCTGGGGAGAGAGTCATGGAGATTACATATTTGGATCCCACCAAAGAAAAGAAAGATTTGTCTCCTACAGACTTTACAGTGACCCAAGTCACGATGGGAACCTCATCTGAAAGCCTACAAGGAGAGGCCTTATCTGTTGTAGATGCTCTTTGTAAAAAGCTTCAAGAAGCAAAAGAGGAGAAGAGAATACTCAAGGAGCAAAACAAACATCTCCTCCAAGCTTTGTAGAGAATGGACAACGCTCCTCTATGACTGCCGCCGAGCCTATTGAAGTTCTCAGTCAGGATAAGATAAATGAATATGCCAAGATTGGTGAACAAGGTGTAGCAAGTATCCTCCTGGATAGAGCGAATCCTTAGAGATAGTGAGGAAATGATCAAGAAATTCACAGTGCTCTACCAAGATATAGATCAAGAAAATAAGGAGCTACAAGTAGTAGTAGGATCCCTCTCAGGAGTTGGATAATGCCAAATTGCAACATAAAACATTCCAAGCAATGGCTAACTGTTTAGCCGATGACCTATTAAAGGTCGGTGTCATCAATCACCCGCGAGCACATAACAAAGCTCTCGTTGCTTTAGATTATCGGGTTGATCAAATGGAATATATCCTGGAGAGGATAGATAAAATCAAGGACGAAGCCCTATATGCAAAATATAACATGGAGCAGATGGTTACAAAGATGTCTCGGGATGCTTAGTGAATCGTTCACCTTGAGGGAGGTAGACGATACAATCCAGCTCTTCAAGGCTATCGCAACCCAAGGTTTGGCACCAGAGATCACTTTTGACCAAGAATCAATCAATAACCTTCTAGCTTGCCATGATTTCATTGGCTTCATGATCAAAGCGTGCGAGGAATATGCCGGGTTACCAGACAAGCTCAAGAATGAAAAGGAAACTTGCAAAGTCATTAGCGACCATTTCAAGGGTCCAGATCATAATCAACTTCAGACAATGATTAGCAAGTTTATGGAATACCGAGCTCGGTGTCACATAGCCTCTCCTGATCAGAATCAAAACATTTTTTTTAAATAAAGAGATGATGAGGAGTAGTGTCTCCTCTTGTGTACGCTTTGATCATTTTTGTAAGAATATTTAAAAAGTATGTTAGCATTTATGATGACATCATCCATGTTGCATCATGGGATGTTGCCATCCAAAACTTTCCCAAAGTCAACTTTTGACTTTTTAGATATTTTGTAGATATTTTGTAAATAGTGGTTGGTTTGCTTTTGTCTTCTTTCCTCTTCTCCTTCTATAAATACTGGAATACTTGTTGTATTCCAGGTGGACATTTTTTGTATGAAAAAGAGGTGAAGAGAAAGACTTTGTGCCTTCTTGTAACATAAGAGATATTAATATATATGTTCAGACTTTGTGCTCAATATATGTGTTATTTGCATCAGATCTTTCTTTAAGTTAGATATATGTTTTGTTCTATTGGATTCCTTCTTATCATCATCATATGTTCATCAGTATTGCTTTATTTTTTTATACGAGTAAGTTTGGCTCTATTTACTACCAGCCCAAAGCATAAACCCTCTGACCTTTCTGTCTTTGGAATTCATTTCTTTTCTCACTTCGAGATCTACCCTCCTCTGTTCCTTCCTTCCTACCTTTCCATTCATAGTTGGAACTACTCTCTTGGGATGAGATCAAAACCCCCTGAAGTTAGAATAGTGTAGATTTGCATAGATTCCTCGCTTGATAGAATAGCAATAAACCAGTTTCGCTTTGTTGCCTTAAAGAGGGGCTATGCTGTTTGCACTTTGTTGGTGTGTTTCCCCATGACATGTCTCGATCGACAAATTTTCAGACCAACATGCTCATGAGGTTGTGCTTCTTCACCATTACTATGGTTTGATGCATGATAATTCATTCCTTTTCAAAATGACTTGCTATGTTGCTTGAATTCCCGAAGCTCGGGCATGAGACTATCTACTTTGAGAGACTAAGAGGCCTCATCGATGAAATGATCCTTATTTTAATAACTTGATCCTTTCGCATGAGTTGGGATGGTCCATTTGATTCACCTCTTCCACCATACAAAGTGATGGCTTGAAGTGACTCATTGATGCAATGGAATAGCTAAATAGGTTCTAAAAAAAAATATCTTAGTAGCTCATTAATCAAGGGCTTGGTATCTTCCTTGAAGGCACTATATTAGTTTTAAAATATTGCATGTCGTAGAGTAATAGTTTTCCCCCTCCCCTTAACCTTATTTCCATGAACATGTGATTGAGCTTGGATCAGCTCGGTCTTCCTACATGAAATAGCTCGATGTTTCCTTTTCCAGAGCTCAATCTTCGTAAGGTATCTCGCATTCCCTAGGCCAATTTGGTGGTTCTTCATTCTCTGCTTGACACAAATCGACTCATTCGGTGGATGGTTGAGTCCATATCAAACTAAGATCTCCCCTCCTGGTGGAATCAAATTTTTGTATCTAAACAATTGGGTGCCCTTAATAGCTCGATGGACTCTTAACAGCCTCGGTCTTCATAAGAAGCTCACTCAAGTAATTTCATCTCATTAGTTTGGTCCAAGAGAAGCTATCTTGGTTTTGCAATGCAATACAACGTCTATTGTCTCAACATAACGTCAGCTCACCTTTATTTTAAACAGCTCAAGTGGCATTTTCCTTTAACTTGGACCCTTGAACCAAGGGCTATCTTTTGAACCTCTTGCACCCTTTTAGGAATTTGTGCAATTTGGATCCTTTAAAAAACTAGAGGGGTGTGTGAAAGTACAATCCTGGGAAGGTTTCCATTTCCTTACAAGGTGGGCCTCGTACTTTATTCTCTAAACTAAGTGAAAATCTAAACTTAGACAAGAACAAGAAGAGGAAAAAATTCCTCTGAAAACCCTCAATTCTCCATAAACCCTTATTCTTCCCTTAGAACTGAAATTTTCCTAGTTCTTTTGAGTGGCCATGACACGGCCATGAGAACCTCTCGAGTGCAAGCCTTCCCTATTCCCCAAAATTTCACCGGAGGGTGGAAATTGATAACACTAACCCTCACCCACTCACATTTAATTCAGTCCATCTCACCTACCCATTTTCATGCCCAATGCACTATGGACCCTTATCATCTCACCCATTCATGCACATTACACCCATATGTGTCACATTCTTCTATGCACTTCAAAAACTATAAAACACCACTCACCCCCATCATTCCAACCCCCTGACTCTTTGTGCACTTGATCCCATACTTGATTTTTTGCTTCTTTGCTCACATATTTTGGTATTGCAGGTCTTGGAGAGGTGAAGGTGGATCACAAAGGATAGGTTTAGCTTGTTACAACACAATTTTATTGAAAGTTCAACACGTTTTTCATTCGCAATTGAAATTATCTTGTGATCTCCATGTGATTTTTAGTGAATCGCAACTATGATTAGCATGCAACCAAGTCAGGTATACTTTCCATTTATATTCATTATTTTGTCATTTTTACTTCAATAAAATGTCTTTTATCTCCTTAAATGGTTAGGGATATGATTGAGGTAGGTCCCCTAACCACCAAAAATAACTAATAATTTTTTCAATTGTGTTTGTGTGCAGGTTATAGATTTAGATCAGGAAGATTTTACCCACTTTATTCAATAAAAACCCATAATTATCCCTCTCTTTTTCAATGGTAGTGTAAGTCCATTATTTTTATTAGCATTGATTTGGGATTGTTATATCAACTAACACATATTGTAGGTGATCTAAATATAGGCATAAATTTTTTCAACCATGGTCGGACCATTTTGGTTGTGGGTAAATTGCTTTGTTTTTCTAAATATAATTGACTTGTTTTCTTTAGTATTTTGTTTCATTACATTCTTGTTTGTTTTATTTTTCCCCAATTTTTATGTTGTATATATAACACTTGGTTTTGTAGATCTATAAAAATTTGGTCACATGCTATTCGTAATAGTGGTTGTGTTATAATTTTTCTACCAAAAATCTAATAATA
This sequence comes from Taxus wallichiana var. yunnanensis, assembly GCA_018340775.1. NCBI lineage: Eukaryota > Viridiplantae > Streptophyta > Pinopsida > Cupressales > Taxaceae > Taxus > Taxus wallichiana. The sequence goes on from CM031237.1 coordinate 365,805,780, forward strand.
TGGTTGCGGGGTAGTCGTATGTGTGATTATTCTATAATTTTGTTCATGTCAAAACATAAAAACACTTGTTTATTCTTAAGGGAAAGAATTGGGAATACACATTAAATATAGGTTCAAATGGGAGTAAATATGAGCATCCATATAATTGTGGGAAGTACTTGGTAATAATCCCTAAAAATCATTGTGATGAGTACAACAGGAACCTTGAAGTAGCTAGCACATTGAGAGAAATTTCAAAGAAAAGGGTCAACGACCCAACCTGATTGACTATTTCCACTGTGAGGTACACTCGGATGTTTTATGTGGTAACGACCCCATATTTATCGATCAAGGGTAAATTCTACGACTAGAAATTTTCTAGTGAACGGTTCTCGTTTAGATAACATTGGTAGCTAGATATATATCTTTACATAGGTAAAACTAGTGAGCCCATATTCAACCTAAAAATAAACAAAAACACCTTATTCCAATAATAAAAACACCTAATTCAATTTCCAAAGTATCTAAGTTGCATATGCAATTGTTTATTTTCCTTACAAAATTCTCCCCAGTCATACCCATTTCTAAAAGTCATTCTAAGTTATAAGTTTTCCGGTCTCCCACATTTGTAAATGTCCTGCGATTTTTCATCTCATATGGGTCAAAGCACAATGTTGTGTCCCACTTCATGTCCCAAAACGCGAGTAAGAAGTTGGGCGGGATCGGAAATCGAGGTTGTTCGTGCGAACCCCTCGAATTCAAATAATTTTAGCGTGCAAAAGAGTTATATGTAGATATTTATATAGTTTTGGGTGGCGGATTTAAGGTTTAGGGGTTCGGGCAAAGGGGGTTCACGCGACCCCCTTCACGCGAACCCCTTCACGCGAACCCCCTCGCGCAAACCCCCTATGTGGCACCTATGTGGCACCTTTGTGCACATTTTGGCACCAAATCCATTTGGAGGATAATTTTATGCCAAAATGTGCCACTTAGGTGCCACGTAATTAGGGTTAACGAATGAATAAAATTACAAAATTTTAACACAAAATATAGAATTTTATTAGCTTTCTAAAAATATAATTTCTATTTTTAAAAATATGTTTTACTATTTATTTTTTATATTTTGCTAACATATGGTATTTTAGGACAATCAATTGTACACAATCAACCCAATTTGAAAAATAGCAAAATATATCAAAAAAATTGAAAAAAATAAAATTACTATTTGTTGAAGTCTTCTTCTTACTTGTGAAAAAAATTCAATTTTGATATAAATCTTAAAAGTTATTGGCATAAACATTTGTACGCCATTTATTTGAAAATATTTTTACTAAATAATTAATTAAAAAAATATAAGTCAAAAAATATGAAAATTTGACAGCACCTCAAAATTCAAATCTTAAACATATATCTAAAATTTCATGGTGAAAAAATAAATTTTCATTTAAAAAAACCACCCAGGGACAGTCATTCCTCTTTTATAACATAAGAAACAACGTATGAATAAAATTAAGAAACCATTTTTTTGTAATTTTTTTATAAAAAATTTACATGTATTCTACACTCTAAATACAACATTTCGTTAGTTTGTGGAATTTCATGAATGTGTATGGTTTTATGGCTATTACCTTTAGAAAATCAATGAAACTGAAAATTCATGTTTATAATGGTACAAAACATACCAAAAAGTGGGACATTTTATTGTGCTTTTACCCATATTTTTCTAGACTCGATTCATTGTTGTGAAAACTCTATGATTTTCCATCATTGACATTTCCTACATTTCGACATTTTTCAAAATTTTCCCAAAGTCGGTCACAACAACGAATACCCTATGATTTTTATTCATATCATCTTTCCATTTTTCTTTCATTTTATTCTTCGTGCTCATTATTTTCACTCATGTTTCATAGTCCTAGTCGAAGGTATGATTGTCATTCCTCATGGATTCTAGTCACCTACATGCTCATTATCACCCCAAATTTCTCGAATAACACCTCCTTGACTGCATTGCCAATTTTTACTCCAAACACTTTGGGGGAATTCCACCCACACTTGAATTATCAAACAATCGAAAATCCTATCAACCCCATTGTATCATGCCACCCCTATCCCTTTGCATTTCAAAATTCCCACATTTAAAAAATTTGATGGCACCAAGGACCCCAACACCACTTGTATATATTCCACTATGCATGCCACCTCATTCAACATGACACACTCCTCAACACATTCCCACTTTCACTCGGTGACTAAGTACTTGACTGGTATTCCCACCTCCCACAACATAACATTTACACATTCACACAATTTTTGACTAATTCTTATCCCACTTCTCCATCCATATTTCACCCAAAGCAACACTAATTGACCTTCACATGTTTCTCTAATCCCATAATGAGTCCATCCTTGGATTTTTGTGTACTAGTGTGAACTTGTTCACTGCCTCCTATTTCCACTCCCACAATTTGAGCTCATTGACCTCTTTTCAAAAATTTACGTCCCTCACATCTCACACCACTTAAAAATTCATCCACTACACAAATTTGATGAGGTCGTGTACATGAAATAACACCTTGAGGATATACACCTTGGTCATATCTTCCTTGTCGCATGTTTCAATTTCCCCCCTCCTAATACACCATCACACTCCCATGTTCACAATTTCATCTAACTAGATCCTCCTCACCTCTCATCTCCTTCTACACCCACATCTTCACATTCATTGCATTCTCCTAGGGCTCATAGCTTCATCCAACCCCCTCGTAAATTCACTCCTTTGACCAAGTCACTTTATTCTATTCTCCACAAGTTTCTTGATGCCCATATCATCACTCTCCCTCCCATACCACCCCCACCATTGTGGTGTGCCTCCCATGAAACATGTGTCTATCATCGTACTAACAATCATTCTAATAACTCATGTCCCCAACTTCACAACCTCATTCAAGACCTTATCGACAAGGGGTACATTGTTGTTGAGCCTCCATCTCCTCTAACTTCACCTACTAACACCAATCCAATCACTTCCCACAATACTACTATTCCCACTTCTTCCCCATGTGTCATGTCTCCATCATCCGAATCATCATTTTCCACTATCTCTCAATCACCATGCACACCTAGTGTCTCCTCATCTATGTCATCCCCTTCTCAATATCCACCATCACATGCTTCCACTTTGTAACCGGTCTCATGATCCTCCTTTCCATGTTTGTCCATATTTCCATCATCTATATAGTCATTTGGTTATATCTTTCCCACCACATCCTCTAATTCATCACTTGGTTCGATCGTCTACACTCCACTTATCACACAACCCATTACCATACCTACATTGCACTCTTCATCACATATGGTTCCATTCATCACTTCATCTATCTTACGAGACATCTTCCATAAGCATTTAAATTACTTCATCATCACTCATTCGGACACCATTCTTTCCACATACACCTCGATTACATCTTATACTATATATTGTATTCATTCACACTCCTCTTGTATATATTCCCTACCATTTATATCCACTTGTTCCTCCATCTCTTCCTCAGTAATTCATCTTCACTTTCTCTCATTTCTCCACTTCTTTTAGAATATTCTTAGACATGCACCTTCTTACCTCCTTCACCGTTCATTCAAGCACCCTTATTATTATCGAATCCTACTTCATTATCATCATCTATCATGACCACACAACCATTTGTTCTTACACATTTGCCTCACAAGCCTCCTCCACATCTAATTAAACTTTCAAATATTTTTTATTTTCTCACACATTCTCATTTGTTTGGCATCCCCTCTTACACACCCCTTCCTATTTCATGTAATCATCCTCTCATCACACTGTAGACACAAAATCAAACACTTAGGTACATTTCTTGGTCCTAAAATCACACTTGCATTCATATGATTCATGAGTGAGAAAACTAGTAATTGACATATATGTTTAGCCTCTTTGCTTGGTTTCTTGTCTTCTTTCTAGTGTTTTACACCCTATAGCCCCGATCAGTTTACTTTACTTGTTTATATTTTATGAATTTGGACACTAGCACACATGTGCATGTGTCCGTGTGGGTGCCCCTGACCATTTTCTATCTTACTCTCTTATTTTGGGTCTCTTTTATCTTTTGGGCATCTTATTTTCTTATGGGTCGGCTCTACACATCGAGTTGTTTATTACAAAATTCAACCAAGGGAATCATATAAATACAAATATATGTGACCAAAATAAGGGACCAAGCTCTAAGCATCTATTATCATCACCTAATATTGCATCCAAAGGCATCTAAGAGCATCAAAGGCATCCATCTAGAATCCATTTAAGGGACAAGGGAGTGAATTTTTGCATACACTACATAGGAAGGGGAAGTTTATTATTCCATCCACACATCTATTTAGATTAATACATCTAGTTATCACTCACTATCACATGCACTTGCATGAGGAATATTAGGGCACGATTCTTTCACACGTGCACAAGAACTACATGAAGTTTGAGATGTAGTGCAACACTCAGTTGTAAGTTCACTCAGTCGGGTGACCTCTCGGGGTCAACTCGACTCGCCATATGCATCTTTATTTTTGGGATTTGGTGTAGTTTGAGGTTTTATAGGTGAACATATCTTTGTAAGTTATAGGCACATTTAGTGATCAAGGTGTGACATACAAGCGACAAAATTGAATATCAACGAAACTTGTGTAAATAAAATTGACCATTTTCGCACTCGGGCACCCAATGTAGACTATGGGGCCTAGGCGCCCGACCCAATCCAGATCCCTAGTCCAGATTATCAAACATATCCAAATTTTATCGAGCACGATTATGACAGCTTTTCCCTTCATGTTCATCAATTTTCTAATCAAGATCAATTACATGAATAGTGTGAATCAACTAAGTCCTTTTCTCTCTCTTTCACTTAGGGTTTTGTATTTTACTATCTTATTTCTTGTGTCAAATATGTACTTTAGCATTTATTTATTATACGTGACTATATAATTAGGGTTTATACAAAATTATTAATTAAATTAAATAATTTTGTGAACATCACTCGTGATCGGTTATTTGGATCCCTATTCTATCGGTTCTTTCATGACTCTTAAGGTTTCTCAAGTCTCCTTGAATCAATTGCTTCAAATGCACCCATCTTGAAAATATGTTCTCCAAAACCCTAGACACTATGTATCTTCCTCACACTACACCACCCACTCTAGTAAGGGATATTTTTTATCATCTATCCGATCACTCTATCACTCCTAATCCTCCATCCAATTAACCCATCCTAGAATTCATTCAAGCTTTACATTATTTATTTCACGAAAAAATTCAAGCTATAGAAACAACGATTACATCTCTTAAATTTGAAATCCAACATCTCAAAGATGTTTATCAAGCTCATGCCGTTCTTCTTCTTCTCCTCATCCTAATTATATGTTTGCTACAAGTGCTCATATAAGTGAACCTCAAGTCTTTCCATTACCCACACCTCTCAAATTTTATCACAATGTTAAGCAACATGATATTCTTCCCCACCTCATCACTCATCAATTGATCAATTTTCCATCTACTCATTACTATCTTCCTTATCGGCTTGTATAATATTAAGGTCCTCCATATTGCATTTATCATCGAATTAATAGACATAATGACAATAATTTATATGCTCTACAATAACAAATTGACCACCTTAAGCATTATGGTATCATTTACTTTGCTACAAAAAATGTTGTTACATGTTCATCTCCAATTGTTACATCCCATTGGGTTTCTAAATCTGATTCATTTATGTCTAATGAGCATCATGCCATCACTTCTAATGTTCCTTCTTTGGTCACTCAAGCATCGCCTATACAACCCACTCCAACTAAGAAATCAACTCTCAAGGTCCGTCCTCCATCACCTCCTCCCACTAATTCTTCTACCACGTAACCAACTCCTAAGCAACCTCCTCTAAAAATTGGTTCATCACCTCCTCCTACAATGATTGTAGGATGTGTGGGAGGATCTTGCTCAAAGTATCTTTTTCCTTGGCTCTTGTGACCTCTTTATCACTATTGCTTTCAATTAAGATTTTTTCTTTTGTACTAGTTGACCTAATTACGTGAGTAGGTGCAGTATGTTAGATTAGGATACCATCAACATTATATTACCCTTCATCGCCCTCCATATTTTGTATCATCTCTTGGTGTGTTGTTACTTCATCCCGGGGCATCTTGTCATTGCTTTCTTATCCCTACCTTAACCAATGTTGTCGGTCATCTTCCATAGTTCCTGGAGTTGAATCACCTAGATGTAATAGCTCCTTCTCTATTGCATTGTGCCATTGATCTTCAAATCACATCCTTTAAAGGGTGTGCTCGTCCAGGGAATCAATGGCTCGATCTTGATATCTTCTTGTCCTTACTATGTCTTGTGTCGCCCATGCTCCAAAGCGTTTAGCCTTCTATTGGAAATGTTTTAATTCCCATGTCAACCATCATTTTATTAATCTCTAATGGTATGTGATTTAGGAATGATCCCCACGACTCTCTAATGAATTTGAATTATGCTTCATCAGTACAAAAGAACATTAAAAATAAATACTCAATGATATAGCTTCTAAGCATTCCTTCCCACCAACATCCTACCATGCATGTCCATCTCACATCATGTCTCACAAGTCTCCTTGTGTGTTCGGAAGTCCACGGATGCTTTCGACCCAAATTTTGGCTTTTTCCCAAGCTAAAGTAGGCAGCTAACCATGCATGTAGATGAACTGAAATCTCACAGAAAAATTGCTCGTATAGGTTGGATTTGACCCACACTCATGGTGAACAATCTGTGCGGCTCAGTTGTCGTTCACTAAATGCATCTTCAATGGCGTGTAGAAGACATCGATGTTCTCTTGTGTTAACCAAAGCATCTTTTGTCCACTTTATCCTCGCATTTTAACGAAGGTCCTGAAACAAAACCAAAATGTTGGGATTCTAGTGTACTCCACCTATGTACCCATGTGTGCAAGAATATAACAACCTATGCATGTAAGTTTACACTTACCCTCTGCACGGGCCTATCGCGTTATAGTGTGGTTTAAGGTGCACTCACCTAAAGCGTGAATAGTCTCCAAGTCCCATAAAGGTTAGCAATATTGAAGTGGATATGTTAGTAAGTAACTAGTTTGAGAGCATGAATGAATATCAAAGTCAATTATCAACCAAGCCAAATAGTTCTCATATATTAATCACTAATAGCCCAATTACACTCATGATATTACAATTTCCTTCATACTCGACCATCTCATTAGTTCAAAAGATATAAGGTCATGCCTTCTAGCTCTCATACTCCCTACCTTTATGTATATTTGTCCTTGTGTATTTATCTCTTTACAATGGTTCCCTCATGGGTATTTATACTAGTATGGACTTTCCCTTCACTAGTCTTACAAGTGCTAAAAATAGCCTCTAAATCACAATTGTAAGTCTAACTAGTACTTTTAGGTGGTGGACATAAATATCCACTTGTTACCTTACCCATGCTCTGCATGGGTACACTCTTGGAGGTTCCCTGCTTATGTTTATTACAATTCCAATTTTAACCAATGTCTTCGTTGGCTCCATGCAAGTGATTAAACCTGTGACTTGAACTCTATCTTTGGTCTCATGTTTATCTTTATCCTCTCTTTTTTCATGTATTTGTCATAGCTTATCCTCTTACATGTGCCCCTTTCTTTGTTGGTGTTGGACTTATGTTTCACGACCTCTAGTTCCTTTCACGCGTGTCTTTCCTTTATCTTGCTCCCTTACGCGCCTATTCCTCCTTTTGGTGTGTGTGCTTCCCCATTTCTACAAAGCACATAACCTCCCAAATTTTCCACATGTCCCTTAAAAGAATGGTGGATCACGAATAAAGTATGTTTAGCTCGTAAGGACTTAAATAATAAATAATACAAAAATCATAGGCCCAACAAAGTGATATATATTGAATGATGTGTCATCCATGGCCAATAACAATTGGTTCGGTGACCATCTGCGTAGTGGCACTTATCGTGGGGAAGTATCATGGACGGAGGGAAAAAATGACTTCCCTCCCAACACTCTTCCGCATTTGTTTGTAGGACACCTAAATCTTCATAGTATTCACATTGGTTTGTGAATTGATCACACTCGACCCCTCTTTCCATCTCTTAACAAAAAATTTCCAAGGCAAGTAATACATAAGAACATTCTATTCTTTTTCTCTCGGCATTTAGGTGTACTCTATCCTTGATTCACATGTTTACTTTTATACATTTCTATTATAATTTCTCTAAGTTAAAGTTAAATTTCATATACTATAGCATTGCCTACATTATTCTTATTTTACGGTGTATGTCCTTATCCGACAAAAGTCAACACAATTGGAATAAGAAGAAATCTCAAGCACAAAATGCTCAAAAAAGGCAATATTCAGTTACAAACACAAGAATCCTTTTCACTGTATGCACAAGTCACCCCTAGGGTCCTTATCCCTCTTAGACTCCATGATACACATCCTACAATTTCCATTTGGCATGTTATCGATTACAATCTTCTTTGGCTCTCCACAAGCACGTTCTTCTTATCTAATTTATGCTACCAAATATTCATTCACTAGCATAAAGTGGGGGAAAATGTAGACATAAAATTATGCACTTATTACTATTACATTATACCTCTAGTATGTCGTTATATGCATGATTCATAAGCGAGAAAACTAGACATTGACAACACTTGTTTTGCTTTACATTGACATTGTTTTATCTTTCCATGATTTCGTCATATGCTTTTCTAAAACTATCGTTGTAATTTTTTAGACATCACACAATGTGTTACTCAATTGAGCATTTCACGATTTATATTTCAAACTCTCTAGACATATGCACCTAGTAAGGGACAATAGCGATCAATGTTATTATCCCCATGTGGGCGCTCTTGTCCCTTCGCTTGGTTATTATGTTTTAAAAATGATCCATCACTTGTTTATATTTTCTAAGTTTATATTTATCACTTTGGGTCAGCTTCTAGTGTTGTTAATGTCAAAATTCAAGCAAAGGAATCATATATATACACAACCTACTAACTATTATATAAGGGGCAACAAGGTTATTACTTCTTATCTACTTGCTTGGATAAAAGGAACACTTTGGAGGATTGCATTTTGGGCTGCAATATTCATTGCATAGGAAGAGAAAATTCTAAATTCCATGACACACATCATTTGGGGAAAATTAGTTGTAGCCCACTAACTTGGTACAACTTGTACACGGAAAACCTAGTTTAAAGGGACACGACTCTATAACACACACATACACACACTAGAACTACATTAAGTTTGAAATGTAGTGCAGTGTTTGGTGGCAATCACATTGGGGTGACTGTCAAGGTCAGTCCGACTCTACCATATGCATATTTTATTTAATATAATGTGTGCTTGAGCCTTGTGCAGGTAGTTAGGGTTTGTTTTGTAGGTACGGGGTGACATGATAATCCTAAAGTGAATTATATGTGACATAGAGAAAAGTTAAGGTGACACTATTAGACACTAAAAGGACTAGATTTGTATTCTTTTTCAGGACACTAGCACCCATATCGACACTACCACCCCAGGGTGATCCTGTCCATACCAGCGCTACTATGTAATACACTTGTCGATCATTGTCTCCCTGGGAAGCATGCACAGTCCATATTGAGCCTTTTCTACCATCATTCTAGCCCAGATTCAAGTATAGACAATCGATATCAACTAAGGCACTCTCATCCTCATGTTACTTGTAATTTCTTATCATTGCATGTTTGTATATTTTGTACTTCCGAGATATCCGATTGATCACCAATTCTTTGATTAATATTTAAATTTTAGTTAAATCAATTAGGTAATGCATCTTGAGTGACATTAGCTTAGTTTGTTCTCTAGTTAGTCTTTCACAAAATAACTCAAAAGAAGGCATTTAAAACTAATCTCAAGTACATCCATTATAGAATAGAAAGTACATGCAAAAACACATAAAGGACCTTTTAACTTAGAAAGAATAAAAAAATTACCTTTTATCCTTCTTGTTTATTCTAGCCAACTTTCAATTGTAATTTTGCTAGGAACTCCTTGATTGGGAAAATATGAGGGCAAGTGTGGACAATTTTGCTTAAAGTTTGTAACATTTTGAATTCATTCACTTTACCAAATAATTTCCCAAATGTGTTCCATGCTTCCTTTGAGGACTTGGCATCAATGATGTGAAACATCGGGGTATTTGAAACATTGAGGTCGATCAACCCAAGGGCCTTGTCTTGTTACCACACAGCATATTTATCTTTATCTAATGTAAATGGAATGGAGTCTTAAAATACTTTCCATATACCCCATGACTAGAGAAGTGCTTGTATTAGCTTCCACACATGATAATTAAATAGTGTTGACCACATTTAATTATCATGTGTGGAAGCTAATACAAAAGGCAACACAATTGGAACAAGGAGCAATCTCAAGCATAGAATGCTCGAGCAAAGGCAATATTCGATTCAAAATCATGAATCCTTTTCACCTTTGCATGTACAAGTCACCCCTAGGGTCCTTATCCCCTCTTAGACTCCACAATACACATCCTACAATTTCCATTTGGCACGTTAATAGTTACAATCTTCTTTGGCTCTCCACAAGGTACTTTCTTCTTATCTAATTTATGCTACCAAAAATTCATTTACCAACATAAAGTGGGGAAAATGTAGACATAAAATTATGCACTTATTACTATTACATTACACCTCTAGTATGTCGTTATATGCATGATTCCTAAGAAAGAAAACTATACATTAATAACACTTATTTTGCTTTACATTGACATTGTTTTATCTTTCCATGATTTTGTCCTCTCGCTTTTCTATAACTATCGTTGTAATTTTTAGACATCACACAATGTGTTACTCAACTGAGAATTTCACTATTTGTCTTTCGAACTCTTCGGACACGGGTGCCTAAGTAAGGGACAATAGTGGTCAATGTTATTGTTCCCATGTGGGCGCTCATGTCCCCGTGTGAGCACTCATGTCCCTTCGTTTGGTTCTTATATTTTAAAAATGACCCATCACTTGTTTATCTTTTCTAAGTTTATATTGATCACTTTGGGTCGGCTTCTAGTGTTGTTAATGTCAAAATTCAAGCAAAGGAATCATATATATATACACAACCTACTAATTATTCTAAGGGGAAACTAGGCTATTACTTTCTATCTACTGCTTGGGCAAAAGGAACACTTGAGGACTACATTTTGGGCTGAAATATTCACTTTGCATGGGAAGGGAAATTTCTAAATTCCACGACACACATCATCTTGGGGAAATTAGTTGTAGCCCACTAACTTGGTACAACTTGCGGTAGGGCGACCTAGTTTCAAGGACACACACACACACACACACACACACACACACACACACACACACACACAGTCTGACCGTAACCAATTTTGAAATTTAGTGTAGTGTTTGGTGATAATCACATTGGGGTGACCGTCGCCAAGTTCAATCTAACTCAATCATATGCATATTTTATTTAGTCTAATGCGTGCTTGAGCCTTGTGTAGGTAGTTAGGGTGCATTTACAGGTGCGGGGTTCGGATGATAATCCTAAAGCGAAGTAGATGTGACATAGAGAAAAGTTAAGGTGACACTATCAAACACTAAAAGAACTAGATTTACATTCTTTATCGGGACACTAGCGCCCCGGAGATCATGTTCATACTCGGGTGTTACTTTCTAACACACTTGTAGATCATTGTCTCCCAAGTGAAGCATGCATAGTCCATATTGAGCCCATTTCTACCATCATCCCAGCCCATATTCAAGATGAGACAATCACATATCAACTAAGTCGCTCTCATCCTCTTGTTATGTGTACTTTCTCGTCAATGTGAGTTTGTATATTGTGTGCTCCTGATATATCTGATTGATCACCAGTTCTTTGATTAAGATTTAAATTTTAGTTAAATCAATTAGGCAATGCATCAAGTGACATTAGCTTAGTTTGTTCTCTAGTTAGTCTTTCACAAAACAACTCAAAAGAAGGCATTTAAAACTAATCTCCAAGTACATCCATTGTAGAATAGAAAGTACATGCAAAAACATAGAAAGGACCTTTTAACTTAGAAAGAGTCAAAAAATTACCTTTTATCCTTTTTGTCTATTCCACTAGCTTTCAATTGTGACCAAGAAAACTTGAATTTTGCCAGGAACTCCTTGATTGGGGAAATATGAGGGTGAGTGTGGACAATTTTGCTTAAAGCTGCAACATTTTGAATTCCTTCACTTTACCAAATAATTTCCCAAATGTGTCCCACACTTCCTTTGAGGAATTGGCATTGATGATGTGAAACATCAGGGTATTTGAGACGTTGAGGTCGATCAACCCAAGGGCCTTGTCTTGTTTGCACACATAGGCATATTTATCTTTATCTAATGTAAATCTCGGAATGGAGTCTTAAAATAGTTTCCATAGACCCCATGACTAGAGAAGCTTTTGTATTAGCTTCCACACATGATAATTAAATAGCATTGACTAGAGAAGTTTTTATATATATGAAGCAGAAGAAGAGTGGTGAAATGTGTGATGAATGCAAAGCCACTTCAAGTAGACTACCTCCAAAAAGCACTCAACTAAGAACTCAACCTAAAATTTGATGCCTTACAACTACCTAGCTCCTATATATAAATAACATTACATTGGGGCAACACTAAACACTTATGAAGCTAACTACCTAGAAATTATAAAATCTAGAAACTACTATATGACTTAGCCAAAGGTTATGTATACCACAAGTTGACCACTCCATTACCCACAAAATATAAGAACACATGTAAGGATAAAGGCATAATAACATCCTCACATCACACACTGAGGAGATTCTTGACATTTATAAACAATGTGGCACCAAACTTACATCCATGGGACTTGGTACTGGCCCAAACATCCTCACACCACACACTAAGGAGGAGATTCTTGGCATTTATAAGCAATGTGACACCAAACTTACATCCATGGGGCTTGGATATTGGCCTAATCGAGCTCCCTAAAAGGGGTAATCCAATTCATCATGCTCCTACAAACTAGTCATATTATGCATTTAATTCAATTCAATTATTGTTGAACACCCATATTCTATTAGTTAGTTTTTCACTTAGTTAGAACTTGGCCTTTTTCCCTTTTTCACCCAAGATTGATAGTCAAATGTTCCTTTGTAGTTGGTTTTCTCTTACAGTGGACTTAAATTCATTGCACACCATTTGAGACTAGATTGGTTTTAAATGGAAGTAGTAATCAATCACTCTGTTATCTTCATTTTTCTTGAGAAACTCGAATTTAGTAAAAATAATGATTCGATATATCTATCATAGACAAACTCCATAAGACATTAGATCTCCATTGACCATATGTTAAGATTTAAAAGTTTGTTACTTGATCATTTAACAAGTGATTTTAGAGGCTTTGTCAAAAGTATTGGTTGGCTAAAAGTGTTATCATTGGAAAGGAGCTGCTACTTTCAATTCTAATGATGCCATTATAAGATTTTTATCGTAGTAATATATCTAAGATTGATGGGGCATTCACAATGATCTGGTGATAAAAGAAAATAACTACTCAAAGCTCCCGGTTTATGCTAGGTCAACCGGGAGGTTATTTGGTCCCAGACAGTTACATATTATTTATCTTTTACCTATGAACCTAAAGCCATGAGTTGCTTTGTATGAAGTTGCAACAAAATCACTTGGTAGATTAAACGGGTAGAAAACCAAACCCTACATAAACCCCTGCAAACATTTTTTTGACTAGTAAGTATTAGAAGCTAATGAACAAAATAAAGTATAAGACGCTACAAATCAGAAAATCTATGAAGCCTGAAATCACTGCTCCATTATTTTGATGAAAAGATTTAACTTCCTTGAGAGATTAATAGAACAAGTATCAATAAGTTAAAAATATATATCGAAAATTGCTACAATTTAATTGTACAAACTGTAAAACTTGTCGTAGAAGCTTGTTTTGTAGAGTCCCCACACAACCTTCACGCTTTAATATATATAAATGCTAGTTACACCCTGAGATAATAATGTGGCGAAGGGTTACTTGCACTCTAACGTGTTTTAGAAAGAAATAATAACACCACATTACGAAAAGTAATACGTAACATTAAGAATCCAAGTGTCCGTTACCAAAACGTATGATCATGAAATGGTTTGATAATTAGCAATTGTACGCGAGTATTGTGATGTGAATGTCGAAAGGGATGAGGTGAAAGAAAAAAAAATTTGGAAAAGGGAAGGAAAAGAAGAAGCATAGTTGTGTTGGTTAAGGTATTTGATTTGTCAGTTATATGGAGGAAGAGAGAGTGGGATAGAAGATAAAATTAGTACAGTGGGTGGTGCCATAGTGTGTGGTAATGTTAGGGAGGAGTAACTATTTATGGTGATTGTTTAAAGGAAAGTACTTGAAATGTGATTGAAGAGAATGGGAAAAAATCAATAGTCCTATTGATGTCATATATCAACAAGCATTAGAGTCAAGGATTGCAATTGGATGGTGTTCAATTTGTTAGATAAGACAAAGACATGAATGAAAAGTTAGAAATAAGGTGGTAATTAAATACCTACATGTCTCACACCTATTTCATGGCTGGAATAGTTCTTACCAAAATAATATTTGTTATTTGTGCTTGACATTATTGTCTTCATGTCACTTGCATCATTCATGTGAGTGCAAGTTGTGATTAAAGAGTCAAAATAGAAAATGTGGGAAATTCAATAGGTTACTTTCAAAACCCAACCACAATGTTTGCTCCTTAGTTTCCCCCTTTCAATTGCAAGGTTGAGTAAATGTAGGAAAGCAAGAAATATGCAAACAACCATCTCTGAATAAAACTTACGATTCTTGTCCCCAATTGACAGGTGAATGTGAAAACATGGTATTGGGTGGTCATGAGCCTCCTCCATAATGCAATTGTACAGGTAATGGAGTTGGTTAGAAATCAAACTTCCACAACCGACATTTCCAGAATCGGTGGCATCATCTCCGGCCATCGATACTCCCAGTGGTGCCATCCATCTATGAGCATCGGTGTCAAGGATCACAAATGGGTGGGTTTCAATTTGTTAGATAAGACAAAGACATGAATGGAAAGTTAGAAAAAATTGGAATTAAATACGTACATGTCCGACACCTATTCCATGGGTGAAATCGTTCTTACCAAGATAAATTTTATTATATATAGCTAGCAGGATAACGATAAGGGTTTTTATCAATAACATTTCTAGCGAAGAAGGTGATAAAAATATGCTAGTGTCGATGATACAACAACATGAGTCGGGATCATACCGGGGTCGACACCTATTCCATGGGTGAAATCGTTCTTACCAAGATAAATTTTATTATATATAGCTAGTAGGATAACGATAAGGGTTTTTATCAACAACATTTCTAGCGAAGACGGTCATAAAAATATGCTAGCATCAATGATACAACAAAGACATGAGTCGGGATCATACCTGGGGGGAATTTGACGGAACGGATTCTCTTCATTCCTTGGTAACAAAGGCCAAGAAATATGTGTAAGCTCCATATTGGATTAAAAAGACCTTGTTTATAAAAATCTTTATGTTTACTTTTGTATATATATGAATTTAGGAATTGGTATTTTAAATAAAAAGGATAAGATATGTGAAGCTATACATATTTGTAAAAGCAAGAAAGTGTTTCAATATATAATTTGTCGGTGGTTGTATGACTCTCTCTTCGTTATATAGTAATACACATGTAATTTCCATGAACTTTTTCAGCCAAAAAAATTATCGAAAAGTTTTATTCATCAAAAGATAGAAACCATAAATCAGATGCAAAAAAAGGTTGCGATGTGAAAACGAAGGGAATGGGTCAAAGAATTGAAAATTGAGGGAGAAAAACACTACACGAGGAAGAGGGGAAACAAAGAAGGGTTTGAGGGAGGAGAATCTTAAGGGTAGGAAAATTGTTGGGGGAATGTATGTGAAACATTGCTGTTATGACCGATTACATACAAACCACGCACTTATTTTGGCAATCGTTTAAATTGGAGAAAAGGGGGTGGAGCAAGTTATCTGTCAACAATGGCATCCCTTGTGATTTGAGGGTAGTTAGAACACATTTCAATTTAAGGGGAATTATATTCTTTGTGTTTTGATACATTTTAGAGATAGGGACACGTGGAGTGGACTCATCATCCCAAGTCAAGTCATTACAGTTGTTGAATTTGATAACCACAAAACAAAGGGTCGATCATGTGGTTTTGTGTCATCTTTATAGACCATTATCTTATGTCATTCTCCATTCTCTCCTAGGCAATAATAGGTATCATTTGTAAGAGTTTACCTTGTGGATTTGTAGCCAAGATGTGTATTTGTAGCCAAGACTTTATCCTTAACATTTGAGGTTCTTAACACCGAATAAATTTGAAGTATTGTCATATGTATCTATATCAGGAAAGGTTTTCACGATGACTACTCTTGCATCGAATTAACCACAGCTAGAAATTTTATCACCAAGGTTTGAACACATGACCTAATACTACTCTTATCATGATTACCCTGCTAGCTTGTTCGACAAATATATGAAAACACTAATCATTCTTTGAGTGGAATTCATTGGTGTATTGCATGGAGAGGTGGGTTGGTTGGTCACATTGCAAAGTTTCCATCGTCATCGCTTGTAGATAGGGAACTTGCATATGTTTGACTTCCAAACTATACATGTGTTAGATATAGAAACTATATCTTAAGGGTTCCTTCTATCATCAATTTCATGGACATTTTTAGTTGGGTTTTTATTTAGCGATTAAGGTAGAAACTATGGTTTCCCATTCAATTGATTGGTTTGAAAATTATAATTTAGTTTATTTATCATGGCAATTTATATTAATGGTGCAAGCCTTCATAGATCATTTGTTTCCTAGTCCATTATTAAGGCATGATACAAAAACTCTATGTTATAGTTCCTTCTATTGTCAATTTCATGCACATTTTTAATTAGTTTTTTATTTAGCGATAAAGGTAGAAATTATGGTTTCCTTCATCAATGGTCTTAACAACATTTTCCGTGAATGACCACCAACACAAAACTTTGTTGATCCATTTATCCTACTCGATCGTGCATTTCCCCAACGCGTGTTAGACACAACCACTGAAAAATCATGTCTGGAAATGATTATTGACATAATTAATGTTTGAGGCATTGTAAAAAGAGAAAAAATGTGCTCTTGGGTCCTCCTTCAATGCTTTATCTCATCTAAGATTATAAATAGGGAATGCTTTAGTTTGAAGATTATAATTCAATCAATCAATTTGAAAGATTATAATTTGGTTTATTTATCATGGCACTTAATATCAATGGTGCAAGTCTTCATAGATCATTTGTTGTCTAACCCATTTCTAAGGCATGAAAAGACATTTGTAACGAAATATAAAAATGCTCACTACTCAGGAGAGTGTAACACTCAAAATCTTGACAAAAATGATGGATTGGAAATTTTCATGAAAGATGAAATGTTTGGAATTTTTAAAAGTAATTTTTTTTTGCATCCCCAAAATTCATCGGACAAATTGTGCATACTGAGGAAAATTGAATTATCTTTAATGAAGAAAATTGGTGATAAAGAAAAGGAGACACACGCCCGATGGTGAATGAGATTGAATTAGTGGCGTGTGAGGGATGTGGGTTGAAGGAGGGATGCACGCTCACTTACATAGCTCACATACATGACTGGTTCTATGAATGTTGGGTTTGTGGGCTACATACTGAAGTTGTACAAGTGGAGATGTATATGGATAACATAATTATCGGTACGAAGAACACACTCTAGACACATAAGTTTTGGATGCGATCTAGGTCCGATGTAGACATTGTTCTATCATACCCTCTGTCATACCGGCTTGTGGGAACTGCTATTGTCTGAGCCCCTGTTGTAGAATTTGCCCCATCCCTAGCATGTACCTCTACATAGGGAGTACTTCCCCTACTGGGAGACGCTGGAGGCTATTCTCCCCAAAGAATGCATCGCATGCATAAAACCGGCCCATAAAAAACACCATATAGACATGCATGTGCATGCATGGGTGGGACCCACATGTCGTGAATCACATCATTGGTTTCTTGTTTTTTGAATTTACCCGATTGAAATGAGATGGTGGCATGTGACAAGCAGTAGGCGGATTGGTAGGCACCTTTGTTAGTGAAGAGTAGGTTGCGGGTTCAAACCCCTATAGGCGCTAAAACACAAAACACACTCTATTTTTCAACAGTACCAAAATCGCAAAAAAAAACTAATTGCAGAGCCTCGCACCACGTGGAAACGCATGTGCATGACGGTCACGATGATGTTGTCTATGGTTGGTTTTATGTATGCAATGTATTATGTGGGGAGAATAGCCCTCACCCCGGGAAACAACCAATTTAAGCTCTAATATACATGTGTTGTTCTAGACCCTTTCTTTCTACTTTCTTTCCGTATTTCGTTTGAACCTCTCCTTTATAATTTGATATCCCCATGTCACTTTGTATATCTCGTTGAAATCTTGCTCTAAACAAGACCTAGATAAGTTGTTCCAACACCTTAAAACTCACTTTGAAAAGGGACCCCGATACCCTACCCCAAAGTTTTCTATTTATGGCGAGATCTCTTACACTGGGCAAATGGATTGTTTAGAGGAACGAAAAAGTGTTTATGCATATTATGTCTAACTTACCATATATTGTAAACAATGTGTGAGCCCAAACTAGAGAAACATACCTAGTATATGGAGTCGAGGCACCATCCTATAGTGGTCACGCTTGTCACGACCTTCAAAACAATTACGATCCTTCACACCTTTAGCCATAGATTTCCCTTGTAGAGGTTTGAGTGCTTCCATGCACACTTATTGCAACAATCTGCTTCCACTTCCATGACAACTTTGAGATCCAAAGAATTCTAACTTGTAAAGATGTTGCATGTTCAACCTAGTGTCGCGCCTCTCTTTCACAAATACAACAGTGTATTCTCCATCTCATGCAAGGCAAAAGAAGGAAACAGTTTACAACAAAATCGCTCCTCAACGATTTGTTGATGGGGTGCAGGTGTAGTGGTTAAGACGGACGGTTGCATCCGGCTCCACCCAGGTTCAAATCCCACTTAGGCACAATACCCGTTCGAGTGGTAATGTCTCGAGGTGGCACGGTTGGTGATTGATTTAGCATAGGTAGATTTTGGGTCAAGATTGTCTCGCGCTAGAAGTGTGTTCATGTGTGGTGGATCTGGTTCGCTAATTGTTGAGCTTAAATGCTATATCTTGGTTGAATGTACTCTAGTTCATAGCTCCGGTCAAAAGCATTTATCTATCTAAAAAAATTGCCCTCAACGACTCACCAAGTTGGCATAGGCTTTTGTTTTGGTTAAGGACACGTGGCATAATCTTCTTTAATTTATGTACATGCTTCAAAATAGTATATCCATCCTAACTAATGGTCAAAATAGTCGAACATGATTTAAGGATGTCACATTACAAAAGAATTTAGAGTCCCATTGATTATTTGCAAATGATACTATTCTTGTGGGTGGAGGCTCAAAATGGTAGAAAAGCCCTCAATATTTTGGGGTTACTTAATGAACAAAACTTAATCTTGATAAATCAGCAACGATAATAACTCATAGCAGTCACGTTGTTATAGAACAATTTCCCACAAATAACATGGATTATTGGAAACCCCAACAGAGGTTATCATCAAGTTCGACTTTGATGATGTCTCAAAGGGTAAGCCTGAAAACCAGGAGCTGGAGGGATTTTAAATGATGGTACTAAGAAATAATAGCTAATTTATCATGAACTCCAGACATAGACTGAATTGTGAAGCTATAGTAGTTAATCTGGAAGTACTAATCAATCATAAGACTATGTGTCGGTAACTACATGATCATGGTTGGAATCATACACTAAGCTAGACAGTTAAACTATTATTAGAGAGGATGAGAGTCTCGTGATTAATTTTGAAAAGGTAGATTCTATTCATGTTAAAAGCAATCTGAATGAGGTGGAAGAATTATTAAATACGAGGAGCCCTGATATTTATGAAGCGATCCTTCTCGTGCTACAGTCATCATTCAAAGTGACTGAGAGGACTATCGAGTTAGTTGGATTTATCAGACTTAGAGGAATGATTCCCAACATAAATAACTATTGTTGTGCTTCATGCAGTTATCAACACTTGATTTCTCTATATTGTTGTTTCTCCTCGATTTGAGTGTTCTAAACTTCTACCCCATACCATGGAAGGGGATGAGAATAGGAAGGAACAATAGAAGAGATGCAATAGAGCTAGAAAGGGGAAGGGAAAAACTATTCTAAAGGACTCCAAATAAATTAAATCTGCAAAAAAATCTTACACAAACGCGAAGGAAAAGGAAAATACCTGAGGATCAGTCTCACTCAGAAAAAGCAAGACAATAAGGAGAAAATGGTTGAGAGAGGTTCAAAGTTTCATGCCAGGATGTTCCTGGTCGTCTGCTTCTCAATACCCCTCCAATCCTAAATCATAACCTCGCAACTGTGCATATTGAAGGTTGTAGCTGGAGTTGTGTTGGAAAGGTATCGATTTCAGAGATGGGGACTCGAATACGACCCAACATACAACTAAAAAATTGAATGGCTCGACTCAGCAGCATGTGATACTCTCAAATATCAAATGAATTTTCTCATTGATCAAATGAAACTTATGTTTTCAGGTCTGGGATTCAATAGAAGCAATGATAATGAGGCTACGTCTACAAATGGTAACAGAGGGAATCAACCTACTGATGGAGGGGGCAATTCAAATGAGAGATCTGCTCATATGCATTATGATAGCCAATTTTTTCTCACTGCCCAGTGCCATGGTAGAGATATCTTCACAGTACTTGCAAATTTTATATTCAACTTCCAGTCTTTGTTTCCTGTACATAACTTCTGTAATAGCTGGCACCCAGTACATTAATCGTAGCTTTTTGCAGGGTGTCAGGGCTTACTTCCATGAAGATGTCTGTTACAAAAATTTGCCCTGGTCGACTGTTCACGTGGACGGTGGTGATTTATGTGATCGACATCCCTGTACTTCTTTTAACCACGGCGGTCGATTTTCTGAATGCATGTCAGAGCCACCCAGGCTTTCTGGCTGAGATAACGCCTTTTGGTGTAATAAATAGAATATGCAAAGATAAAGAGGGATCCATGAAATCTCAAAATAGATCAAAGCTAGCTGTTTGAAAATTTTAAACTAAATACCAAATTTGCCTTCAATATAGCCTTCTTGTTGTAACCAGATATATAGATAGCACTGACATCACAAGTTGACAACCAAATTCCCATATAAAAATGACAACCAAATTCCCATATAACCCAAAGCTCACATCCAGTGTCAAAGAAAAATGTAAAATATGTATGTCACATTTTATCTAAGTTATTAAAATATGAAATTCACATATTGCATCTTCAATTAATGGCAAAACTGAGAAAGATTGCACCCAATCCCCTTGATAAGTTATACCATCTTACATATCTGGGCACAGTGGTAGTTTCTGGTTAAAACCAACTCTAACCACCATCCATGGCATGGACCTAGTCACATACTCTGTGTCAAAATAGCCACCAAATCAAAATTAAGTTTATAACATTTACCTAATAATGCTAAAATATAGACCCCTAATCTAATAGCCACTGTATGGTCTCCAAAAACAATCATAATTACCAATGCAACCAACAATTTTGTCACTAAGTTTATGATGCCAGATTAAACGATGTCTCAGACAACCAATTTTCTCGTCAAACTTTAACAGAACATATGTTAGCAAAACAGTCCTCTCAAAACACATTTTCATTTTCATTTTTTACCCCTAGAGGCCACAAGCCATTTCCATCCATATTAAGTTCTTGTACAAGTACAGTTCTGGTATATGATTACTACCTTGCTTATTCAAAAGGTATGATAAATACTTTGCTCCTGTCCTACATTTTTTTAAATTTGTATCCCTCCAATGATTCTCCTTTTTGCCTCATTTCAATAATACCTCACCCAGGGTAGTGAATAAGCACAAATTGGTAAATAGACCAAACAGTGTGCTCAATTGAATAATTGAAATATTAATAGCAATGGTCTTATGGAGTAGAAGGCAATAGCAATGATGCTCCTTTTGCCTCATTTCAATAATACCTCACCCAAGGTAGTGAATAAGCACAAATTGGTAAATAGACCAAACAGTGTGCTCAATCGAATAATTGAATTATTAATAGCAATGGTCTTATGGAGTAGAAGGCCATATTGAACACAGTGGATATGCACATATTAGAAAAATCAGCTTTAAGAACATATTAAAAATCAACATTAAGCAAACAGGATACTGGAACAAGTATACCTACCCAAACAAGGAATATATATTGCAAAGCAACTTTAAGCTTTAGAAACAAGATGTAGATTCATAATAAGCAAGAAATCCATATTCCAATTGCTGCAATAGATGTCATTGCACGCCACCCAAGATTAATAAAAACATCTGTTCAAAACCCTTAGGTTACCACATTCAACATAATCGAGGAAGGAGTACCAATAAAATTTCAATACAAATTGATGATGAATCAATTGAATCAGATTACTTTTAACTAATTTCCAAACGATACTCCTAGAAAAGGATCTAGGGATATCAAAATTCTATGCAGCAAAAAAAGACTACCATTAATGCGGAATATAAGTTCTTGCACATTGGTCACTTAGCATTACAAAATTGATATTAAGTCAAGTGACTGATTTATATGAAGACAAAGCAATGACAAATTATGTCGTTACATCAAGTTATGGACTTCGATAAGGATGAAACTTCAGATACTGGACAAAACCCACCTTGAGAACAAAATTCACTCACATTGTGAAATTTCAAAGAGAATGCGGAAGCCGTTACTTCGTTACACCAAGTTATGGACTTTGATAAGGCAGAAACTTCAGATACTGGACAAAACCCACCTTGAGAACAAAATTCACCCACATTCTGAAATTTCAAAGAGAAAGAAAAGCTGTTACTTCATAGTGAAGTAAATCAATCAAATTGGAGAAGCCTCCGCAGATGATGAGCTAGATCTTGTCCCCATTTACCAACCCTTGTTACATATTCTAGCCCGTTTTCTGCTTCTTGTTCGATGTTGCCGTATTTACTTTTTCATTTTCTTTCTGTGGTTCAATCTTTGAGCCAGCACGGGCAGCTGCAGCTTCTCTGCGTTCCCTCTTGAGACCCTTCATTTTAGCCAGTGCCATGTCTCCAACCTGCAAAATGACAAGATGTTTGTGGTTTCACTAAACAAGACATGCGGATTTGTTGAGTAATACTAGAAACTTCCAAAGTCATTTAAATGTTAAGGCCAAAAAAACCTCTTGCTTGGGAACATAAATCTTCCCAACTTTCCAGCTAGCAGGTCACTGCCGACATTCTTCACCTGAAAATAAAACCCAAAAGACATGCATGTATCAAATACACCAAGGGATTACTTCAAAGAATGTAAAGAGAAGTTTTATAATGGAAAACACGAGCCCTTAACCTTATTTTTGGGCTTCAAAATAAAAGATTTCATGGCCTCTTTCATAAGATCATCATTCGGAAGCCGATGTCGTCTATAAACCAGGACCATTGAAGACCCTATCTCCACTAGTTCAATTCATGGAACTATCGTGCCAGATTTTTTTAAACGTATTGCGCAATGCATGAAATGAACCTGCATCATAACCACTAACAAGAACTAAATATCTAGGCATGCTCCAAATGACACACCTAATTGAACCCCTACACAAAGAATGAATACACTGTGCACCTATTTAAAAAAACAGTTATTTACTCACACTTGGAATGACAATAAAATCGACTAACCTATAGCACAGAATTAGAAATACAATAAGTAATCTTGAAGCATGAAAACTGTAGCAAACCTTGTTATCACCCAATGCTGTGCACACAAATACACAGTCTAGGCCTGTAAGATTTATTCTTTCCACAACCTGGCCAACAAATAGATCATATCTTTATGCACAAGTAAATTACAAACAATAATTATCATATCACTTCCATTAACAAACACAATAAACTGAGGAAATGATAACAATACCACCCCCTAAACATATCAAGTAAAATCTATTAAATGTTTTAGTTGTTTATTGGTCTTGAAACCTTCCCCAATGAAAAAAATAAAGGCTTTGAGCCTACTTGGGCTAATTTATTTCCATGGGAAACAATACCATTGAACTAAATTTTTTTATGCTAACCTCAATCAGATCATACACATGATGATCATACATTCTCCCTAAAACAAGATTGTTGGGCCGCTTCTTTGAATGGGAGCCAAACTGCAACAAAGTGAACAATGACTGTCAGAACAATTTTTAAAATGCAGTTCACAATTTCAAGCTTATTCACATCACCATTCACTGCATTAGAGCACTGTGTACCATATTTCAAGTTGTGATTATGTATTTGGAGCTTATTGGACTGATTTTGGGGCATGTACATGTTAAATTACACTCTGTGAATTCTAATGTATAATCTTTGCTCAAGGAAGCCCTACACTCTGTGAATTCTAATGTATTGTCTTTGCGCAAGGAAGCCCCCGCGCCCCCAAAACCGGTAAAGCACCTACTCTCATTACCAAAGTAAAAAAACTGATCATGTGCCAAAAGACCAATTTTAATTCATCCATTAATTTTTGTCCTTTTTGCATGCCATGCAATTTCCAAAGGAAAACATAAGGTGTTGCTTCTTAGAAGCTGAAGCTTTCATTATAAATGCAGATGAAGCAAAAGAAGTGAATCAAGGAAAACAAATCCAAGCAATGGCACACTAACATTAGTAGGATATAACGGCAGTAAAAGTACAAAAGAAATCTCCCAAGGCTTGAACTTAGCAATCCTGAGACCTTTAAATCTCTATGAAATATTATTGCTCCAAACAGATCTGTTCAATGCCTAGCATAAAAATTCACAAATGCATCCAAAAATATCCAGTGAAAACTCTCCTCTATACCTTTATGTCTACCCGACGGCCAAAGGGAAGTTTTAGGGTGACTTATCTTTATTATTTTATTATATTGTGCTATTGTTTCAAAAAATAATAATATCATGAAAAAGCACATATAATAAATAATAAAGTTTAATCATGAATTAAAATGTCAAAAAATACAATTAAAAAATTGTATTAGAAAAGAGAAAGTGCGACTTACCTTAGGGAGTCATTTTTTGGAAAATGTGCCAATTAGCCCAAAAGGGAAAATGCGACCAGCATAGGAGAATGAAACAATTTGATTGGTTGATTTGAGGGTGGTGGTTGGCTGATCTCCCTTTAAATAAACAAGTCGACTTGTAGAGAGAACATCCAGATTTTTATTATCATCTTTGCATTGCTAAGAGCTCTGAGCTTTTATCAGAAATTCCAAGGACGAAAACCCTTGTGAATTTATCTCTTGCGGACGAAAACCCCGAGAGATTGAGAGGGGATTTCACTCAGAAATTCCTAGTGTTCTTCATCAGACTTCCAAGGTCAGTTCAGCCGTGTGGGTAAAGGGATTTGAAGGTGTTTTCCAGTGATTTGCAACCAGCAGTTGGATCAGTCCATTGTAAGCAGTTTTGGCAGCATGTTCAGAGGTATTTTTATCCAAGATATTTGTCAAATGTTTGTCATCAGACTGTAGACTGATTGCTGTACTTTTTATCATTTCTGAGGTACATTTGAAGGTCTTTCTTTAATCTGAATTTTAACAGATCTCAGATCTGATTTTCTGGGCTATTCCAGTTTGTGATAAGTTCAGTTTTCTGTGTAATTCAGCCCTAAAAATCTGGGCAGTCATTAGAAATCAGAGAATAGTTTTATTGGGCGTGTTTTACATTGACGTTTTGCTTTAACCCTAGTCGCACTTTCCAGATCTGCACTAGGAACTTGATATAAAATACACAGAAATCTGTATTTGCTGTTTTTGATTGATTAAAAATCAGTATAGTATAAGGAAGATCCATCTAGGGATCTTTCAGTGGTATCAGAGCATCAATCCTCCCACCTGGAGGGTTTGTTTGGGAATTGTTTTATGCAGCCTACAGAAGTTGGGCCACACCGATATTATACAAGGAGTCAGGCACGTCTGAATATTGAAGGTATCATGGATAGAGGAGAAGGAGCACACACTCCTCCACGACGTGAGCGGCCTGATCCGGATGCCCTTTTTAGCGGAATGATCGATTCCCATCAGGAAATGATTCAGACCATGAGACAGCTGATGGAGAATTTGACTATGGATAGGGCAAGAAATCGGCATGATAGAAGGGAAAGATCTGCATCCATAGCAGCAGCTACCGAAGGCACAGCCGGGTTCCTACAGAAGTGGGCAGCGTAAGAGGTTCCCCTCCACGAGATAGGAGACATACAGAGGAAAGAAGACCCACGAGGACTGCAGATCGACCTATGCAGCCTAGATTCCTACCAAGGGAGGAGCCGCCATTAGTTGAGGACCCACTTGAAGACATAGCCTTTCAAGATAATGTAATGGTAGCTCATGATGAGTGGAGAGCACTACCAGAAGAGGTGCGAAACGCCTTTCCCCTCCACCAATATTGTATGCAGAAAAGGGAGAGCTTGAAAGCTAGGCAAGCACAGAGGCCTAGGACCCAACAAAACAGAGAATTGAAGCAGGTTACCAATAAGGTGACCCTTTCCACCTTCGATGGCAGTGGAAAGATTAGTGCCAGGGCATGGATTCACAAGCTTGATACATACCTCACTCTCAAACCTATGCAGGAACAAGAGGCTATTCAGTTTGCTACTCTTCACTTAGAGGGGGTGGCATATGATTGGTGGCACCATGGGCTTATCACACAGAGACATGACTTACTACGGTCATATAGGGAGTTTAGTGAGAAGTTGATTGCCAGATTTGACCGCAAAGATGTGGAGCTATATTACAGGGATTTGGCACAGCTACGACAGAGTGGGCACGTTGATTCTTACATCAACGAATTTCAGCGGATTGCAGTAATGGTTCCCGAGATGCCCGAGAGACGTGTGGTAATGCTTTTATTGAGGGCCTGCATGACAGGTTAAGAGGGTTGGTCAAGGCCCTTAGGCCTACTACATTACATGATGCTATCCAGACAGCATTAGATTTGGAGACCACTCCCACTTCTTACCAGCCTAGTAAGAAGCCCTTCACAAGCTCCAAGCCGGTTCAGCGTTCCACTACTCAGCAAAGGAGTGTACCCCCTCCTAGGATGGATCAGGAGACTCGGAATGAGTTGAGAAGAAAGAAACTTTGTTTCCATTGCAAAGATCACTGGGAGCCTGGACACAACTGCCTTGGGAAAGGCAAGGTGCATCTTATTGAGGTTATCTCGGATGCAGAGGCAGATTCTTCAGCAGATACAGATACAGAGGACAGTGGTCATGGTGCACATGAGGAGCAGCCCCAGGTAGAGCTAGGAGATGGAGATGCATCAGGCTCAGGTACTATTGCTTCACTTTCTGGAGTCCCTAGGTATCATCCATTTCGTGTGAAAGGAGTACTTAAGGGCCAACGAGTTGTTTGCTTGATTGATAGTGGTGCTACACACAATTTCCTTGATGAGGGATTTGTGATGAAGCGGGGATTACAGGTGGAAGAATTTGAGGGGTTTAGTGTACGAGTGGCAGATGGCTTTGCTCTAAGCTGCACTAGACGAATTCCACAGCTTAGTATCCAGCTAGGAGACTACACATTGACAGATGATTTTTACATAGTTGGACTTGGAGAGATAGATGCAGTTTTGGGAATTCAGTGGCTTCAGTCTCTGGGGAGATATGTGCAGGATTTCAAACGAATGGAGATAGAGTTTATGTCAGAGGGGAAGAAGATTGTGCTACGAGCTCTTTCGGATGGTGGGCCTAGAGTTGTTTCAGCACATAGGATGGAGTCTATTATCAGTCATGGAGAGGTTGCATGGGCAGCCCAATGTTTCATTTCATCCAAATCTTCTCCAGATGGTGGACAGCAGTTGCATACAGATATTCAGACCATAATAGATAGGCACGGGCAGGTTTTTGGTGATATTCCTCCAGGGAGACCACCAGACAGAGGGTTTGAGCATGTCATAGAGTTGGAGGAGGGTGCCAAGCCTGTGATCACTACACCCTACCGTCATCCTAAGAAATTTAAGGATGAGATAGAGAGGACCATCAGAGAGCTTCTTGACATGGGGCATATCCGTCCTAGTTCTAGCCCATTTGCTTCTTCGGTGGTGTTGGTAAAGAAGAAGGACGGGACGATGAGAATGTGTATCGACTACAGGGCCCTCAACAAGAAGACCATCAAAAACAGGTATCCCATCCCCGTATTGATGAGCTTTTGGATGAATTGCATGGAGCCATTTATTTTTCGAAGATTGATCTTCGATCGGGATACCATCAGATTCGGGTCCGAGAGGAGGATATCCTCAAGACAACATTCAGATGTCATTATGGGCATTATGAGTTCTTGGTGATGCCATTTGGTCTCACTAATGCACCTGCCACTTTTCAGTCATGCATGAACCATCTCTTCAACAAGCAGTTGAGGAAGTTTGTGTTAGTTTTCTTTGATGATATCTTGATCTACAGCAGGTCATGGGAGGATCATTTGAGGCATTTAGATGAGGTACTTGGCATTATGGAGATTCAGTCTCTATTTGCTAAGATGTCCAAATGTGAGTTTGGACTTACTGAGATACTGTATCTGGGACATGTCATTGGGGCCAATGGGGTCAAGGTCCATCAGGAGAAGATACAGGCTATGCAGGATTGGCCTCCACCTAGGAACATATCAGAGTTGCGGGGATTCCTAGGGCTATGCGGATATTATCGGAGATTTGTGAGGGGTTATTCAGATATTGCTGCACCTTTGACAGATCTCACAAGGAAGGGCGCATTTAGATGGACAGATGAGGCACAGATAGTATTTGATGAGCTCAAGATGGTGATGAGCACATGTCCAGTCCTTGCCCTCCCGGACTTCTCTAAGCCATTCATCTTAGAATGTGATGCTTCGGGCCTGTGTATTGGTGCAATCTTGATGCAGACCGTCATCCCATTGCCTATGAGAGTAGAAGTCGAGGGAGAACGAGAGGTTGTATTCCACCTATGACAAGGAGATGCTCGCCATCATGCATGCATGGCGAAGTTCGCATGAAATATTCGGTAGGAGGGAAGTTCGTAGTGAGGACCGACCATAACACTTGAGGTACTTCTTGGAGCAGAAGGAACTCAATGAGAGGCTAGCAGAAATGGGTCACAGGATTCAAAGCCTTATGATTTTGACATCGAGTATGTCAAAGGGAAAAAGAATGTTGTGGCAGATGCACTATCGAGGAGACCCCATGTTGCTGTCCTATATTCTATGAGTGAGATTTGCAGATTGGAAGTCTCAATGCTGGTCGAGTATTCAAAGAACACCTTAGCATGTGAGATCATGGATGGCAAAATTCAAGATGGGCGCTACCATGTAATTTCTGATTTGATTTATTATAAGGGTAGGATTTATTTGGTACCTGAATCTAAGCTTAAGGGGAAGATTCTACATGCACTCCATGATGCACCATTAGCAGGACATCGAGGGTATTTCAAGACATATAGGCAGGTTAGAGAGAGATTCTCTTGGAAGGGTCTCAAGGAGGATGTCCTACAGTATATTCGAGAGTGTGTGACTTGTCAAAAAACAAGTCCGAGCATACTTTCCCTGCAGGCTTATTACAGCCCTTACCTATTCCAGAGCAGAGATGGGAGAGTATATCTATGGATTTCATTACAGGACTACCAGTTGTGCAGGGCTATGATCGCATTTATGCGATAGTTGACAGGTTGACTAAGTATGGTCACTTCTTTGCCATCCCCACGAGCTTTAAGGCACCACAGGTGGCTGATTTATTCTTTAGGGAGGTATTCAGGTTACATGGGCTTCCGAAGAATATTGTTAGCGATAGGGACAGCAGGTTTATGAGCACATTTTGGCAGGAACTCTTCAGGTTGGCAGGCACTGAGTTGACTCCGAGCACTAGCTATCATCCGCAGACAGATGGGCAGACGGAGATTGTGAATAAGTGGATTGAGGGGTACCTGCGCAACTATGTTTCAGGGCAGCAGAGAGCATGGGTCAAGCAACTTTATTTGTGCGAGTATTGTTACAATACTACGTACCACATGTCCATTGGGATGACCCCTTTTCGAGCTTTGTACGGTTATGACGCGAGATCCTTCGTGGATATGGCGTTTGGAGATAGCAGAGCTCCTAAGGCTCGAGAGTGTTTACAGGACAGCCAGGATATCCTTAAAACCCTTAAGGACAATATGCAGCATGCCCAAAATCAGCAAAAGATGTATGCAGACAGGCACAGGATTGAGCGATCATTTGAGGTAGGGGATATGGTCTTTTTACGACTCCAGCCTTACAGACAGAGTACTCTTAAGAAGAGTGGAGCGGAGAAGCTTAAGCCTCGCTTCTATGGTCCATACAGGGTAGTGAGGAGAGTTGGACAGGTAGCTTATGAGTTGGAGTTACCTTCTGAAAGTAAGATACACAATGTTTTTCATGTATCTTGCTTAAAGAAGGCATTGGGACAGCATGTGACCTCTTCAGTAGAGTTACCCCCCTTGGATGATGAGGGAAGACTGGATTTGGTTCCTGAGGGACTTCTGGATTGGAGGGAGAGAAGATTGCGGAACAAGGTGATACGGGAGTACCTGGTTCGTTGGAAAGATTTACCCTTGGAGGATGCCACTTGGGAGGGTGAGTCTATTCTTCAGCACCCCGCGTTGCTACAGTTGCTTGTGGGCAAGCAACTCCGGGGAGGGAGGACTGTAATGTCCCCTCTGCCCGCGTGAGCCTGGGCGAAGACCTTTGGCCCTTTATGTCTACCCGACGGCCAAAGGGAAGTTTTAGGGTGACTTATCTTTATTATTTTATTATAATGTGCTATTGTTTCAAAAAAATAATAATATCATGAAAAAACACATATAATAAATAATAAAGTATAATAATGAATTAAAATGTCAAAAATACAATTAAAAGTAATTGTATTAGAAAAGAGAAAGTGCGACTTACCTTAGGGAGTCATTTTTTGGAAAATGTGCCAATTAGCCCAAAAGGGAAAATGCGCCCAGCATAGGGGAATGAAACAATTTGATTGGCTGATTTGAGGGTGGTGGTTGGCTGATCTCCCTTTAAATAAACAAGTCGACTTGTAGAGAGAACATCCAGATTTTTATTATCATCTTTGCATTGCTAAGAGCTCTGAGCTTTTATCAGAAATTCCAAGGACGAAAACCCTTGTGAATTTATCTCTTGCGGACGAAAACCCCAGGAGATTGAGAGGGGATTTCACTCAGAAATTCCTAGTGTTCTTCATCAGACTTCCAAGGTCAGTTCAGCCGTGTGGGTAAAGGGATTTGAAGGTGTTTTCCAGTGATTTGCAACCAGCAGTTGGATCAGTCCATTGTAAGCAGTTTTGGCAGCATGTTCAGAGGTATTTTTATCCAAGATATTTGTCAAATGTTTGTCATCAGACTGTAGACTGATTGCTGTACTTTTTATCATTTCTGAGGTACATTTGAAGGTCTTTCTTTAATCTGAATTTTAACAGATCTCAGATCTGATTTTCTGGGCTATTTCAGTTTGTAATAAGTTCAGTTTTCTGTGTAATTCAGCCCTCAAAATCTGGGCAGTCATTAGAAATCAGAAAATAGTTTTATTGGGCGTGTTTTACATTGATGTTTTGCTTTAACCCTAGTCGCACTTTCCAGATCTGCACTAGGAACTTGATATAAAATACACAGAAATCTGTATTTGCTGTTTTTGATTGATTAAAAATCAGTATAGTATAAGGCAGCTCAAAAAAGTTCCATATCAGTCAAGCAATAAGAAACTTAAAATGCTCAATCTAAAATTCTAAAAAATGGATCCATAAAAAATATAAGAAGCTGAAAAGACTCGAAAAAAGCTCAACGTGGGCTTATTAAAATGTGCCCAAAATAAAGATTGCAGGACTCATGTGCAATGTTATATATAGTGTGCTGTGGATCTGTTCACTAAATAAACCAAAAATGACCAGAGGGACACCATCCGTTGTATTTCCATTCCAACGCGCACTTACACTCCAATCAATTTTCACTTTACACACAAGATTTATAGGTCAAACAACTGGCTAAAGAGATTTCTCTTCTGTCACATTGCCTTTTCCTAGATAGTTACCAAACTCAGCCGGATCTACACAAAATCCAGCCAGATCCAGATTTTCAGCAGACCCAGATAATTTGGTCTGGTTTGGCCCTTTCTTTCCCAAAATAAACAAAATAATTTTTTGGGCAAGAAAAGACACCCAGCAACCTTATATATTATTTAATATTAAATATATTAACATTTTTATTATATTAAGTTCTTTTATTGTTATTGTCAATTTCGCATATTTATAAAATTATGCTCACATATATAATATGTATATATTTCAGACTGGAGTTTTTCAAACTTTTTCAAGTATTGAAAAAATTTCAACAATTTTACCCTCCCAAACGGATCCAGATTTCCGAACTTTGTAACTATATTTTTACTACACTCACTAATTTTTCAACGAATTTGTAGATACTAAAGGGCATGTGATAAACAGTAGAAGTTAGAATTCTATTGATTGCTCTACACAAATTAAACAGTTTAAAAGGATAAAGGAAAGCATTCACAAAGTACGATGGCCAAGATGCATCTAGCACAGCACGAAATAGCCTGTACAAGTATATAAATGGAGTTTTAAGGAGAATAGAACAGAGATGGCATCCTTGTAGAATCACTAACAAGTATACCTAAGAATTTTGAAAAAAGAAATGGCTGCAAAGAGTGACGGCCTTCTATCAAAATGGTAGATTTGAAAAAAGTTGTAAAGCTACTGTCCTTGTAGACTAGTGTCCTTGTGGAACTATATTGAAAGTGAAACAAGTTTTAAATCTTGCACTTTAGAAATGAGAAAATGGTAGATTTGTGCAAATAGAAACTCCTCCATTTACTATTGTTATGTAAAGGAAATATTCCTGTTGAATAAAAGGAAATATGGATTTTGTGGAGCTTATTAAAACACTTATAAACTATGGATTTCAAATTAGAATTAGTAATGTAGGATGCTATTCTTGAACATGTTTAAAATGCAATGATTCTACTTGATTTATTGATTGATAAAAGTTGCAAAAAGGGGAAAATGGATAAATTGTTTGTATATTGTAATGGTTTAAAAGAATTTGCTTTGGTGCTTATCAATCTTCCAAGTTTATTTTATTATCTTATTTTCTTTCAAAAATGGCTCTTAGGTTATCTAATTTGCTCTAATTCTCATCTCATTGGATTAAAAATAAATAAAATTCATTATTCCAAGATAGGAATTGAAGAATTTATATATATAAATGGATATATGGCTATATATATATATATATATATGCATATAACATTATATATGTGTGTGTGTGTGTGTTTTAAAAAATGGTTTGAATATGATATAAATGTTCTAAACACAAAAGTGAAGATTTGAAAATATATATTTATATGTATATATATATATACATACATACATATATATATATACATATATATATATATATATATATATATATATATATATCACAGGGGCAGGGCCGACCCAACCCCCTCCCCTACACTGTATGTAGGGCTCGGCCCATGTAATGGGTCGCAGATCCTCCCTGTAACCCTGCACCAGGCCTAAAGCCCCTGCCTGGCCACTGCTCCATATAAACCTACACACATATATGTATGTGTGTGTATATATATATACTCACATTTATATATGCAACCGCCACCCAATATGTTTTTAAGATAATAAAAATGAATATGTGTGTGTGTGTGTGAATATATATTTGTATATATTTAGATATAATTTTCCTCAAGAAACTCTAATGAATTTTATAAAATAAAAATAGGTGGAAGAAAATGAATAAATAGATTAAAAAAATTGTAGCCGCCATGAAAGCTCCTCCACACCTGCAAACAAGCAACAATAAGAAATGGCAGAAAACAAAGAAAATGAAATAAAGTAACAAATCTTAAAGTTGGAATAGGGTTTCAAAACCCTAGGGATCAAGGGCGGAAATACCTTTGATCTAAGGGCTCTTAATCAACCTAGGTTTGGTACTTGACCAATTAGAGTTAGGGTT
This sequence comes from Taxus wallichiana var. yunnanensis, assembly GCA_018340775.1. Classification (NCBI taxonomy): domain Eukaryota; kingdom Viridiplantae; phylum Streptophyta; class Pinopsida; order Cupressales; family Taxaceae; genus Taxus; species Taxus wallichiana. Next base: position 365,839,997 of record CM031237.1, read on the forward strand.
GACTTGGTTGGTGAGCAAGTGGGGCTCACCCTTCCCTTTTTAATTTTGGGGTGAATAAGTTTAAATTTAAATTAGCTTTTAATTATTATGGGTGCAAGGGGCATGGGTCCATTCGAATGAGGCCAAATGGGACCCATGCCCAACTTAATTATTTAAACCTTATTTAAGTTAATTTTCTTACCTTGTTAAACTAAAGCCCCTTGGTGGGGAAGAGCGTAATAAACTTAATTAACCTTATTAGCACAAATAATATTACGGAATTATTTCTATTACCCCTTGATTATATTATAGACTTGGAATAATAATTAAATAATCATTAAGTATTTAATTAAATAATACTTGATTAATACTTTAAAAAAATTGTCCTAATTTTAAGGGTTATTTGGATGGGTATTTTGAGTCAGAAAATAATGGGCACAACAGATAGAAGCGAATCAGCTATCAGCATAGTTAAATGCATAGGTTTGTTAAGCTTGTGTAGCCCACATTTGCTAATGCATTGTCAATGCTATTGTATTGTGGTTGCATGCTTGAGTGAATTATCACTAATAATAGCATAGTTAGGTGCCCTGGATACACTCATGGGAAATGGTTATGTAATAAGATTTTGTAAAAATGAGTGTACACACTGAAACATTTTGAATGAGCAGTGGGTATTTTTATGATTCGTTGGAAAGCTTATGTTTTCCACGCATAAATTGCTGATATAGTATTAGGTATAAATAAGAGTGTAAAGCGTGAACACTGGAAGTGTTTGAATGAGCATGTAAGCACTACGACCTTTTGAATGAACGCTGGATATTTCTACTACTGGTTGAATTTTTTCCATGTAGCTGCAAAGGCTAAGTGCTTTCCTAGAAAAAATTATTGTTTATCAGAAGCAAAATTCAAAAATCAAAATTAATTTACAAAGAACTGTTGTTTAACATTATTTGTTAGTTAACATTAGAGAAGAAAAAGAGATCTTGAGCAGGTTTAGGTCTGCTCAGCTACACACAGCCTGGCTTCCAATGAGGGTCTGACACAAGCATTGAATAGCAACTACACAGACAAGCCTATCTTTTATGCAAAGACATGACACTAGGAGATTGGAAAAGGCAATGCAGGATAGTAGGACCCATTAGTTGAAGGGGAAAAAAATCAAAGACAAGCCTTATAATATGACATCTTATGAGCATAAATAACCAGTGGACTGCACGCATCCACAGAGTTTAACTGTAGAACATTGACCACAGAATATTTATATATATATATGCATAACGTGCTTGCAGAATGTGCTCAACAGCAAGCAAATTTAAAACAATAAAAGTAGATGCATAATAAAGGTAGATGGAAAGTTGGAAACTATAGTCAGTATGGCAGCAGTGATTTTGGGATTAGTTGATTAATCAAAACACTGATAGATGCACTTGAAGCATAGAAAAGAGAATAAAACATATTGCATGCTGTTATTAACTTCAGAATTCATGTTTTGATGATGAAATAGTAAAATCACCCTACATATGTTTTTTATTTATCCTAAAGATTTAAGCTATGTAGCCAGTACACCCCTCTAAGTACGTCCATGGTACATCATACAAAGGGTACGCCCCTGGGCATACCCATCGTCCCGGACATACCCTGGGCGTACCCAGGGGTATCCACAGTCAAAAACAATTTTTTTAATTTTTATTTTATTTTTCATTGAAAAGTCAATATAGAAAAACGAAAAATATAATAAAAACTATTATTATGACATTTGGCATTTGGATAATATTTTCATTTTTGTAGTCATTTAGTTTTTATATGCAGACACTACACTATGGTTAATGTCTCTAATTTCTTATTTATTAGGCTATAATTTATTTTTATTTTTATTTTTATATATTTTATTTACAGACGTACAAAAGGCAAAAAAGAAATTGCCACACATCGAATCACACCGAAGCGGATACTTAGGATTTGAGTATAGTCTGGCGGAGGAGCATACAGTTCCTATTTATCATCTACAGGTGGTCCTGTGTTTAAAATTTAAACCAGGAACAACCATAATACTTTCCTAAAATGCAGAACAACCTTTTAGCAGGAAACTTTTGGCATATGCTTAAGAGGGGTGCTGGAAGTTTGCAGTACCCACTGAAAGTTGAGAGAACTTTATATCCTAATGGAAAATGATATATTGTGAAAAATTCTCAAATATTTGTCTTAAAAATAGAATCCTCAAAAGTTAAAGGTGGATCCTATAGAGTAATATCCTATATTCTATGGGACCATTTTGCTGCAAATCACTCTCTGCCCTCCAAGGGACCATTGCCTAAGCCTATTCTATCCAAATACATCCAGAGTATACTGAGATCCTTTTTTGGTTTAGAGGTGCTTGATGACGACCAAGGTGCACAGTGACTAGAGGACGAGTTTGAGCAGAGCATTTTGGCAGAGAAGTACATGGCACTTAAGGATGATGAAATTCATGAAACAGATGTGCTTGAATGATTTCAAGTGTGTCTATAAATGTAAATTTAATTGATAACAAAACAATTCGTGCTCTATAGCGCATTGTCCATGTTCAGAATTTTAATGGTAAAGAAATCTTTTTGACGCTAGCTATAACACCTAATAAACCCAACTTTGTGAAGTAGTAATATTATGTATGTTAATGCAATTGAGGGTAGTATGTTAATTATGATTGTTGAACTAAGATATATCACTTTGCAGGTCCTCTCGACATAGATCAAGAATATTATATTGGTTTTCTTCAGTTGTCTGAAGAGATTACAGGTCCAGTTCCACACAATGGGAATACATTACTAGAGCAAAGTAGATATATGAGCAAGTATTTGGGTCATTAGTGGTACCAATGAGGGCAGAGTTCCAGCACATTGCAAAGTTGGAAAAGGAAATAGTAGTGAAAAATATTGCTAATGTATTAAAGACGTTTCATGATCAAAAGCTAGAAGTGAATTCCTATGATTTTCTACAGAATTAAAATCAGATTGAATCACTTTAACATTGTTCAAATAATGCATATTTTGATGACAGAATACATAATTTTTGGTTAAGAAAAAACTGTTGATTGTATGAGCTGTAAGGTGTTACATGTGCTAGGTTCCATTTATTGCCATGTATTGCAAAGAGATGTGCCTCAACTTACTTCAAGATCAAGAGCACACCTCTACAGAAGCTGCAGACAAAGAAGAGAAGCCTAAATTGAAAATGTACAAGGTAATCAAATGGGTTGTAGTCCAACGTTGCAGTTAATGGCATAAAGGGCAATGTCTTACCATCAACCAAGGTACAAATCCCAAGAGATGCAAAAGGGTTGAGTCTTGATTCGAGTCCCAAGTGAAATTGACAGAATAGATACCCCTCACTCCTTGACACTAAGCCGAAGAAGGCTGAATGCCAATACCAACGGATGAAAACATTTTCTCTGAAGGATGTGGTTGTTTCCAACTTTCAATCAAAAATGTACAAGGTAAGAGTCTAGGCTAAGATTACATGGAATGCGATACAACATAAACAACTGCTGAAGTTATATCCTGTTTTTAGGCATCGTGGGAAATACAGATACGGGTAGACAGTGGCTTCTCCTTCAAAGGTGGATGAATGATCTTACAGCATCTCATGAGAAACACACTGGAGAAGAAGCAAGAAGAGATCCTAACAAATGGAAGCTGTTAATATTAATAATAGTTTTTCAGTCCCTTGATGATGCAGAATCTGAACAGAATATTGACAATATAGATACAACATTTAATCTACATTTTCCTCCTGGTAAAGTTGATGTAAAAAAGGTAAGTTCAAGAGACCAAATCGCAAATCCATGTACAGCATCTGTCACAAGTCTGGATTGGTAGCGGTATCAAGAAATTTTGGTATCACTTCTGAGCAACTGCGCAAGAATCTATTAGCTATGTATAAGGTAACTGGTTGTCTCTATTGTATATTTCCATGTCTAAACCTGTCCCTAATAGGATGAGGCAGGTTACTTTTCTGTCAATAAATTAAGGTCTCTTTTGTTATTCTTGTGCAGAGGCATGAAGTTGAAGATGCTGGTAATACACCAGACTATTTGGCAGTTGATTGTTTTGGTGGAAACTTTGGCGACCATGGTCCATGCTCAAAGGTGCCGGGCATATGGTATATATTTTTCTTAAAATTGTGTGCTCATATTGCTTGATTCATGTACGATATACTTTAATCAGCTAATGGCATATTGATGCTTTTTCCAGGCAGGCTATTTTGAGGGCTGGAAGGATTTACAGTTAAAGAGAATTGTTGACCTCTTTAGAAGCTATGAAAAGGTTAGTCTTCATAAAGCGTTGCTGGTGCTTTAAGGGTGAAAACTGGACAAGCAGCATCTGGGAACCATGTCATGGATCCATTCGATGATGCTAGAAATCATCCAGATTTGTATGAACTAGCCAAGAAAATAGCAGAGGATGTATATTGTGAAGATGATGGGCAAGATATAGAAGATATGGATAAAGTAACACAAGAGATGGCAGTTGAACGCGTAAGAAAACTCCCCATCTGCTAAAGGCCCTTGATATCAATGAATTTGCTAGAAGCGTGGAGCAACGGACACGTAATAAAAAATGGAAAACCATTGGCTAGCATAAAGGCAGCATTGCTACATGGAATTAAAGATTGCCAATATAAAAGCCAACCCAGGATGAAGAATTTTATCTGCTAACTGGAGAAAATGAAAAGACCCTTGCAGAGGGGAATATTGTACAAGCAACTAGTCATAGAGTCCTAAATAATTGAATAATTTGTGATCTGGAATCAGGCTTGACAGGAATAATAATGAAGGAACTAAAGCACTGAGATGTATAGCATCACAGTCATTATCTACAGGGGCAGGCAAATTTAGGCCCAGCAGCTTGAGACCTATGTATGCATGTAGGCTGTGTATATTATGATTTTGCTACATAGTAGCTAAGCGTTTTGTACTTCTGCACTAAAGAATTCAAAGAGATGTGTGCTTGAGAATATTTTGTAGTGATGCATCATGCAATGTGTTAAAAAAATAAGGAACTTTCAATAAAGAGCTGGAAATATACAAGGAACAACTTCTTTCTGCAAGCAAAATGACACAAAGAATGAGCAGTGACAATGCCCATCTGTAAATCCCAAGGATGTGGAGCAGAAACTACCTGTGTTTATTGGTAAACCAAGCAATCAGTAGTTGAGTCGGGACAAGTAATTGTGTAAAAAAGATCGGTGCATTGAGAATCACAAAATACAAAAAAGATAAAAGTGAGACAATGCACAATGTATAGGTAGACTATGAAGCAATGAATACATAAAAGGAAGGGCAAGGATCCTAGCGAAGGAACATTTTTGTTGAAATGTCCTGCCCAATAACTGTGATTTTTTTATTTCCAATAAAGGTTTGTTGCACTTGAATGAGATAGAATGAAAGGAATTATATTAGCTTGCAAATGAAGAAAGTGTAAAATAGGTCAATGGAACTATAAAAGTACAAATGTAACAGTCCCATGGTGTCAATATACACACATCATCAGACTATTTATTCAAATACAGGAAAGTTGGAAACAGAAGGAGAGGGTGAGAAGGTGAAGAAAGAGATTACAAAGACCTGAAGACAATGTGGCTAGTATTAGTAGTGGTGAGCAGGTCCAGCCTACATCAAATGATTAAGGAACAAAAGGTGTAAGGCTAGGTGCAATTTGCATGATAGATTTACGTAGCTTTGAATTTGTGGCTATTTTCCCAATATACGTTCCCTGTTGTAGCTAGTAGCTTGCATTGTGCTTTTGATATATTTTGTGCTGTTATTTCATTCAGGATGCATGCTGTGAGGATGAAACACATTTAAGTAGAGTCATATTTGATATTATTTGGATAAACAAAGGATTCTAAGTCGCATATTTGATAAGTTCCATGGTAAAGATACCTAGAGTTATTATGCTCACTTATTCATTAAGTGGATTTGTGGATTTGTTTTGAAAGGTTAATTTTAAAAATTACCCTGTTTTTCTAGGTTTCAAGAAACTCATATTTGGAAGCCTTTAAAAATTGACTCATTGGCAATGATGGTAGAATTTGACTTCTACTAGAGCTTTGACAAAGCACAGCAACATTCATGGTACAGATATTTGGTATTTATCCTAAAGATTGAAGGAGTATAGTGATCATTTGACCTAATATAAAAAAGGATAAGCTTTGAAGCCTATGAAATTGATATAGTGGGTGCTACGAAGACTCTTGAGAGTCTGAAAGGATTGATGGATGAGAACTTGCGGAGTGCAGTTCTTGTACAAGAACTGTACCTGTTCCGGGTAGTTGAACATAAACCAAAAATGGGGCATAGGAGGGGCTCGTCGTGTGAGGATTCTAGAATCCCAGTCATCGTATACAGGGACAGGTAGATTTAGGAACAGCTGTGGATATATGTATATTGCATTTTCAAGAAACAAAAATGATCGGTGCAATGAGCAAGCAAGCAATTTTTTTGGGTGAATAGACACGCTCTCAATAACATTCACAGTAAGTATTACATGGAGGTGCCCTAAATCGCAACAGCCAAAAAGCACAAACACTAAGACAGGAAAAGGCAAAAAGCACGAAGAGCAAAACATATAAAAAAACGGGCTCTTACCAGAACAAACACCCGTTAAACTTTGCCCTACGGTCTTCACTCCTGTCGCTTGACGCCGAGAATAGCACAGCAGAGAAACGAGCTAGGAAAAGAAAATGAGGGCACCTCTTTAACGCTTTTAAAAGAGCTGCTAATCGAAAGCGATTTTCTTATGGGAGATGATATTAATATTTTATCAATCTGCATTGATATTTTAGTGTTTTACATTGAGCGACAAAATGATTCAAATGGTTTTTTTAATACTAGCAATTGTACCCGAAATGTGTGATGGAAATTGTCAAAGGGGATGTGTTAGAGAAGTTAATTTTGAGGCAGCGAAACATCAAATTTGATGCTTAGGATTGAAGGATTGATCGACTTACTCCGAGGTTGAAGTGTTGATTTCTTGCCAATTTTAGTCATGGAATTTGTGAAGAAAAGGATCTTGCCAAAATATTTGAACTTCAAGCATGTTGGATCTACATGTGGTTGCAGAGAGAGCTGACACAAAGAAAAATGGTAGTCGGGAAAAAGACGGCAATGATGATATTAGAAAGCACATCCCGACTTTAGATGTTCTTGACATGTTGGACCAACAACCTACCCACACGCATGATGTTGCTCTATAGCCTGAAAATAGGGGATGCATGAACTATCAACGATAATTGAGCCCCTTTGGCAGTTGGTCATATGAATGGCGGGTAGATTTTATCTACTAATCGAAAGTTTTAGACTGAGATTCCATACGATTTCTTATATTGTTGAGTGTAAATTGTTTTATTATTTACAAGAAGGGATTTTTACTAATAAAACCATTAATGCATATCGTGTAACATTCGGTGTGAATGAGATACCTTATTCTCTTAATTTAAGATTTGATGTATTTACTATATGTTGAAGCAGTTGATTTCTTGCCAATTGCAGCCATGAAATTCATGGAGAAAAGAATCAGTAACCATATACAAATCCAAAAGTTTTGAACTTCTTGCATGTTGGATCTACATGTGGTTGCAGAGAGAGTTAACACAAACAAAAAAATAGTGGCCGAGAAAAAGATGGTAGCGATGATATTAGAAAACATGTCACGAGTTTAGATGCTCTTGACATGTTGGACCAACAACCTACCAAAAATATGATGTTGTTCTATAGCTCAAAACAAGGAATGCACAAACAATCAATGATAATTAAGCCCCTCCATTGATTGGTCATATGAGTACCAAGTAGATATTTTATGTCGATCAAAAGTTTTAGACTAAGACTCCATATGATTTATTACGTTGTTGAGTGCAAATTGCTCTTTGATTTACAAGAATGTGATTAAGAAAAATTGTGGATTTATTCTTTATGAAAATGTTTAATCTAATTGTTATATTGTAAAGAAATGAATAAGCAATTAAGTACATGAAATAACCCAAACAAATTAAGCTATAAAATGTGAAACCCTAATTGCAAAGAGGGTAAAGAAAGCCTTAGTTGATTCGCAGTGAAATATGGTGTGCCAAAGTGTTGACCCGATGAACAGAGAGGTAAAAGCATCACAGAGACTTGGGAAAATGCAGATCTGGAGGAATAAGTTGGACGGGGCGCCCAAAAAGGCGGGGGCACTGTGACCTGTGAAAATGCTCATAAAACCATCTTTCACTAGTCACAAGGTGTTCCTTGTCCTTCGCCTTTAGTCGCTATTCTTATGTCGATCAATGATCGCCAGGTCATTTGGAAACCTACAATGAAATAATGACCTACAAAACCCTCAAAGAGACATCAAATCCTAAAAAGAAAGATACAAAATGAGGGGTTGGACTGTCCTCAGTTGTCACAATGGTGATCTTACGACTAAGCATTACACTACATCTCAAACCCAATGTAGTTTTAGGTGTGTGTGTGTGGAATCATGCCCTAGGTGGCTCTTGTGTGTGTTGCACTTGATAGCGAGCAAAGTAGCTAGATGTAGAGAAATGTAATAGATGTGTGCATGGAATAGAATAAACTTCCCTCCTATGAAGTGTTCACAGAATAATGCAGTCCCATGCCCTTGAATGGATGCTTTAGAATGGATGTTTAAATGCTCGTGAATAGCCTTTTGATGCAACCTTAGGTAGATATGGCTAATGCTTAGTTCTCGGTCCTTCATTATGATCACATGACTTTATATTTATATGATTCACTTGCTTGAATTTCGTAATTAACCCCGAAAAGGCTAACTACCAAAAAGATAAGATGCTCAAATGGATAGAAAGGACCCAAAAGATTTGAGTAAAGTACAAAGAGGTTAGGGGCACCTAGAGGGGATGGGGGCGCAAGGCCGACATCCCTGGTTGCGCGCACTAGTGTCCAGGACTCGGAGAAATTGAAGGTCGAGGTCGGACGAGAAGAAGGTGTGCAAGACCAAAAGTGGCAATAGAAAGAAAGCAAATATGGCCAAAGACATGGATTAATTAGTAATTTTCTTACTTAGGAATCATATGAATAGTAGTATGTAATCAGGACTAGATAATTACCCAAAGTGCGTGATTTTGTGTCTAAATTTTCCCCCACTTTATGTTGTTGAGAAAAATCTCAATAACATAAAGTAGATAGAAATGCGTACTTGATAACCATGTAGATCGATGGCGAGAAGTGTCCAAGAGACAAGGAAAAGTGTGGAGTGATAAAAGGTGGAGCGTGGAGAATAAAGACGAGAGAGTGTAAAAAGTGATGAGATAATGACCCTAGGGTGAAAACACATGTTGTAGATGTCGTTGATGTTCTTGTTGTCGATGTTGATGTGTGTTGATGTAGGATGATGTTGACTACCACTTCCCATATAGACGGACCTGTAAAAGAGAAGAACAAACAAGTAGTCAAATATGCATGTATATGTGTAAAAAGCATGTAAAGAAGTATGTAAAATGAAAAATGTGAAAAAGGAACATGTGCACCTAATCCATGATGAGGAAAGAGTGTAGAAAGGATCTTGTAGATGTTGTAGAAGACTAAGTTTTCTAGGCGATCTCACGCCGGTTGCACCACTACGAGTTTTTGTGCGATCTCATGCCAATGTCATGGAAGAAGTGTAGGGAGAATAGTCTGGTGTCATCCTCCATCCTTTAACTACTTCCCGCAATGTAGAACACCATTGCAGATGGTGTGTAAAAATTTGATCCAATTTGACCATTTCCAATCCAACGTTGTGGACGGAAGAAAAAAGTTGTAATGTATGAATGTTGAGAGCTAAAGGATTATTTTTCCTGTCAAAAGTTATTGTGTGGAGTGTTGTAGATTGTGTTGCACTAAAGAATTATGTTTAAATTCCCCCTAGTCATAGGCATCCAGGAAGGGTCAAGGGCGCAGGCGTTGTTTGTGCTGTAATAATGACCCAAGTCATATTTTGAGCCTTGTTTGATGTTAATAACTATGATGTATTGATATTGTGTTATGTTGAACTATGACTATGAAACAATGTATGGGGTGATTGATTCACCCAAATGATGCCCCCCTCATTTGGGGTGCATGCAACGTCGTTCTTAAGGAGAATGTGGCCCAAAGGAGGACCGATCGATATGTGAAATTTTTCCTTGTAGGGGGAGGGAGTGTGCTTGGTAGAAAGCAAGGAACACACAAACAAAGTGGCTAGGAGACAAGTTTTAGTACAAGCAAACATGCATGTAAATGTAAGTAAGGTAAGCAAACAATGTGCTAAGATAATGTGTAAATTAAGACATAAGAAGACAATGTAGACCGCAAAATGTGGGTTTAAATACATGGGACACCACTCATAATGTCACAAGACAATCGAGGCCGCATAGGCCAAAAGCGAGACAAGTGTGCACACAGACAAATGGGAAAAGCCCTGCAAATGAAATGACAAATAATGACAAACAATGTAATAGATAAGTGGAAGCAAATAGACTGTAATACAAATGTTGCTCATAAAGCACATGTTAGCATGTTAGAAAGATAAAAAGTATGTCAAAACATGTATAATCCAATAAAGTAGTGTGTTATGAAACAAAATGAAACAATATCACTGTAGTGTATGAAAGTGGATGCCCCAAGAGCCATTGTGGGACTAGTAATAGGTATTGTGCCAAGCATCCATGTTGTGTGTATGGATCTATAAATCTGCGATCACAACTAGAAAGAAAGTGAACGCACATGTGTGTATGGAAAAGATAATGACATACAAGATATCTATCTAGCATGTGTAAAAAGTGTACATGTAACAAAGTAAATGTAAGCAAGACTAAATATGACCAAGTTATGTAGTATGTTGTGGAGTGTAGATGGAATGGAATGCAAAGTGAATGTTAGGAACAACATGCCCACTAATTGGATGATGTATGGATGTGTATGCATGTTATGAGGTTCATTTATACATGTCCCCTCGTGATCGAGAATGAACTATAGAACAAGAGTGCGTCATCGGGAAATAGTCTAAATAGTGTATACTGAAAGTTATGATCAATATAGCATAGAGCACATAGAATAAATGAGTGAGTGATTGAACGCGTGAGTGTGGTGAAGTCCATTTGAGATGTAGAACCTCAACAGTTGAGTATGGACCGTGTGACTAGAGTGCGTCATAGGGTAATGTCCACAGCGATGTGAAAGTAGATGTCAAAAAGATATTGTGAATGTGTAGAGTGTGCAGTGTGTATAATGCACAATAGATGTTGTGAGAAGGAGATGACAAAAGTGATATGAAGTGTGTAGTGTAATGTGTAGTGTATTGTGTGAGGTTCATGTGTTTAGTATGCCCTCAACAATTAAGTGTGAACCGAAGCACAAGAGTGTGTCATCGGGAAATGATGATACTAGAGTGTATCAAGATGTATATGGTGTATGTAATAGACTAGATGTGAAGTGATGAGAAAATAAGACGTGTTACCACTAGAGGGGGAGAAATAAGTGTGATGCTCCCCAAGTATGTGATGATGAATGTGTTATCCGATAAAAGTGAAAGACGAGGGTCCTCCACCCAATGTTTGTGGAGATAAAGACGTGTAATCATGTTGTAAGAGTGGTGGTATATGAGATAAACGCTATATAGGTGAATGAAGCTTATATGCATACGATCAATGAGTATATTATGGAGACAAGTAGGCACCTTTGTGTAACAAAATGTGGAGGTGATGGAGACCTATGTGAAGCAGAACACAGAGGTGATGAACACCTATGTGAACTAGAGCGCGGAGGTGATGGACACCTATGTGAAGTGAAACAAGGTGGTGAAGTATGCCTAGATGAAGGAGTTTTCCTAGTGATGGACCTAGACTGATGTGATGGACTAGCATATCGATGAGACTGTGTAGGCCGTGTGCAAATAAGTGAGCTAGGAGTAGTTTGTGCTTTAGTTTTAATAGGTTCGGGGACCTAAATGCTCTAGTTCGATTGTGCAATGGCAAACTCAAGAAGAGGAGGTTACGACCATGGAGTGGATGGCGGAACACCATTGATAGAGATGACTTGGTTGTTGTGAATGAATTTCAGATGCAAGTGATTCATGGATATGATAGACTAAGATCTCGTGAATCTAATTGAGGCCTAAGAGCATGTCACACCCTTGAATTGTTGGTGCCATAAGAAAAGGTACAAGCATGGTGAGAGGACCGACAATGACTTAAATCTTGACAACCCCTATGAGTTAGGGATTGGATATGAAATTTGTGAGAGTGGATAACCGATAGCGACAAGAAGTGCAATAGAACATGCGTTGATACACCATGATGGATCAACTTTAGTGTTATTGATAGAAATGGATCTGATAGAAGCACTAATGTGCAAGTGATCAGAAGAGAATGTAGCATGATAATCATGATCGGAGAAAGAAATAATTGGTGGAGAAATGTCAGTATGAGCAACTAGGAAATCAAGATCCCCCGATGCTAGGAGGAGGCATTGCGCGATATGTATGATTAATTGAGGAATCAACCACTTTTTGTCATGTTTTGGAAGAGGATTATTGAAGATCTTGAGCTTATGATTTTCATTGATGGGTGGAGAAGCCATAGGCTTTGGAAGCTCAATAACATTATTATCAATCAAATCTTGAATGAGATTGTGAAGTTTAAAACAACAATCTATAGAATGTCCTACACATTGATGATAGTTGCATATGAGTTTTTCATCATAATTATGACCTTTAGGATGAGATGGATCTAGATTAAGCGGTGAAGGAAGTCTGATAAGATTGCTTTCGACAAGCTGTGGTAGTAGAATATGTGGAGCGATAATTAACTTTGTGTATGTTCGCTTAGGTGGTTTCCATTGAAGCTCTTTAGTATTAGATACAACGTTGACAATGATTTTTCTTTAGTAGGTTTGGTTGATGGCTTGAAAGTTGATTTACTTTGAAAAAGCGTAGAAGATGAAGCTTGCTCTGATATTTAAGCTTTCCTATAGATAAGAGTTTAGTTTCACGTAGCTTAAGAGTATGGCATAGTTGATCAAATGATGGAGATGTCTCAAAGAGAACACTCTCTTAAAGAGGCGACAATAAACTTTGAAAAATAAGTCTTGAAAGTTTAGAGTCCACAAGCACATTAGACATCTTAGCTAAATTGTTTTTGTATCATAAGACATTCCACTCGATGTTCGTTAGATCCTTGTTTGAGTTGTGCAAGTTGAGTGTATGAGATCTTGGAGCCGATATTGATAGAAAAATGAGATAAGAAATCATCGACTAGATGCATAAAATATGTTTGAGTGGATAGGTAGGTCATAGAACCAACGCATCACATAATCTTGGAAGCTGAGGAAAAATATTTGCAAGTAAAGTATGATCATCCGCATAGTCTAGGCATGCTACATGAAAAGCTTGAAGATGTTCTTGAGGGTTACCATGGCCTTTGAAAGTGAGCAACTTAGGGGTGATGAAATTGAGAGGAAACAAATAAGTGGAGATAGCGGGATAAAAAGGGGTGTGAAGGAGTGTAGTGGAATCCAAAGATGGTGATGCACACGAAGTAGTGAATTGAAGTTCGAATTTGTGTCTGTAAATCCTGATATACAAGAAGTTAAATCAGGAGTATTTGAAGAAGATTTCCTCTATGTATTGGGAGAATTAGGGTGATTAATGAGGGTGGTAGTAGTAGGAATGGAAGCTGGAATATGAAGGGGTTGAGTAGAGGCCATGACAGTCGAGGAAGAACCTACAAGAGGTGTTGAAGAAGCATCACAAGTATTTTTAGCAATAATCAAATCATAGAGAATATGCAGAAGATGTGTAGGATTATCACTCAAAGTTTGTCAGAAATTTGTGAGTTTTTCTAATTGTTCTTGATCGATAATAGTATCCTCATCATATAATTATTCAATATCGGATGTTTCAAGTTCGTCAAGAGGAACATTATGAGAGTTGGCAAAGGGGTTGTTAGTTGTAGAAACCTTAGTCATTTCTTTAGAGACCCTAAGGAAGATAAAGGAAGCTTAAGATGTTCAAAATATCCAAAAATACCACTACGAGTGACGAGCATAATAAGAAAAAACCTTTAAAAAAGGTGAATTCGAGCGTGGGGTTCACCAAAATGATTAAGCAAAAAAGTGGATTTATTTATTTTATTATTGGTAAATGGTTTTGAAGAGGACCATACCTCAGAGTACAAAAAGCTCAAAACCCAGAGTATATACTGATAAGAGAAATGTTGTTTTTAATGATTGGGGCCATACCCAGTGAATAAATCCAAAAAAACTAGATAAAACAAAGAAGAACAAAGCAAAGGTAGACTTCTGCAAGAAGCCCAATAATAGTAAAAAAATAGCAAAAAACAACTACAAAACCACATCTAAATAACAACGATACAAAAATGAAGTAACAACAAAGACCTATTTGAGAATATTGTTAAAAAAAATTGAGCATCCTTGAGGTCATGTACAAATTAAAGCCGGTTTGTTGGGAAGGGTCCTGGTTGCTCACTTTATTCGGCCTTCTTCTTGATTTTCCCATCCTTCCATACATCCTGTGAAATGCCACTAATGTCATAAATCTGTTTAACTTGAACTTGAATAAAATCAAGTAGTGCTTTGTGCATGGAGAGCTAGTTGATCTTCTTATTCACTACTTGTTGCACTTTCTCCTCCAAGGCACTGTGTTGTTTAGTGAGATTTTCCATCTTCTCCTCAAGCCTAGAAAGAATAGAAGGGTCCAATTCCTCCTTGATGCCTTCATTAAGAAGAAAGTCAAGATTATCTTTTATTCCCTTGATAGTGTCGGTCTGCTGCTTGATTGGGCTTGGAGATCAAAGTTACCTTGAGGGTCGGGGCTAAGCCTAAGTGATATGAAGAAGATTTTGGGCCAAAACAATATCTTTACCCTTATATTGACTACATGCAAAACCCATTTAGGCTGGGGGATTAGAGGTGGAGGCACGGAAGCTAGGGTTTTGGCTATGACTCTAGGTTGTTGAGGAGGGGGGGCTAAAGGGTGGGGGTTGTTGACCAAAACATCATGGAATTGCTTGGTGCAAAAGGAAGATAACCCCTAGTGAAGGGGAGAGCACATTGATGGGCTTAGACATCAAGGAAAGATTTCTTGAGCAAATGAAGGATATAAAGAGAAATTAACCTTAATAGAGCATCTAAAATGGTTCAAAGGAACCAAGTGATGGAGCGGCAGAGTTGAGTAGTGCCCTTCCAAGGTAATTTACCTCACAACCATTTTTGCAACATCTCATACGAGGAGGGGATTGAAGAGAAAAGAATACCACATTTCCCAAATCTGCAGGGCTTCCTCACCCTCCACAAATCTTTTCTCCTTAGCATCCTTATTGAATTTATTCGTGTAAATCTTAATTCCATCCATACCTAAACCGTAATGAAGGAAATCAAATTCTCAGTTATGGTAAACTCCTTACCCTTGAAGGTTATCACCCTATTTTTCCATTTACAAGAAAATTTGAGAGAGAGATGTCTATCATGACCTTTTATCCTTTGCATGAAATCCGTGAAGCCATCCACATTGAGGATCTTCCATAATTCTTCATTTTGCTTCCATGAGGATCACGAGACCGTCTCCACTCGACAAGGAGGTCCACCCATTTTGAGAAGAAAAAACACATTCAAGGCAAAGGCATCCTGGGCGTAATAAGATATCACTCCCTCAACATCACAAATGTCGAAGACCGAACAAAAATACCCAAGATAGAGTTCTGGAGAGCTCTTGGATAATGTAAATGGATTAACAAGCTTCCAAGCAGCTCATCATCGAAAAGATGACATACAAAAAGCAAGTAAAAATGAAGCTGTTTGGGAGAGATAAATCTCAAATTCTTAGAGTACACAAAATCATTTGCCACACATGCTTGATCCGTCATTGGGACATAATTAAAAGGACATGTAGTCTTGGCTTCCTTAGAAATGATGTCTTTTGTTGTATGAGATATTTCCCCTTAATCATGCCAAATTATGAATTGATTATTGATGACACCATCATTTGCAAGTGCATCAACAACATTATTCCCCTCCCTATAGATGTGACATATATTAATGTTATTAAACCCTTTACATAAGGTCTTGACCTCGTTGATGAAATATTTTATGGTCTAGTTGGGGGTTGGGTACCTATAAGGTTTTTTATGATGTTCATAGACTCTCCCTCGATAATTAAATTGCTCACCTTGAGGTCCTGGAAGTTACGATTCCCAGGGAGTGGTAAGGGCCTTAGCATAGTGATTAGATTATTTACCCATGGGACTTGCATGCGAGATGGGGTGACAAAATGGTTTCTAATTAAACCACCATAACTAGTTGCTCTGGGGTTGCCCTTAGAGGCACCATCAAAATTCAATTTATGTCAACCTTCAGGTGGGGAATCCATTGAAGAAGAGATCTGTCAATGTTGGGTGTTTGAACTTGAACCTTCTGAATATCAATATTCCAAGTAATTAAGAACCTCTCCTCATCCTTGGGATACTTAGCATTCTTGGGAGGCTTAAATTTCAAAATGTTCTCCTTAGCTGCAACTGTGATTTCATTTAAGAGCCTTTTGTTGGTTTTTTGGTATTTCTAAAAATGATGGAGTTGCGAGCCTTCCAAATTCTCTAGATGGTGTGGGGAAATATGAGCCTCCAAAAATTTCTAAGCATGCCATGTTTGAAAGGAGGCTGCCATTGTTCCCAGGCTTGAACAATATCATCTAGAAATGACTAGTCTATGCCAAATCTGCTAAAGATAAGTTTCCATAAAGCAACAACAACATGACAATGCAAGAGAAGGTGGTGGATTGTCTCATTCTCATGCTTACATTGGTAGCATCTATTAGGCATGGTGGATCCCCTCTTAATGAGGTTGTCAATGGTAAGGATGCTCTTGTTCAAAACCAACCAGAGAAAATGGTTGATTTTGGGAGTGAGTTCTTTAAACCAGATCTTTCTCTAGTCAAAGCCATAGGGAGTTTCAACAACATATAATTGATATCCCACTCTTACTGAGTAGTCCCCATCAAAGGAGTGTATCCATATAAACTCATCTTTAGTTTGCATCTAGTTGATTGGTATGTGACTGAGAATTCTTTGCAAATCCTCAATGATATTTCTATGACAAGAAAGATCAGAGTTTAAATCCTTCCATTGGAGCCTACCATCAACACTGCAAATGTAGTCACTAACCTTCTGTCTAATTATTATTGGGATGTTATTTTGAGTTGCTCCCAAGAGATCTTTGCTTTTAAGGTTTTGGATATCCGTCACCATCTTCCCATAAAAGGATCTCTTCCCCCATTTTTAGATTCTATTTGCGATCGATTTTAGGCCACTCATGGTCTTAACCAAATTATTCCAAAAGATATAACCATATGGGAGGGTTTAAATCTTCACAAAATCTAGAGCGTTACCTTGATCAATATAATTGGCTTAGATAAGGGTAGTCAGGATGGTCTTCCTTTATGAGCCTCGGCTCATTTTGGAGACAAGAGTAGCATTCATAGTCCTGATTTTTTAAATCCCTAATCCACCCACTCTTTTTTTGGTACATGCCTTGTCCCAAGCCACTAGATGGAATATATTTTTCTCTTAATCCTAGTCCACAGGAAGTTCATCGAATTCTCTCAATCCTATCAATAACAACAACAGGAATGAAGAAAAGAGACATGATGTAGATAGGAATGTTTTACAACGTGCTCTTAATAAGAAGACATTTTCTTGCATTGGAGAGAATGACCTCTTTAGCCAACCAACTTATTATGAAACATGTCAAGCGAAGAGTTCCAAACATTCATAGAGAATTTGTTAGTACCTAATGGAAGACCAAGATAGGTAGTGGGGAGAGAGTTTATCTCATAGCCCAAAATTTGAGCAATTTTTCTTTGCACTCTAAGAGGGTATTGAAAAAATAAAGAGAGCTTTTGTCAAAATTATTTTTCGTCCCAAAGTCTCCTCATAAGTTTTAAGAATAGTCTTCATCATTTTAGCTTCAAGGAGGGAAGAAAACAATAGAAGGATAGTATCATCAACAAACTATTGATGCGACACAGTGATCTCCAGAGAAGTGGGTTTAAAGCCTTTGAGGTAGCCCAAGGAAATAACTCTAGAAATGGTATGGTGAGATTGTCTACCATGATGATGAAGAGGAGGGGAGAAATAGGGTCTCCTACCTTATACCTCTATTACTGGAGAAGAATCCCACCGGAGTACCATTGACAATAACAAAGAATTTGGGGTGGAAATGCAAGATCTAATAATCTTTCTGAAGTGAGTATTAAAACCAAATTTCTCCATTACTTTATCAAGGAAAAGCCAAGAGACTCTGTCGAAGGCTTTATTCATGTCCAACTTTAAGACCATGCCAACTTTTTTACTTTTTTCCATCGAATGGATGGTTTCATGAACCATCACCACACCATCTAGATAAGCTTGCCTTTGCGAAACCCCCTCTTGTTTGGAGATAACATTAGGGAGCATCGGTTGGATTTTAATAGTCAAAATTTTAGTGAAGATCTTATAAAGGGCACTTGCAAGGCTAATAAGTCTCAAATGTTTGAAATCCTTAGCCCCCGGTTTCTTAGGTACCAAAACAATGAAAGTATTATTGATTTCTTTGAGAAGTCTCCCTATTATAAAAAAATCATTAGCTACTTTGAGAATGTCTTTCAAGCGGATATCCCGAAAATTATGATAGAAATTTGTTGAAAACCCATCGGACCACGGGATTTGTCCCCTCTAGAGAAAAGACCACCTTTTGCAATTCCTCAAGGTGGCGTGATTTTCTAAGAATGTTGAATTCTTCTGGATCCATAAGATCATTAGGAATAGAGTCCAACAAAGTACTAATTGCCTCAGAAGACAATGAGGAGTTCTCTTTTAAGAGAGTTTTATAGAAACTAAGAGCTTCCTCCTTGATAATGTTCTGATATGAAGTGACAAATCCATTAGGCAAGGAAACTTCCAAAATCATGTTATGAGTCTTGTGCTTGAGAGTTGTCATATGAAAAAAATTGGTGTTTCTATCACCATCCTTAAGCCATAAAGCCCTAGATTTCTGCCTCCAGAAAGATTCTTCTCTAGCACAAATATTATGAAAATCAAACAAGAGAGTTTTTTCATGAATATAATCTTCACAAGATATACCTATAGCTAAAACCGTTTTTCTAGAGCAGCTATCTCCTCCTTGACTTGTTTCTTTTGAGTGGAGACATTTCCAAAAACCTTTCTATTCCATGTCATGACTTTCTTCTTGACATTTTGAGCTTCTGGATGAAACTGTCTTTGTGTAGTACCATCCGCATTTCTAAGCCCCACCATTCCTTGATTTTATCTTTTATGTCTGGGTGGTCAAGCTACATTTTCTCAATTTTGAAG
Source organism: Taxus wallichiana var. yunnanensis (assembly GCA_018340775.1). Classification (NCBI taxonomy): domain Eukaryota; kingdom Viridiplantae; phylum Streptophyta; class Pinopsida; order Cupressales; family Taxaceae; genus Taxus; species Taxus wallichiana. The sequence continues at coordinate 365,859,353 of CM031237.1, forward strand.
GAAGAGTGGAAAGGATTTTCAGTGTTAAGCATGTTCAGCATAATAGGGTTATGATAAGAACCAATTCTGGGAAGGGAAGAAAGGTGAAAACCTTGAGACAAAAGCGATCGACGAAATAATGGCCCGATTAAGATGCACTTGAATGTGCTCATCCCTAGTATCTTATTAGACCAAGTATAAGGATTGTTTTAGAGCTCCAGGTCAAATAGATTTGCGTGAGAAATAAAATATGCTAAATCTTCCATCCCAATAGTATGATCGGAAGAGCCTCCTTTCTCTTGATTGAGGAGAAAGGAGCGTTGAAACCCCCCATGATTATCAATGCTACTTATCACAATTAGCTCAAAAACAATTGAGATCCTTCCAAAGTTGCCTTCTACCATGAAGAGTATTAGGAGCATATATAACATATAGGATCTAAAAAATGGAGTTGTTAGGAGTTTGAAAAGCAATAACAAGATGATAAGAGGAGGAGTAAACCTTCTTACCGGGATTAAGGTTGGGTCCTAAAGAAATACAATGCCTCAAATGCCCCTCAAGATTGACCAAAGTCCATTCCATTTTTTCCAGATATTTCTACTACAAGACTTCATAGCTTCAAAATTCATCTTGGTTTCTTGGATCGCCATAATGGTGGGTTTACAAGTTTTTCTTAATTCCTTAAGAGTGTGTTGTTTTCCACTCCCATTAAGGCCTCTGATGTTCCATGAAATGATTTTATTAAAATATGTGGGGAGGTGTGTACCAGATGGTCAATGAGGATTGGGTTCCATCTTTAAGAGCCTTATCTATCTCCTTTTTCTCTGATCATTGTTCGTTGGTCTTCCCTTTGTGGTATTGGCCCCTATATTGGCTTACCTCTTAGAAGATCTAGTGACCCTAGAATAGGATGCATTCGATTACCAGGTGACTTCTTGAAATATTCCTTATGGGATACCACTTAAAAATGCACAAAATATTGAGAAATTTGTAGCCAAATAAAATGCTTTTGATTTTGCAGATTTTTACAATAAGGACAACAAACTAAAGAAAATTAAAATATCCCAAAATATCCACTCGAATTACTTGAAAATTTAAAGAGAGCTTGATATTATTATAAAGCACATTAGAAAATTATTTTTGGAATTTTACAGAAATTAAAATGCTATCAGGAAATTATAGCGTGCTGAGGCAGTGAAAACTTCTAAAATTCATAGTGCTCCGAATAGATGAGCAAAATTTATGAGACTTTGGAAATAACATTAACAAATACCGAAATGATATTTTAACCTTCATATCTAAAAATGGGGTCCTGGAAAAACCTCCAAATAAAGGCTATAAGTCACCCAACTTGGAAAAGGGTTGGAAGCTGATGGAGATTCCTTCACTTTGTGATGCTAAGTCCTGCCCAAATGGATGTCGTAAATCTGATATGAAAGCCCTCTGGTTATCTTCCCCAAATGGCCCCAAAACCCTCAAAATCGTCCTCTAAAACCTCTGATAAGATCTCTATAACACAACCTAAAAAGTGGCTCCAAAATGACAAACTAGGGTAGATCTCTCACTACCAAAGAATGCCCTGCTAGCTAGGGATGGGTCTCTTGCCACCGAAGCTAGGGCCCCTATGGGATTTCACTCCTGGCCCGAAGATGCACAAACATCAGTTACACGTGAAAGAGAATAAAATGTATGCAAAAGTGGTCTTCCTTTCTCTCCCAGCTCCTTATATACTTTTCCACGGTAAAAGTGCCCCAATAACCCTAAACGCATTTCATTCCATGGAGGGGCCAATAAAATGAAAGTAACTATAGTTTATTTTCCCTTTTTAGTCGCCATGGTCCAAAAGTGACCCCCAAACGCAAAACTTGGATATTAGAAACACATGACCCCTTCCCAATAGCTCCCAACATCCACACCCCTTGGGTATGACCACGGTTTGGACATCGACTTGGCCCTTAGGCCTTTGGCGTAGGAAAGGGGACATTACACTTCTTCTTGTCAAAGAACAAGGCATCAAGAATGCTTTTAAAGCCTTTAGATTTCCTTTTTTGGATTTTACAAGAGTAAACTCGGGTGACAATGTATTGGTGCATTTTATCAAACACTCTACTTTTCATGGGGTGAATTCTCCTTCCTCTTTTTCAAGACTAGGGGTCTTCATTATTCTCCTTTAGTAGAGGCGAGGAGAAGCTTCAACCTTGCAATTTGTTTGTTGTTACGACTTGCTATATGGGGCTAATTTGTTGACTTTTCCATTTGACTCCACGTGTAGGGTATCTTCTGCAAAGGATTAGAAGTCACGGTATTGTTAACTCCTTCATTATTTAATTATTTAGATGATGTTGATCCTTGTTGATCCTTTGATAAAGCATTCTTGCTCGATGTATTTTCATCCCCTCCATTATTAGGTTGTTAGGGCACTCTATAGGGCGGATATGTAGTTCCTTCATTAGAGCATCCTCTTTAGCCTTGAGCAAGTTTTCAAAAGGATTTGGTGCAAAATATTCTCCTAGGGGAGGGAAAAATAGAGTTGTGTCCTGCAAACCATCTCTTTTGGACTCTATTCTTGGTTTTAGATGGATCTCGACGGTTGGAGAACCTCATCAACCTTAAGACCGAGCTCTACTAGATTTGTATCTTTGTCATCTTCCTTGATGTTGATCCCATTAGTTTTATCTAACTTTTGCATAGGGTTTTAGGCACCCAAAGATTCCTTCAAACATGAGGTTTTACCCAAAAATGCCATCTAGTTCTTTTGAATCGCTCATTTGGAAAAAATCTCGGGTATTCGGATGTGAAATATTCCTTGATCATCCTTAGTCTTTGGAAAAAATAGAGAAGGCATGAGGTGCCATAGAGTTAATGGGGTCCACATTCCTGGGCGGTGATTTCTTGAAGATCCCTACCCACGTGTACGTATTTGTCGGAGTTCTAGCCTCTTGAAAGGAGTGACAAATTTTCAATTATCATCATCCTTGTCACTTTTAGTGTTGACCTCCACCGCTACAGGGGATCCTGTAGAAGCTTGACCACTTTGCATCAAACAACTCGAGGACGCATCCAACACTTGCTTTGATAAGCCCAACATCCTTAGACAAGCCCCTAGGCATGACTACGACTACATGGAAGCTCTTAGGCGAGACCCTATTATAACGATAAATGAATAATTGCTATGAAAATGCTTAATATAATTGTTATTGTAGTACGAAATGAATGAACAATTAAGTACATGAAATAACCCAATCAAAATAAGATATAAAATGTGAAACCCTAATTGTAAAGAGGGTAAAGAAAACCTTATCGATTCCCAATGAAATTTATCTTTGTGTTGAAGTGCTAACCCGATGAACAAAGAGGTAGAAGCGCCGTACGAGAGACTTAGGAAAATGTAGATATGGAGGAATAAGCTAGATAGGGGCACCTAGAAAGGGGCGGGGCACTGCGGTGCCACACAGACTAGTAGTGGGTGCTGTGTTTGTGAAAATGCTCGAGAAAACCATCTTTCATTGGTTGCAATGTGTTCATTCACCTTTACCTTTAGTTGTTAGTATGTTGTATAATGATCGTTGAGGTTCTTTATAAACCTGCAATGAAATAATGACCTAAAAACCCTCAAAGAGACATCAAATCCTAAAAAAGAAAGATGCAAAATGAGGGTTCAAACTATCCTCAATTATTCAATGGTGATCTTATGGTGAGTGATGCACTACATGTCATACCCAATGTAGTTCTAGGTGTAGTTGTACGGATTTGTGCCTAGGTGGTTCTTGTGTGTGTCACACTTGATAGCGAGCAAAGTATCTAAATGTAGAGAAATGTAATATATGTGTGCATGGAATAGAATATACTCCCCTCTTATGAAGTATATACATAATAATGCAATCCCTTGCCCTTGAATGGATGCTAGAATGGATGTTAGAATGCTCTTAAATAGCCTTTGGATGCAACCTTAGGTGGAGATAACTAATGCTTAGTGTTTGGTACTTCATTATGATCACATGACTTTATATTTATATGATTCCCTTGCTTGAATTTTGTAACTAACCCCAAAAAGTCAGACTACTAAAAATATAAGATGCTCAAACGACTATAAAGAACCCAAAAGATGTGAGTATAGTAAAAAGAGGTCAAGGGCACCCATAGGGGACGAGGGCACTGACACTAACATCTTGGTTGGGCACTGGTGTCTAGACTCAAAAAAACTAAAGGGTCGAAGGTCAGATTGAGTAAGAAGGTGTGTAAGACCAAAAGTGGCAGCAGAAAGAAAGCAAAGATGGCCAAAGACATGGGTTAATTAGTACTTTTCTTACTTAGGAATCATATGAATAGTAGTATGCAATCAAGACTAGATAATTACCCAAAGTGCATGATTTTGTGTCTACAAAATGGATTTTTACTAAAAGAATATCAAAGTGTACCATGTAATGTGTAGGTGTGAAAGATATTCATTTTTTTCTTAAAGATTCATCATTTCTTAATTTAAGATTTGATGTACTTACTCTAGGTCGAAACACTTGAACTTCTTGCTAATTCTAGTGGTGGAAATCATGAAGAAAAGTATATTAATAAATCAAAAATAATTGAACTTCGCACATGTTGGATCTACTAGGTTTACATTTTAACCTTTTTAATAATAACAATCAACACAAATAATTGTGAAGTAAATTAATCTTCGTGTTTAAAAATATATAATTGATATGGAAATCTACTTGTCAAATCCATCGTTATCTAAAAAGATGAGAAGTAAAAGTTCACACATGAAAAAATATTTTGAACTACAAGTAACCTTAAAAACCTTAAAAACAGGTCATAAGCCATCAAATTCTAGGAATGTATACCCACCAACACAACACTTAGTTGTGTCATATTGGTAATGTAAAATCATTATGGGCATCGTTTTGTTGTTCACATCACCAGTGTGCTTCAACCTAAGTGGAGGAAGTGTAGCGAGAAAGAAATTGGGTCTTCTATATATGTGGAGAAAATGACACCTACGACGAAATCAAGAGATGTAGGAACAAATTGATAGTAATGGCCCAAATTAAAAAATAATAAGTTGTTGACGCATGACTATGACTCATGTGTCGGGATGGGAAAGTTTAATCCATTATACCATGAATCTAATTTTGAATACACATTCAACATAATTAAATGAGAAATAAATCTTTCATGATTTGCAAATGAAACAGTGTTTTTTGGAGGGAGGACAATAAAAGAGAGGCATTATGAAGTGGGGGATCTTTACTCATCATGCAACCAATCAACTATTATGTTAGTAAGATAATCACTTCCATTTTTACATCACCCTTATTGGCATAAAGGATCATGATATATGGGGTTTATATTTATCGTGGGACGAATCCAACCATGCAAGGCGGGATTACGTTTTTGGTAGAGTATGGGTTTATAGATTCGTAGAAACAATTCCAATATGCACTAAAGAGGCACCAAATTGGGATTATGTTTTTAATTGAATAAAGGTTTTTAGACTCGTGGAAGCAATTCCAAGATGTCTTGAAGAGGCATATACGACTCGAGGTAGTAAGGCATGTATTTAGAGGCAATTATATGTGATCTTTTTTGGATTATAAAGGCGCAAAGGAGGATATGAGAAATCCGAGAAAACAATGTTAGGAAATTAATATTTACATTATAGTTTGGGTGGTTAGTTAATAGTAATATTGTTATAAATAATATTACGTACTTAGATTCTTAGTTATATTGTTGCACCTGTGTTTCTATATTGGGTTATTTGTTATTCTCACTTCCTATTTTATAGGAAGTTGTTTCCTATATGTATGGCTATATAATAGCCAAATGTAATTCGATTATACACGTGAAATATATTATCAAAGAATTTATGTGTTGAGTAGATTTGTATTACATAGATTCTGGTTTTCATAAGAAAACTCTAACCAAATTTATAATTTAGTATTAGAGCATGCACATCCTACTTGTGAAGAGCTATAAGAGATGTAGTTGTAATTATTTTTAAGATACGTTATGTGCTTGTCAAAACATTTGTAGCTACGTTTTCAACATTCATACGCTTTGCATGAACTCGGCATTTCACTTTTTTCCACTTTCATCTGCCATCTAATGCACGTGGAATAGTGGATCTAATACCAAATCAAAAATTCATGCCTCTCCATATCACCAACCATCATGCAACTCATGTATGGTTAATAAATAGCCGATTGGGAAGTATCTCTCACGCAGGGTAAGGTGGATGTGTATTCTTGTATGGCTTGTGTCTGCTCTTAACAACAGTTATTATGTGATTTGGTGATTCTTGAGCAACAAAATTTGTGGTCTGTCTACAATCAATCCCCAATCTACTCGCAGATCCTTCTCAACCAAGAATATATTCTCAAAGTTTACACAACTCATACATGGCTCGAGACTCATACCGAGCATGCGTAGATGTGTCAAACACATAACATCCATCATGGAAAACAAATTAGTCCCCACATAGCTCGTGTTATACCATGTTGGAGTCATTGGTAATGATGTAACCTAGAATTCATAGTAAATGACCCAGGTCCGCTGACACATCACTCAACCTGAGATGAGCACTCACGAAGCATGCAAAGGCACCAGGTCCCTCTTTAGAGTTGCTTGTACAAAATGTTAGCATGATAGTGCATATGTATATTCAGATTCATAACCAATAAGTAAACAATCCACATTGCATAAACCAGATCTAGATCTTAGAATTTATATAAGATGAACTAAACAATGACTATAATAAGATTTACCATACAAGAACTAGTTTCAGTCATGTTCAAAACCATTATCCAACCAATAAGATCCATTGTATTGAATATTGTAAAACACGAAGCTTCATACATTATAGAGGTATCTCCATGAGTCATGCGCACACAAAACCAACAACATAACTCTACAAATTGACACCCTCTTAACTGCAAATCAATACATATATATATATATATATATATATATATATATATATATATATATATATATATATATATATATATATATATATATATATATATATAAGGGTGGGGACTTTCCCTTCACCGCCCATGCACTATCTCAAAATAGGCCACATGCTTAATAATAGCCATACACCTTTACAAAAGGATGCAAAACATGCAAGTGTTCTAACAATAGACTTCCTATAGTTAACTCTGAGTAGAAATCCTATTATTAGCCTAAACTATGCATGGAACTTAGCTGATGCTTGTTCCCAAAATACCATTGTGTGGACTGCAAGTCTTCATGTCCTTGTGTACCCAGACACTAACTCCATAAATAGCCTAGACCCATAAAATGACTAAGTTATGAATTCAAAGTGTTATGGTGCGCGTTTGTTTTACTATTTCGCCGTTAGAAAATTCATCACATGCATTCATGGGAAGAAACAACCCTGTAAATGGCAACAAGATGAGATAAGATTGTGAACTCAAAGTTTCTAAAATCTCCTCATCAAAGAGGCTACAAAATCCTTCTTCTTGTATTGATGCTTAATCAAAAGTTGTACATAGTGGAGAAATGGAGGAAATTGAGAAAAGGGGGAAATGGAAGAAAAATGGCTATCTCCTTTGTTTTCTCTAAGTACAATGCACTCATGAGTTTACAAGATCAATCATGACCCCTTTACAATGGCATGAAGAAGCCATTAAATCTCCTCCAAGAAATGGTTACAACTTCTTCTTTGTTAGCAAGAAACGGTTTACAATTTCTTTTCAATCATTCGCATCCGTTGGATTCTTGATTCGTGAAGAAATGCCAATGGCGGAAAAACCATACTTTTCATAATGTAGCCATTACATTTGTTTTGTAACTTTGAATTTGAACCATTTATCTTGCCTTTGAAACTTTAAACCAGAGTCATCCACGTGGGAGAAATTTATTGGAGCGGGTGTGGAGGATGCCTTTTGCATTTTATGCCTTTGTAGAAAATTGGCATTTTTTGACATTTTGGTCCGCCCTTGCCTCTCCACCATAGGCCTGACACATGGCTTTATTTGAGTGGTGAAGGAATCGTGGCTCACTTTTTCCAATTTTGACCTTTTTTAGAAAAATGCTCAAAACTTCAAATTTCTTCGCCGCTCCGCTCTCCCACTTTGAGTTTTCATTTGGGCCCAAGACCTTAGTGGAGCCACGGAGCGAGCATTCTTTTTACTTCACTTTTGAAAATTTGGTTAAATTTCCAAAAGTGCCGGAAATTGCTTCGTCCACTTTGACTTTTCAACTGGCGGGCTTCACCTTTGACTTTTTGCCTGCGGGCTTCACTTTGACTTTTTTCTTTAATCCGATCTTTGATCAGGGCTGCGGGTCACTTTTTAAATTTTCACCCTTTTTATAAAGAGGCTCAAAATCTCAAATCCCCCTGACGGTCTACCTCCTGCTTTGACTCCTTTGACTACGGGCTCAAGATTTGACTTTTTTCTTTAAGCCTGATCGGGGTTGCGGGTCACTTTTTAACTTTTCACCTTTTTTACAAAGAGGCTCAAAAACAAAAATTTCTCCTGACCCGCTTCCAATTAGGTATGTCCATGTACCCGTGGATGATGGGGCCAAAATTTGATGGGGAAGAAAACACCCATCGTTCCCGACTGTGGGAAAAAATGCAGAGAAGAAGAAAACTCCACCATTTCGCGCTCCCGATTTTCAAATTTCTTTCACGAGCTGAGGAATTGAAAACAATACAAGGTTCGACGATCCAGGGCATAGAAAGATTGAAAATTTCATTCAAATGAGGACAACAATAAAATTTTCATGCGTCCAGATAGGAAAATGGAAAATTTATCAAAACAAGCAGAATTAGGGATTTGAAACAACTCTAGGGCATGGATTTTCTATCTCTTGAACTTTCAACTTGGCTTAAATACTTTAGGAGGGTGAGAGCTGAAATTTTGAATTTAACTTGGAAAACAAAAAGTGGTTTTGGGAGACAACTAGCTCTAGCTTGGGGACATGGCATGGACTGAGCATGGTGAAGACGTGGTATGAGGATCCAGAATCTCAATTTTTAAACCATATAATGTTGACCAGTGCCTTATCCATTGGGCCTTGTAGAGTCATGTACAATTTGAGAAAGAAAGATTAGAAGAAGGAAACACACAAGCACACAAAAGGAAGGAAACACATGACACAAAGAAGGGGAAACAAAACCACACAATGGAAAGGGAAACACACCAAGAAATCACCTATGGTACAAGGTGGGGACAACCCACTTTCACTTTGATGATATAGTTTCAAGTATTTCCCACTTGAGGCAATTCAATGGTGTTCCATCAAGTATAGAGGAGGAAAAACATTCTCACCACAAGCTCCATGAATTTGGAATGGGCGGAGCCATAATGAATCAAACTTTCCATGGCTGCCCTTTGGTTCTCTTCTCTTGTCCCATAGTAGGACAAAGTCTCAACCTTGAATTCTCTTGCCTTAGCCCTCTTGTCAAAGATCTTCTTCACTTTCAATTGGTGTTCTTTGATTGATCCACCACCTGGAATCTATTTTCTTCCGGCTTCTCAGAAATAGGATCCTTTTGTCTAAGGAATCTTTGTATTGACCATCTTTATTTCTGTAGCAACTTGAGAGTGGCATCTCAATTGTGAGGGGAATCTCTGCTTGACTCCATCTGATAGTTGGAATGGAGACATACCTATCACCTTCTTGGGAGTGATCTATCTTCCCCACAATGCGTCGTCTGACCTTTTGTGCAATTCCTTTGATTCTCGTCTACAAGCTTGCGGACAATGGTCACAATGTTCTTGTTGCTTGATTCGGCTATCCATTTCCTTGTGGATAGTAGTAAGAAGAATGAGCTAGGGAGATTTTGTAGCTATAGAAAAACTCGGTCAGCTCTCTTGAAGAGAAATAGGTAGCATTATCTACTTCTGATCATTTTGTGGCACTCGAAATGGACTATGATATTCTCCTTGATAAAGTTGCATATTGTTTCAGTGTTGGCTTGTTTGGCTGGAATGGCTTCCACCCATTTGGTGAAGTAGTATGTTGCTATGAGTACATAGGTGTGCCCCGTGCTTGAGTGAGGGTTCAGAACACCAATGAAGTCCAGCCCCCACTATTGAAATGGTTCTTCAATAACCACAGGCCTGAGTGGTAATGCAGCGAGTCGTGGTCTTCCAACAAACTGTTGGCATGCTTTGCATTTAGAAACCCAATCTCGAGTATCTGCAAAGATGGTGGGCCAATAATACCTTCCTCGGAGGATCTTGTGTGTAGTGACCATTGCTGAAAAATGTCCACCACATGCTTGGTCATGGTATGCTTATAAGCAACTTTTCTTGTTGCTCTTTATCTACTACTTTGAGGAAAGCAACCATCAGGCCTCTTTTGTAAAGTGCATGATTCAGATCACAAACTTGGTTGCCTTCAGCTTGAGTGTTCTTCTTTGTTTGTAATCAAGATGAGGAGGGCATTCTCCATAAGTCAAGTAGTAGGCAATATCAATGTACCACTCATCGGTAGTGGTGACAAAGAGAAGAGTGGGTTGTCTTACGAACAAGTTGGAAAGTACATGTTTCTTCGCCATGTTGAACTTTGAGAGTTTCATCTTAGACAATCAACTTACACAAGCCATTTCCCCTTACCAGATTGGAGGTTGAATCTCAAGTCATATTCTTGAGTCTTTTGATCAATTTCCTCTTTTAGCTCGGGATCTCTTTGTGTCAAGATGGACTTGATTGCCTTGCTGGGGACCATCCCTTTGTATGAGAATTGAGAATGTAAAACCTGAAGTTTTTTTACAGCCTTGACCACTTTGCATAGGCATGCTTCTCAATTGGTTTACTTTAGCTCATGCTTCTTCAAAGGACAACTCATGAAAGCAATAGGTGCTTCAACATCTTCATCATTTTTACGAACAAGAACAAGAGAGAGTGTATGCTCGATGCATAACAATACATGATGAACTCTTTGTTAAAATATGGAGACACGAGGTTGGAGCCTTGGCGATGGCTTTCTTGATCTCTTCAAATGTTGCATTCCCTTCATTGTTCCATTTGAAACTTGCTTGAGGTTTCATCATGGAAGTGATGTGCTTTGTCAATCAAGCAAACTCGGGCAAAAGCGACGAAGAAAATTTACCTTTCAAAGAATGAATGAACTCCCTTCTTGCTTGTGGGTAGGGCTAATGCTTGAATGGCTCTAATCCTCTCGGGATCAATGTGTGCTCCATGTTTGTTCACATTATGTGCCCCAATAACTTGCCTTCTGTGACTCAAAAATGCACTTTTTGGATTTAGTGATATGCCATGTTTCCTACACCTTGCAAGTACCTGTTCCAAGTGATAGATATGATCTCCCCTCTTCTTTGAAAATACTATGAGATCATCAAGATATATGAAAATGAAATGCTTCAGATCTTTGAAGGCCAAATCCATCACCCTTTGGAATGTAGCTCCTGCATTGATTAGGCCAAAAGGCATTCTGCTGTAGGAAAAAGTGCCCCAAGGTGTTGTAAAGGTTGTCTTGGTGTGGTCTTCCTCTGCCACTTTGATTTGATTTATATCTGAGAATCCATCAAGTAATGAAAGCATTTCAGATCGGTGGTGACTTACTTGCGAGGATATGGTCCATGATAGGAAGAGGATAATTGTCCTTGAGTGATGCAGTTTCGGGTTGCGAAAATCTACACATATCCTTATTTCACCATTCTTCTTCCGCATTGGCACAATGTTAGCCACCCACGTTGAATGGTGGATGGGAAAGATGATCCTTGCATTAAGCATCTTCATTACCTCCTCCTTGATGGTATCAGCAATCTTTGGGTTGTACGGCCTTTGTTTTTTCCTGAAGGGCTTAACACCTACTTCAAAGGAATTGAGTGATGCATTTCCTTTATTTGGAAGGATTTGAGTTCATCATAAGAGTAGGCCAAGACATCTGAGTATTTCTTGAGTAATGCAACAAACCTTCTTTTTCTTTAAGGTGAGCAACATTTTCCAATATTGACCATCCTTGGCTCCTCAGGGTACCAATGTTTTCTTTATCAAAATCAATTTGGGCACCGAGAAGATTGCTTTTCTTTCTCTTGAATGAATCTATCATGTTTGTCAAAGAGGTCTTCTAAAGAGACTAGGCCTTTGGGAATTTTGTTCCCTTTTGATTTGATTACTCCTCATCATCAATCCCTTGATTCCTTCTTTCTCTTCTTGGGGGACTGCTTCTCGGTGTGGATTTTCACCTCCTTGAAGAAGAGATTATTGAAATTATCCCTTTGCTCAAAAAGGATAGAATTTGGTTATCATCATTGAAGACTTGCCAATGATTTTGCATTATCAGTACACTAGGCGGAATACCATTTCAATGGTCACTTTGTCTTTACCAAAAGAAGGATGAGGTATCACTAGGGAAGTTGACACTCTGAGAGAATCAACCTTTTCATTTTGTTCCCTTGGAATAGCTTCGATGGAAAATGCATCAAAAGATTCAATGCAATCCCACACTCTGTTTTTATAATGCCTGAGCCTTGGATTTTCACTGATATTGTTGGCAGACCTACTTTACCACAATCTCTACATCACCTTTGCATCTCAGCTTCTTGATTCCCATGTCCTCTGTTACATTCATGCCTAAGAGCAATGCTTCATACTCTGTAGTATTGTTTGTATTATCAAATTGCAGCTTGTAGGCAAAAGGGTACACCTCATTGGAAGGAGAGTACAATACTACACCAGCTCCTGAACCTGCTCTGGAATGACTACCATCAAATTCCATTGTCCAAATTTGATCTTCCTCTTCCTCCATGAGAAGTGGCAAGTTCTCCTCTTTTTCTGATGTGAGGAAGTAGTTTCCTAGCCCATAATCTTGAAAGAGAATGTTTGCTTTGGATCATCAGACTTTCATACTTTGTGAACTTCATCTTTCTTACTAGTAGCAACTTCTTCATCTCACCTTTTACTGGGATAGTTGTAGATGACCAATCCATTTTTATTTCTCCACCTAGGTCTCTGCAAAAACTTCTGCTCAAAAGCATACCAAAAGATGTTGGGATGTCTGCTACCAGTATGGTCAAGAGCACCTTCTTGTCTGGAAAATCAGCTAGTGCCACCTGTGCATCCTTGATTCTTCCTACCAATGGAACTTGTTTGGATTCCATTGAGTAGCATGTGCCATTTACCCAGGTCAAAGTGAGGCCTAGAGCATTTGTAACTTTGGCTGGCATCACATTGTCTGAGGCTCCAGAATCTATGATGTAATTATTCAGCTGGAAGCCTTTGATGAGGAGTGATAGGTAGAAAGGTTCAACTCTATTGATGTTGGAGGCACTGAGGGCTAGCATGTTTTGGGAAGGTGGTGTGGATGGTGTGGGGAGTAAGCCTTTAGAATTTGGACTTGAAGAGATAGGGTTACCACCACAAACTGCATTGATGAATCTGTCAAATTGGGTAGGATGTGTTTGTAGGTATTCTATTTCAGAGAGTTGGACTTTGGTTTTGCTTGCATGTTCTACAAAGTCAAATGGGGAAATGGTGGGTGAGGAAGAGGCTCCTGAAATGGAGGAAGATCTACATGGTAGAGACTTTTTCTACTTTTGGTGTTGGGTTCTCTTTTTCGGATGTAACAATTGGCTTGGAAGGGGGTGAGGGTGTAGCCTTTGACTGAACTTTAGATGTTTTTGTAGGACCAACATTTAGAAGAGAATTATTCTTAGCAACTTTTGAGCTGGAAGAAGAATCAAATGACTTACTTGGTATAGTAGCATGCTCTTTGGCAACCAGTGAGTCTAGTTTTTCTTTGGCTGATTCCATGGAAGGTGGTAATGGTGATCCTCTATTGATGATTTTATTTTGTGTAACCTCTGGAGGACAATCTTCTTTATTCTTCTTCTTATCCTTTGTTGCAACTGTTGGGGCTGAAATCCCTTTCTTAGATTGAGCACGAGTGAAAACAACACATGAGAAACTTGGAACTTCTTCATCACCTTCATCTTCATCATCAACACATACTCAATCAGGCCATTGTGCATATCAACTTCCTCAATCTCAAGATAGTTTTCATAATCTTCCATGTTTTCTTCTTCTTAGTTTCATCAATTTCTGCTTCCTCCTCTGGCTCTTTGGTGTCACAGATGGCATTGACTAGTGGTGCTTCAAGAGTAAGCGATGAGGAGGTGGAGAAATCCTTGGCCTATCTGGAGGGTTTGGTCTCCTTGAAGCATTCCGCATTGTGATATGAGATAGCTGCTTCTTCAAGGCAACCAAGTCATTTGCCATTTTTTGGAACATCGGATCTGTGGTGGTAAGAGTTTGAATTCTGACCCTTTTGTTTCCCATTGGGGCCTTTCACCTTTCTAGAAAGGATTAGATCATCATCGGTTTCTATTGCAAAGTCTTGGGCTTGCCTCAATGTTCTTGGTTGGGCTCTTCTGAGGAAGAAACCTACTTTTGATGGTAGAACACTGATGAAAAACCTCTTCAAATTATTTTTGGGAGGCACCACATCTTAAGGATCCTTCTTATCACTCTATCATATCTTCTTTACAAAGTCCCTCATTGACTCGGAGGTTTCTTTCTTCATTTGTTGTACCAATTGGACCAAAAGATCTGACAATCTTTGTGGTCTTGAACCATGTGTTGAATGCACTTCTTATATCTTCCCAATAGGTGTGAGACCTCGGGGGTAGCATGTAGAACCATTGGTGACCTTTTCTTGAAGTGACTCCCAAAGAGTCGAGGACTGACACATCTTCATCCTCAACACCCAACACACCACAAGTAGTGATAAATGTCACTACATGCTCTTGGGGAGTTGAGAACCATCCCCTGAATTTTGGGAAGTTTTTCTTGAGCCTCTCGGTAGCTCATGGAGTGGTTGAGCAAGAGCCAGTGGACCGGTGTTTCCTCCCCATGGTACATTAGGCCTATGGGCTTCATGATCCCATTCACGCTCATGATCATGATCCCCATTCTATTTTGTTTCTATCTTCCAACCTTGCTAAGGTTGCGGCTTCTACTACTGCTCTTTCATCTGCCTCGGCTTGAAGTCTCTCGATTTCTTGAGTTGAGCTCTTATTTCTTCGTCGGCTCTCATTCTCTTTCTCTAGCTTCTTCTTCGGTCTTCACGTCAGTGAAGTCTACAAGGTTCTCGTTTATGTATGAAAATTCACCATCAAAGGATTGGCAACACTCAGGTTCCCAACGTGACCGGTTGCTTGAAAAGGAAGCCTCTGGATTCCGAGTAGCTCTTGTCTCCTTTGAAGTTCCTCAAAAAATGGGATCATTTTGTCCTCCTTGTCTCTGTTGTCGGGTGAATCTTCTATCCGCCAACTTGAAAATCTATGCTCTTCTTTGTGGTGTTGGGATTTGTCTTTGCCTCTCAATTCAGCAGTGCGTTCTTCTTCAAGGTCCAGAATTCTCGTGGAAATGAAGTAGTGATTGGCACTTTATCTATTATGCCAGATAGCTTCCCTCAAATATGAAGCAACATCTTCTTGGATGTGGAAGAGAAATTTGGGTCTTTCAACAGGAGGGTTTCTTGGAATAGCCATGATTTGAATCCATGTGGCTCATATAGCCATTCAAATTCTAGAAATTTTTCTCTTTTTTGAATTTTGAATTTTTGACCTTGTGGTTGCATTCAGGTGCAGATGTTGCTAAATATGCCCCACGGTGGGTGCTAAAAACTGTTGGTGAGGAATTTTTGGGTGGAAAACTTGTGGATTCCTTTCCAATGCTCTAGGAATCTAAGTCCCTCTACTTAACTGTGTAGCTACCGTATATGCATGCGCGAGAAAATGTGGATTTTTGTGGTGGCCTTTTGGCCGCAGGGGATCCAACAGGGGCACTCCATTGACCCTGCAGAAAAGCTTGCAGATACTTGCAAGAGAGAATTTTGTGAAAGTGGGAAAGGGAGTGAGAAAAGAGGTAGGAGAACTAATGTTGTAGGTAGGAAATCAGATTCTGCACACACTAGTTAGAAAATTCATCACATGCATTCATGGGAAGAAACAACCCTGCAAATGGCAACAAGACGAGATAAGATTGAACTCAAAGTTTCTAAAATCTCCTCATCAAAGAGGCTACAAAATCCTTCTTCTTGTATTGATGCTTAATCAAAAGTTGTACATAGTGGAGAAATGGAGGAAATTGAGAAAAGGGGGGAAATGGAAGAAAAATGGCTATCTCCTTTGTTTTCTCTAAGTCTGATGCACTCGTGAGTTTCTGAGATCAATCGCCTGACCCTGACAATGGCGTGAAGAAGCCATTAAATCTCCTCAAGAAAATGGTTACAACTTCTTCTTTGTTAGTAAGAAATGGTTTACAATTTCTTTTGATCATTTTGTCATTTGGATTCTTGATTGTGAAGAAAGCATGATGGTGGAAAAACCAGACTTTTCATAATGCAGCCATTACATTCGTTTTGTAACTTTGAATTTGAACCATTTATCTTGCCTTTGAAACTTTAAACTAGAGTCGTCCACGTGGGAGAAATTTATTGGAGCGGGCGTGGAGGATGCCTTTTGCATTTTATGCCTTTGTAGAAAATTGGCATTTTTTGACATTTTGGTCCGCCCTTCCGCCTCTTTTGCCATAGGCCTGACACGTGGCTTTATTTGAGTGGTGAAGGAATCGGGCTCACTTTTTCAATTTTAACCTTTTTTAGAAAAATGCTAAAAACTTCAAAGTTCTCTCTCCAGCTGCTCGCTCTCCCGCTTTGACTTTTCAATGGCGGGCCCGAGACCTTAGTGGAGCCGCGGAGCATTCTAGAACTTTTACTTCACTTTTGGAAATTTGGTTAAATTTCCAAAAGTGCCCTGATGGCCCATCTTTCACTTTGACTTTTCAATGGTGGGCTTCACCTTTGACTTTTCCTGGGCTTCACCTTTGAATTTTTCTTTAAGCTTTGATTGGGGCTGCGGGTCACTTTTTAACTTTTCACCTTTTTACAAAGAGGCTCAAAATCTCAAATCCCCCGACGGTTTGCCTGCCTCCTGCTTTGACTCCTTTGATTGTGGGCTCAAGATTTGACTTTTTTTCTTTAAGCTCAAAATTGATCGGGGCTGCGGGTCACTTTTTAACTTTTCACCTTTTTTTTAAAAAGAGGCTCAAAAACACAATTTCTCTTGACCCGCTTCCAATTAGGTATGTCCATGTACCCATGGATGATGGGGCCAAAATTTGATGGGGAAGAAAATGCCCATCGTTTCATTGTGGGAAAAAATGCGAGAGAAGAAGAAAACTCCACCATTTTGCACCCGATTTTCAAATTTCTTTCGTGAGCGAGGAATTGAAAACAATACAAGGTTGACGATCGAGGGCATAGAAAGATTGAAAATTTCATTAAATGAGGAAAATAATAAAATTTTCACATGTCAGACAGGAAAACAGAAAATTTATCAAAACAAGTAGGTAGGGATTTGAAACAACTCTAGGGCATGGATTTTCTATCTCTTGAACTTTCAACTTGGCTTAAATACTAGCACTTGGACAATATTGGTCATACCTGACACCATTCCTTCCATGAAATCCATTTTCTCGCATTATAAGTTTCCCAATCTCATTGATCTGATCCTTGTGTGGATCTTGGGCTGTTATGAGGGCCTCATGCTTTTGTTTCACCAGAGCTAACCTTTCTGCACATCCAAGTGTCTCATCCTTCATTGCCTTCAAAACTTCATTATCTTCTGTTATAGTTCTGATCCTTATTATCATGTTCAACACCGCACACATGTTCAGAGCTTGATCTACTTTCTTTAGCTCATCTTTCAAGGTTTGGAGCAAAGCCTCATAACTTGAAACTTTTCTAGCAATATTGGCCTTTTCTCTTGCTTCTTCTTTACATAGGATATTTTGGTGTGGTCATTCGAATGGGCCCTTCATCTAAAACTAGGTTTACCAGTGTGCGCAAATAATGCATTATAGAGGGAAACTTATGAGGAACTTGAGATTCTAAATGAGGCCTTACCTTAATAATATGGTCACCAAGTTCCTCAGCCATGTTAAAAAATCCTCATTCTTTTCTTCTTCTCGTTCCTTCTCTGCTTTTAGGCATTTTATATGTAGTATTATCCTTATTTTCTTCCAATAGTGCTCTAATTGTTGCCACTTTATCCACATTCCTCTATGCAACCTCAAGCAGATACCTTGACCAAGGCATTGCTCACTTGTTCATTAGACATTACAGGAGGTTTGAAAATCATGTGCCTATTTTGTGGTGCCTTCTTCACTCTATGCGAGACACATGATTCCTTGTATACATCAAAATCTAGTTCATCCATATGTGTTTGTATGGACCAAGGAAATTGCTTTCTAGTGTGTGTAATGGCCATCTATGGATCCATGAACTCACATCCATATAAGTCCTTTATCCCTATGGTGCTATGAAATCGGACACGTATAATTTTACTTGGGTCGTTTATATACCCCATAGCAGGATCCACATATTTTTTTCTCGGCTTCCCCTCCTTTGATATATGCCCCTTAGGAACCCGGGTGCCAAAGTTTGGAGTTGGTCCTTTATCTTCCTGTGTGGTGCGGGGTACGCTAGATGGCTCACCCAATTATTCTTTTGTTTCCTTTAACCCCTCCTCTTCATTCTTCATCTGCTCATCGCGAGGCTCCTCTATATCCTTAGGTTGCATCGGGGTTCCTGACACGCTCTCCCGAATCATCCTCCTCATCATCCTTGAGTTTCACTTCCTTTTGCTCTTCTTCTCAGGTGCTTCCTTATGAGGGGAGAGTCAAGGTGACCTTCGCAAAGGTTGTGATGGTCTTGCGCCCTGAGTTCTAGTTCTTTTAACACCCTTTTGAATTGGTGCTCCTCATTGACTGGGTCTGAGTCCAAGTCTGGTGCATCTATTTCAATACTTCCTCCTCTTCTTGCTACTATGGAGGAGTAACCTCGCGCTCACTTTCCTTTTTTTTTCCATGGGCTATCTCCAACCCCTACGCACTAAACCACCATTTGTCCTCATGTAGGTATTCTTCCTCTTCTTCTTCTAGGGCCGAGGTAGGCTTCTCAACTGCCAAATTTCCAATTGTATGCTTCCCCTTAGGCGGGCCTAGTAGCATGAATTCGTTCTCCACATACTTGCCATTTTCTAGCCTAGGCTTAAGTTGAATGTAAATTAGCATGACCCCACTATCAATGGCCAAGCTTATTGGCCTCATGGTTATATCATCTAAGATGAACCTTTCAATGTAAGTAGACCTACCTAGGTAAGTGTAAGTCTTTCTCAAGGTATGGTAGTCACAATCTACCTTATCTGCATTGTATATCAACCAACAGTGTGCATCGAAAACTTTTGAATTGTGGCCTGTAAGAATTGTGTTGTGAAGGCGTAGGGTAGTTTACACCAAGGACTCCATGTCCCATCCTTCATCACAAAGCGCATGATGCAAAAGTGTTGGTACACTACAAACTATACCGACTTGCCTACCACTGAGGGTAGCTCCTTAGGAATTCTCCATTCCTCTTCGAATATCACGCGAAGTCGGTCATACCACATCTTTTCCCTTTCTTGAATGGGCCACTCATAGATCCTTCACATAAATATTTCTCAAACATTTCTGTAAGAGAATTCTTCTCTGTAGGATACTCCCAAATCTTATTCTTTGGCCCATTGGGCACTCCAATTTCCATAAATACAAGAGATAATAAAATAGTGCCAAAGCTTATTTCTTTACCTTTGCGCGCCTCCTCAATTATTGTATCAACTATGTATCTGCCGATCATATATCTCTCCCTACGAAATCTTCTTAGCGATGTGGAGCCACATGGTGTTCACTTGTGACCATCTCTCTGGTCATTCAGTTTTGTAAGCAGTGTGCGGCCACCTACACAACAGGATACTTCCTCACTTTGTAGATGTCCATGTCTCATGACCTTTACGGTGGCCAAAATAGTTGCCTTGTTAGTTAAATCACTACTAATTTATGTATGTACCCTTTAATCCTGTCAGGCTAGTAATTAAGGGCACTATGATCCTCATCTACCACCCAAAAAAATAAAATAAGTCCTCATGGACTCTGCTCATGAGCCATTGGTAGAGTTTTTAGGTTTTCCAAAATAAGGAAGTTCATACAGCTAGTAGACCCCTACCTTTTTTAACAACTTCTCTCCAAGATCGTCATAGACGGGCATATCATCAACTGTTCATTTATTGGTCTTCCTATTCAACAACGCGTCTAACTCCTCCTTGTTATCAGTTGTGTGATGATTATAGTCACTCACTTTGCTCCGGTGGATATGAGAATCCCAATCCGCCCCATGATTACTTCTTCTGGATACTACATCTCAGAAAATTTTCTTTCGGGGGTATCCTCTATCTCGACTTTGGTCTCTACCTTCTTCTTCCCCTTTGTCCCTGCTCCAGGTGCTCTCCTTGGTGCCATAGTAAGAAAAAAGGTGCAACTTTTTACTTCTGTCAAGCTATGTGATCCAAACTCTCGTGCCCTAGCTTGAAAACACGTGCCCTAGCTTCTTCTTGAACCCTAGCGCTCTATTTCTCCTTTCCGCATACCTTTGCTTCACTCAAACCCTTCTCCAATTGGAGCCCAAGCTAATTTTTTCCACACTTTGTTATCCTCGCCTAGTTTCTCAACTCTCTACACTTTAACGTGTCTCGCTTGGCACGTTCACAAATAGCTCACTCAAATACTCGTAATCGCAAAGGTAAAATTGAACATGCATCCCATCCTTATATAGATTTTGAAAAAGTTATCACATTTATCACATTTAATCAACTTGTCAATTCTTTCTTCTAATGCTTTCTCATCAGCCAGACCTCCTACACATGCAATTCACAAAGAATGTAACATGAATTCTATGGGAAAATGATCTCTGCAACAAACACCAACTGAAAGGGTGTTGCCTTATTCAACCATTTGTAGGTTGTTCTATATGCCCAAAGCACAACAAAACTTTATCATCCCAATCCTTCCTTCCAACATCACAATTTTTTTGTCAACGTTTGGCTCAATATCTTATTGAAAGCCTCAATAGTCCCATTTGCTTGGGGGTGATAGGGTGTTGTCTTATGGTGTGCAACCATAAATTCATCTAATAATATCCTAATGGTCTCATTAAGGAAATGAGTACCTCTATCACTTTGTAAGAATGTGTTGTATATTTAGTATATCAGTATACCAGGAGTACTATACATCTCTTCCATGAGCGTTAGCGAGGGGTCAGGAGTATAGATATGCTATTTTTGGGAGTATAGATATGTTGTTTTTATCTATACGTATATGTGGGTGGTGTCATAATCCATGAATTATGGGGAACCGTTATGTGTGTTTATTAGCCCATGGTTTTGGTACCCATTGTATCAGATAAAACCACTTTGTGATTTCTTATTTTTTCCTACAAATAGTTTGGAGATGCGGTTTGGTAAAGAAAAACTTGGAAGTACATTATTGTATTGTAAATGGTTAAGTTAATGTAATAAGGAGAGATGTTCTTTGTCTTTGGGGTTTTTCCCATAAGGGTTTTTGAGGTTAAATCTTATGTTTTGTCATTTGTTTTCTTTGATTATCTTGAATATTTTGTTCAAGTATAGCTTCTTATTTATTAGTTTATCGGATTGATTCTCTTCATTCGGTATCAGAGCTAGGTTTTAGCTTTTATGTGAAGAGTTAGGGTTTTAAAATCTGTGATAATTTTTTTGAGTGGGAGCTCTGCGGATGAATTTTTCAAGTAGAAGAAAATGATGGGAAACGTAAGGATTGAAATCAAAAAATTTAATGGCCAACATTTTGAGTTATGGAAGTTCAAGATGGAATATTTTCTTGTGGATAGAGATTAGTGGATTGCTGTTTCTGGAGTCATGCCTATGGCTATGAAGGTAGAGGATTGGGAAAAGATCGATAGGAAGGTAATGAGTACAATTAGATTGTGTCTGTCAGGTTCAGTTTTGCTGAATATGTCAAATGAGAAATCTGCTCAAGTGTTATGGGAGAAGTTGGGGAATTTGTATCAGCTAAAGTCTCTGGTGAACAAATTGTTTCTCCGAAAGAAGCTATATTCATTGAGAATGAATGACAGAGACTTTGTTGTGGAACATCTGAATGTCTTTAATACTGTAGTAAGTCAGTTGATTTTTGTTGATATTAAAATGGAAGAAGAGGATAAGTGTATTACTCTTTTGTGTTCTTTACATAAGGCTTGGGATAATCTAGTTATGGCTATTACTAGTACTATCGAAGAAGAAATGAGGTGGAAATCCATTGAGGATTATCAATCCAAGGATGCCTTATATGCGGGAGGTCGTACTTCCAAGATAAAAGTAAGAAGAGGCAAGAATAGTCAAAGTCCAAAAGTAAATCGAAGACTACAGAAAAAGATAAGAGGAAATGTTGGGCGTGGTAAAATATGACATTTCAAGAAAGAGTGTAGATATAAGAAGGTAGAAAAGGGCAAGTCCTCTAACAATGGTGGATCTTCATATACAAAACCCTCTAATGAATACTAAAGAGATTTGTTTTTGGTGGATTCCAGATTGCATGCATGTGACAGTGCATGGTTGATTGACTCGGGTGCCTCCTTTCATATAATACCACACAAAGAGTGTTTATGTGAATATGAAAAGTGTAATGGAGGTGATGTATATCTGGGAGACAACTCAACCTACAAGATCATTGGTCATGGGAGAATCAAGATGAGGTTTAAAGATGGAAGGATTAAAACCCTCCTAGGTGTTCTGCACATTCAGGTTTGACCAAAAACTAATATCTATAAGTAAGATGAATGATGCAGGTGTTCAGGTAGCATTTAGTAAATATAGTTGCAAGATGGTTTCGGGGTGCAATGGTATTGGAAAGAGGCATTCATACTAGAACATTGTTTAAGCTTGAGGCAAGTGTATTACTGATGAGTGCAATAGCTCTATGGTTCTGCAGGAGAAGAAAGCTTCAGATCCAACTCCTACATCTGCTGCAATGAAGATGATGTTATGGCATCAAAGGATGGGACACATTAGAGAGAAAGGACTTCGTACTTTAAAAGTAAAAGGTATGGTTGAAGGAATTTCTGAGTG
The DNA here is from genome assembly GCA_018340775.1 of Taxus wallichiana var. yunnanensis. Lineage (NCBI taxonomy): Eukaryota > Viridiplantae > Streptophyta > Pinopsida > Cupressales > Taxaceae > Taxus > Taxus wallichiana. Next base: position 365,882,310 of record CM031237.1, read on the forward strand.
TCCTTTAGATTTTGATTTTTGTGAGCATTGTGTGTTTGGAAAGTAAACTAGAGTAAAGTTTCCTACGAATGCTACAAGATCAGAAGGAATTCTACATTTGATACATAGTGATGTTTTGGACCTGTAAAAGTTCCATCATTAGGAAAATCCATGTTCTATGTTAGTTTCATAGATGATTTCTCAAGAAAGACCTAGGTATATTTTATTTAGAATAAGTCTAAGGTTTTCAATAAATTCAAAGAGTTTAAGGCTCTTGTGGAAAATCAGACAGAAAGGAAGATAAAGGTTTTGAGAAGTGACAATGGCGGGGAATATTGCTCTAATGCCTTTGAGCAATTTTGTAAAGAGTGTGGAATAGAAAGGCAGAAGACAACTCCATATATGCCACAACAGAATGGAGTTGTAGAAAGGATGAATAGAACGTTGTTGGATAAGTGTAGAAGTATGCTCAGTGGTGCCAGTTTGGACAATAAATTTTGGGCAGAAGCAATGATAACTACGTGTTATTTTAATAGATCACTGACATCTGCACTTGAAGTGAAAACTCCACAAGAAGCATGGACTGGTAAGAAACCCTTTGTTAGACATTTACATGTATTTGGTTGTATTGCTTATATGTATAATCCAAAAGAGAACAACCAAGTTAGATAATACATCTGCTAAGTGCATATTTATTGGATACTCTAATGGTGTAAAAGGATACAAGCTTTGGAATCTAGAATCACAAAAGATTTTTTTAGTTGTAATGTAATTTTTAGAGAGCTTAAGGAAATTCCAAAGCAAGAAGCAAAACCAGAGGAAGATCATGTTAAAATTGAGGAAGATGAATTTGTGTTTGAATTTGATGCGACTATAGAAGATGAACCACAAAGAAAGTTGCAAGGGGAAGATTTAGATGAAGTAGATGAGGAACCAGAAGATGTTGAACCAGAAAATCCTATCTTAAGAAGATCAGATCGGCTAAGAAGGGCACTTGAGAGGTATAGTTAGTCCTCCTAATTTCCATTCTACTTTTATTTTGTCAGTTTTATCACATTGCGATGATGAACCCAATACTGTGAAGGAGGTTTTTGGATCTAATGAAAGCAAGTTTTGGAAAAAGGCTATGAAGGAAGAAATGGAGTCCTTATATAAGAATAATACATGGGACTTGGTGAAATTACCTCTTGGAAGAAAACGGGTTGGTTGTGTGTTTAAGAAGAAGTATAATGTAGATGGGAAAATAGAAAAGTATAAAGCTCGCCTTGTGGCAAAGGGTTTTTCTCAAGTGGAGGGACTTGATTTTGGTGAGATATTTTCTCCTATTGCTAAGTTACATTCTATTAGATTTCTTTTAGCTATTGTTGTTGCTTTTGATCTGGAAATAGAGCAGATGGATGTTAAGACAACATTTTTGCATGGTGAGCTTGAGGAGTAAATCTACATGACGCAACGAAGCTTTAAGATCAAAGCAAAGGAATATTTGGTGTGTAGGCTGAAAAAGTCATTATATGGCTTGAAGTAATCACAAGAATGTGAAGCTAGAAATTTGATAGGTATGTGTTGAGACTTGGGCTCGAAAGAAGTAAAGTGACCCTATGTTTATTTTAAACATGAATATGAATATTATGTTATCATTGTATTATATGTTGATGACATGTTGTTAATTGGTAACAATAAGAAATTGGTCAGTCATGTTAAATCTCAACTCTCATCTCATTTTGATATGAAGGATCTCGGTGCTACAAAATTTATTTTGGGCATGGAAATAAAAAGAGATAATGTAAATAGGAAACTAGTGTTAAATCAAAGAAAGTATCTTGAGGTGATATTGCAAAGGTTTCAAATGCATGAAAGTAAACCTATTAGTATTCCTTTTCCTGTTGGTCAAAAGTTGTCTTCGAACAATGTCCTAAAAGCGAAGAAGAAATAGAGGACATGTCTCGGTGTACCATATGCTAGTGCGAGTTGGTAGTTTGATGTATGCAATGGTTTGTACTAGACTTGATATTGCATATGCAGTGGGAATAGTGAGTAGATTCATGTCAAATCCTAGAAAGGAACATTGGACTATGGTAAAGAGAATCCTCTAGGTAATTGTGTGGGACATCTAATTATGTAATTTATTATCAGGGAAAACATGATGAAAGTAAAACATTAGATCTACATGGTTTTGTGGATTCTGATTAGGGTGGAGACTTGGATATGCACAAGTCTACCAGTGGTTATGTGTTCAAATTGTTTTGTGGAGTGGTAATTTGGATGAGTAAACATCAAGCAAGTGTTGCAATATCCACCACAGAGGCTGAGTACATGGCATCTACTCATGCAAGTAAAGAAGCGGTTTGGCTTCGGCGATTGATCTCCACTGTTGGGTTCACTCAAAATGCTATAAGGATCAATTATGACATTCAAAGTGCAATTTTTCTAGCAAAGAACCTAAGTATCATTCAAGAACAAAACAAATTGATGTTCAATACCATTTTGTAAGAGAAATGGTGGAGGGGAAGAAGATACTACTAAGTAAGGTGGACATAAAGGATAATGTTTCGACTCTTTAACTAAGGTTGTGAGTGCTGAGAAATTTTCTTGGTGCCAAAAAATTGATGGGCTTGAATGCCTTGAGCTGCTGACTATATGACAGTGTATCCCCTTTTTGCAATGTATACAACAAGTGGGAGAATGCTAGAATGTGTTGTATATTTTGTATAATGTATACCCAAGAGTCATCGTAAACCTCTTCCACAAGCGTTATCGGGGTCATAATCCATGAATTATGGGGGACCGTTATGGGTGTTTATTAGCCCATGGTTTTGGTACCCATTGTATCGTAAAACCCCTTTGATGGTTTCTTATTGTTTTTCTTACAAGTAGTTGGAGATGCGATAAGGTAAAGCAAAACTTGGAAGTACATTATTTTATTATAAACGGTTAAGTTAATGCAATAAGGAGAGAAGTTATTGTGCTGGGTTTTTTCCCGAAAGGGTTTCCCAAGTTAAATCTTGTGTTTTGTCATTTGTTTTCTTTAATTATCTTGAATATTATACTCAATATAGCTTCTTGTTTATTAGTTTATTAGATTGATTCTCTTCACACTTGGAAAACGTAAAGGACATATATACCTAGTAAGAATATTTTCCCATAAGAACCTTGCTCTGTGCCATTTGTACAATCCTTTATAAAGGCGTCGCTTCTACCCACCTTATAAGATAATCTATACAAGTGATGATGTAACGTGATCTATTTTTCTACGCGTGGTGGGAAATAGGACCACAAAGTCAATTTCCCATTTCTCAAAAGGTTCTCAACTAGTAATAGGAATCAAAGGCATTTCATCTCTCTGCCTAAGTTTTCCAAGGCACTCAAAATGATCACGCGCCTTGCAATATTCTTTGCAATCCTCGTACAAGGTCTCCCACCGTAAACCAGCTAGTAGAATCTTGAGCATGATGGTGTCACTGCATAGTGTTCACTGCACACCGACATGAGCCTCCTCCATGATTTATGTTCCCTCGTACTCTAGTACACACCGACACAATACTTCATCTCAACCTAGTTTGTATAAGTCACCACTGATTAACAGGAAAGGCGTGACATGAATTACAAGTTGTTTCTTTTCCAAGGCCTTCATTCCTTGGGTGCCACACCTGTTCGTAAAAAGACAACAATATCCTATAATTATGAGGGCACATGGTTTAACCTGTATAACTTTATATTTGGCATTGTATCTTCAATACTTTGTGCATCCTCTCTTGATTGAATCCTTGACAAATGAATCGGACTAGAATTGCTTTTACCTAGTTTTACCACCACTGTAAATTCAAACTCCTTGAAAAATAGAACCCATCGGCATATGCACCCCTATAAGACGGGCTTGTTCACCAAGTATCTCAATGCCATGTGATTTATATAGAAAAAAAGGTGTTTCTAGCAAGTATTGTCGAAACTTATGCAACGCGTAGATCATTGACAAAGCCTCACGCTCCGTAGTTGTATAATTATGTTCTGCATGAGTCAACTTTCTGCTAGCAAAAACAAATAGGATGATCTACAATACCTTCTCCAGGATGAGCTAGAACTATGCCAATGGCCATGCCAGAGGCATCCACATATACGTGAAAAGGTATATTCCATGAAGGAAAACGCAAAATAGGCACAATAGTAAGCCTTTCCTTCATGCTTTGAATGCGCACTATTGCGGTTCTCCCAATAGAACTTTCCTTTACCCTTTAATAACTCCTCCAAGGGCATGAAAATCTTAGCATATCCTTTGATAAATTTCCTGTAATACCCTGTGTGGCCCAAGAATCGCACACCTCACTCTGACTAGTAGGCTCCTCCAAGCCTAAGATGATTGCAACCTTAGTTGGATCTTACTAACAAACCCTCCTTGCAGATGATATGCCCTAAAAAAGTTCCAAAAGTTCTAGCAAATACACACTTTCGATATTTAAAGAGATACTTGATCTGTCTCCACCTCTAAAAAATTAACCTCAAATTTTCACAATGATCCTTGACAAGCCCATACATGGTCCAATCATCCAAGTAAACCTATAAGAATTTGTGAATAAAATCCTGGAATGCTTGAACAAAAATGTGCAAAAATACTACAGGCACGTTCTTCAATCCAAAGGGCATCATCGTGTATGTAAAACTTCCCCATTCAGTGGTGAAATTTGTCTTCTCTTGATCTTCTTTAGCAATCCTTACTTGATGATACCTGGAAATCCATTTGTAAAAGAATAAATTTCACACCCTACAATGCCTTCCAATATTTCTTAGTGAATGGTGTAGGGAAAGGATCAATCACACATGCAGAATTCAGTTCCCTGTAGTCCACATAAATCCTGATTCTTTCATCTTTCTTTATGCTGATTACCATGGGCTAACTCGACTCCTCTATGGGCTCATTACGCGATTCCAACATCTTGTCAATTTCTTTTTAACTTTTGCACACAAGTTAGGGTTCATCCTATAAGGTCTCTTCCTAACCTAGTGCACACCTTCCTTTAACTTAATTTTCATCTCACCCAAATATTCACTCACTCCTTTCAACTCATGATAGCCCCTAAGAAACAAATCCTGGAAATCGCGTAGCAACTCAATTATCTTAGCCACTTTAGAGTCAGACTAGTAATCTCCAATTATGGCCTCCTTAGGTTCAAAGCATCCGTTCCAATGGTCACTTTCTTCATCTTTATAGGTTCATGGTAGTGCGCACCTTCTCATATGCACTATCTTAGACCTCACGCATACCCTCTGAATGATATATGTCCAAATTTTCCACTTCTTCATCATTTATCATGTAGACCATATTTCCTTTCTCCTTCTCTAGGCAAGTGCACTAAAGCAGTTCTACATTAGTCTCATCTACTTCATCGAAACACGCTTCTAGGTCTGACTCACCAAATAACTCCTGAATGAGTTCTTCAACTTTTGCACTATCTCTCATAGTTTAGCATTTCATAACATGTAATACCTCATTCGGAGGGTTTAGTGGAGAAATAGTCAAAAGTCTTGATCATACCTGAAGTCAAATCTTTCCAATTTCGAGTATCTCTGTTCAACTCCGCATAAACATACCATGTGCGTAGCCTCATAAGGTGAAATAAAGTTTGTGCACCCACAATGAAGGTGGTAAAACTTCTTGCCCCTTTGTCCAGAGTCTCTCACACTGCTGAACGTGGTGTTGAACATGATTATTACCATGATATTCATAGATTTGAGTAGGTGCATTACTTCTAAGAAACCTTGCTGATAGGGAAATTCTCACTCTCTCCATTCTATGAGATTATCCCTATGAACCATCCACCAACACGTTGTTGTCCCGTGTAGGGTATAAAATAACATGTTCCTTCTGTCCACCTGATCCTTCCATTGTACTTCCATGGCTCGCAGGAATACCTCAGGGTTTCCTTCGCCAGTGTACCGGGGTACTATGTTGTTGCCTAACCACCTAATACAATGTGGTCGATTACACGAGTAGATGTGTTTCTTACCTTGTGCCCAACCATCTCATAGGTGTCATGTGCCCAATTGTCACTGCATAATAATTGTAGTATCACTGATGGACTGTGCATCATCCCACTAGAGAATTCCTTCCTTAGATGGCTCAAGCACTTCTGGATCTCGAATTGTGCACACATAAATTCTCGTTAAAATATTCTTCACTTAAGGGCTTAACATAAGGTGCAAATTTCCCATCTGTCAAAGGGATAATAACTCGTTCTTCCTTGTTCTCAAAACTGATATATCCCTTATTGAACCGTAGATCAACATTATTTACATAACACCAAGGGTGCCAAACAAAGTTGGGAAATTGTCCACTGCAAGCGCTAAGACCTCGAAGTCCCCAGTGAACTTGGCCCCTGTATAGTAATGGATGCATCCTTCAATACTCCAATTCTCATGGCCTTAGTTTGGTTTTCCATATATAATACATTAGAAGATGATGGTTGTAATGGAGGTCCGGCCATCTAAACACATGCATCTCAAGTAAGAACATTCTTTGTTGTGTCAAGATCAATCGAAATATTACTCAAAAGCCATCCATCCACAACAACATTCAGAGTGATCTCCTTGTCATAATAAAAACTATGAGGAGGGAGATTAACATGCAAAATATGTCATCTGTTCTCAATACCAGCAAGACAAAGTGTTTCATTTTAACCAACTCCTAGTAATAGAACAATTTTCTCCTGATGTAAAATCTTGCATACTTCCTTCAGATCATCAACATCCAATTGGAAAGTCTCAGCTACCTTCTTCTGTTCCAACTTCTGCGACTATTCCTTTAAACACGTATTTCACCCTATAGATTTCTGAGTACCTCCATGGTTTCTGATAAACCTCCTTTTGATGTGTAGGGTCTGGATATTTTGCATGAAAAACCTCCTCCTTAGTAATGGTAGGATTTTTTTGTAACGTTTCTCTAGCGTGTGCAAAGTGTTAGCGCATGTAGTAATCTTCACAGGTACCACCTCAGGATCCAGTGCTAACTTTGACATCCATTGGTTTTCCATGACGCATTGTATTCTAACCATCCATGCACCCTTGTTCTCCTGTTTGTGCTTCTTGCTTAGATGTTCATATAAATCCAGGGCACTCTTCATAGTTATGATTCTTTCCGCAAAAAGAACAAGTAACATTATGAGGACACTCACGCCTGTAATGGTCGGGGAGATCCCACAAGTATAACATGTTCCATAAGGGAACTCACCTCATCCACCGCCACGGCCTCGGCCTCTAAATCCACCATGGTATCCTTGACCTCTACCATGCCTCCCTCAAAGCACCCTTCATTATGATCATAACACCCTTGAGTATGATCATGATCATGTTGCTCACTTTTATCCTTAGAGCTATTCATAACTCTAGTCTATCATACACCAATATCAATGACATCATGGATTTGATCAATCACCTGCAATCTTTAGTATTATGATTTGTGGACAGAAAATCTTATAGTAGCAGGACACGTTCTTTCTTATCATGTGTTGCAATAATGGGTAACGGCTCACATCATGGTCTAAATGACATATCTCACAATCCAACAACAAGGAGCACACCGATTTGTGAGGACAACTATCCTTAGTATGCCCCTCTACTTCAAAATTTGTGCACCAAATTCTAGTGTGTGTCTCATGTGTTGTATTGGTTGATAGTTTCTCTAACTGTTTTGCCATTTCTGCAATCTGAGCTTCCAAGAATGGGCTCACCTTGCTTCTAGGTGTTTTATCATCTTCTCATTATGGCTCAATCTTATGGAAAATTTATTGAATCCCACCTTCAAGAGCTTAACAATCATCTTCCGAGTATCCTTGGGATCTATACCTTCTTTTATTCACTCCTCGTAAGGAGACCACCAAGTTTGCGGAGCTTAAAGTTCCTACATTCATCCACACTTCCATGCTTATTACTACTCAGCCTAACTACTTCCACTCTTCCACCTACTTCTAATGTTCCCCTTTCTGTTCCTACTCCCACCAACAAATTTTCTATACCTCTTATTTCTCACACTCAACAAGTCTCTTCCACTGGAACTCAATACTTAGCCTCTCTTTATCATGATCTTTAAGTTCAAATCTATCAATTGCAACATGATACTTCTCGTGCATCTCCATCTCTGGATTCCACTTTACTACTTCATACTCCTTTCACACCCGTCATTTATACTTACGCATTTCCTCCTAATTTTGTCACTCCCAAGCTCCCCATTTTCAATGGTCATGGTGACCCCAACAACATATCCAAGCATTTCATGTGGCATGTCTAGATTTTGTGGATGATCATATTCTGTTAGCTAAGCTCTTTCCTAGAAGTCTTCATGATTATGCAATGTGTTGGTTCTATGATCTACTGTCCACTCGATAACATCTTTTACGCATTTAGTCGATGCTTTTCTCACTCATTTCTCTATTAATATCAGCTCTAAGATATCTTATGCTCAACTTGCATAACTTAAATAAGGATCTAATGAACATCTAGCAGATTATGTCTTACGATATAAGAAAAACTTAGCTAAGATGTCTAATGTGCTTACGGACTTTGAACTTCAAGATTTATTCATCCAAAGTCTATTACCACCTCTCTAAGAGAGTGTTATATTCAAGACATCTCCATCATTCAATCATTTATTTCATACTCTTAAGCTACATGAAACTAAATTATTATCTATATAAAAGCTTAAGTATCATGAGCAGGCTTCATCTTCTACGCACTTTCAAAGTAAATCAACTTTCAAGCCATCTACTAAACCTACTGAAGCTAAAGCTACTATCAATTGTATCTAATCCTGAAAATCTTCAATGACAACCACCTAAGCATATGTTTACTAAATTGCCTTGTGCTCCACATATTCTATTGTCGTAACTTGTTGAGAGTAATCTTATTACACTTCCTCCTCTACTCAATTTGGACCCATCTTGTCCTAAAGGTCACAATTACAATGAAAATTTTAGATGTGACTATCATCAATGCATTGGGCATTCTATAAATTGATGTTTCAAACTTCACAATCTTATTCAAAATATTATCAATAATAATGCAATTGAGCTTCCTAGCCTACGACATCTACACCGGTCAATGACAATAACAATCACAAGCTCAAGATCTTCAATAGTCCTCTTCCTAAGCATGACAAGAAAATGAATGACTCTTCATCCAGTCATATATATCACATAGTGCCTCCTCCTGCATCAGGGGCTCTTGATTTTCTAGTTGCTCACGCTAAGGCATCTCCACCATTCATTACATTTTCTCGATCGCGACTATCATGCTTCATTATTTTCTAACACATTATATACCAATACTTATATCGGGCCTCGTGTTATTAATAATACAATGATTGATCCATTGATTTGTATGTGTGTGTGATCTATTATAATTCTTGTTATTATTGACTATCCAATATCCAATATTTCATATCCGGTTCCTAAATCATACGGTTATGTCAAACTTCTAGTCACCATTGGTCCTCTTACCATGCTTGTGCCTTTTCTTGTGGCACCTTCAATCAAAGGGTGTGACATGCTCTTAGGTCTTCCCTGGATCTCATGCAACTCAGGCTATCATTTTTAGGAATCACTGTGTCTAAAGTTCATTCACAACACACAAGTTATTACTATCAATGGTGTTCCGCCATGCACACCATGGCCGTAACCTCCTATTGAGGTTGTCATTGCACTCGCTAGAGAATCTAGGTCCCTGCGACCTCTCAAATCTAAAGCACAATTTTCTCCTAGCTCACCTATTTGTGCATGGCCTACTCGGTCTCACAAGTCTACTAGTCCATCTCATCAGTCTAGGTCCACCACTCGGTGGCTCCTTCACATAGGTATACATCACCTCCTTGTTCTCCTTCACATAGGTGTTCATCACCTCCACGCTCTACTTCACATAGGTGTTCATCACCTTTGTGCTTTACTTCACATAGGTTTTCATCACCTCTACACTCTGGTTCACATAGGTGTGTCATCACCTTCGCACTCTCTCTTTGCATAGGTGTCCATCACCTCAATTGTCTCATGCATAGAGGTCTTATTCACCGATACATCATCTATCTCATACACCACCAATATTATAGCATGGTCACACACCTTTGTCTCCGCAAGCATCAGGAGGAGAACCCACATCTCTTACTTTTATTGGATATCATATTCATCAACATACACTTGGGGGCATCATAATTATTCTCCCCCTTTTAGGATTATCAGGTGTCTTGCATTTCTACTTGTTCACTCTACATTTTGCATATAGTTTGTCACACACATCTTGCACATCTTGATACATTTGTATCATCATTACCCGATGACACACTCTTGTACAATTCACACTTGATTGTTGAGGGTATACTACATTCATGAACCTCACATCATACACACTACACATTTTACATTCGCGCATTCATGACACATCTTTCTAGTGCACATTCATCACATCACACTTCCCAATGACGCACTCTAGTTCTATGGTTCATACTCAACTATTGAGGGTCTTACTCTTATATGAACCTCATCACACTCACTTAATGTCTATGTTCTACACTTTATCGATCATATCTATCTAGCACACACTTAAAACCATTTCTTGATGATGCACTCTTGTGTTATGGTTCATTCTCGACTCTTGAGGGGTCCTTTATAAATGAGCCTCATCTCCTGCATGCTCATCTGCATTTGTTTAGGGGGCATGCTGCTCCTATCACACTCACATTTCATTCACATTCACATCATACTGCATATCTTGATTGCACATTGTTCTTGTTTACTTATGCTCACATGTTACACTTTGCTTACTATGTTAAACAAATATTTCATATGTCATTATCTTTATCATATACACATGCATGTTCACTTTCCTTCTAGTTATGAATGCATCCTTTACATAGATTATTACACGCAACATGGATGCTTAACACTGTACCTATTACCAGTCCCACAATAGCTCCTAGGGGCATCTACTTTCATACACATCACAAGTGCTATTGTTTCATTTTATACTACTTCCTATTTTCATATTAACACACTACTATATCAGATCATACACATTTTGACATATTTTCTATCTTTCTAACATGATAACAAGTGCTTCATGTGCAACATCTATTTTGCAGGACTATTTACCACCATGGTTGTCATTACATTGCTTGTTATTGTTTTTCAATGTTTTCCATTATTTTGTAATTTTTACCCTTTGTCTTGTGTTCACATTGTATGATTTTGGACGCTTCGGCCATGATTTTCTTGCAACATTGTGAGTGATGTCCCATGTTTGCAACCCACTTTTCATGGTCTAAATTGTCTTCTTGCTTGCTAGCTTACATATTGTCTTCTATATGCATTTTTGTCTTGTTTGCACTAACACTTATTTTCAGCCTTTTTGTTTGCATGTGCCTTGGTTTTTACCAAGCACATTCCTTCTCTTTGTGGGAACCAATTTTAGATCAGCGTTCGGTCCTCTCTTTGGGCCACATACTCCTCGTGACATTGCATGCACCCCAAATGAGGGGGTAATCATTCAGTGAATCAGTCACCCCATACATTAATTCATAGTCACAATACAACGATTAGATACAACATTAACATAGAATTTAGTCACAATAATGGCCCAAAATTTGACTTGGGTCTTCATCATAACACAAACGCTAACACCACCCGACACAGACACTAGCTCCTAGGTGCTCCTAACCCTTCCTAGGTGCCTATGACTAGGGGAGTTATAACATTTTTCTCAGATCAACATGGTTCTCAATAGTCTACACAACAATTTTGTCAGACAGGCATAATCCTCCAACAATCAACATACATGCTTTCTCCTTTTTTATATTTGCGTTGGATCGAAATGGATCGGATTTGAACAAAGCAGGATCACACCATATGTAGTGGTGTATAAAGCATTGGGAAGTAGTCAAAGGATGGAGAATAACACTAGACCTTTCTCCCTACACTCTTGTCATGGCATGAGATCACCAAAAACTCACACTTGGCATGAGATCGCCCGAAAAAATCATTCTTGGCGTGAGATCACCCAAAAACTCATTCTTCTACAACATTTTCAGGATCCTCTCTACTCTTTTCACTCATCACGGATTAGGTGCACATGTTCCTTTTCACATTTTTACATACTTGATTGAATTTTTCACATATACATGATTTGACTACTCTGTTGTTCTTCTCTTTTATAGGCCCTTCCTTATGGGAAGTAGTAGTCACATCATCAAGCGACATCAACAATAGGTAAAATTTGACATATACACACATGATTTTTACCCCTAGGGTCACTTCCTCTTCTCTAGCTTCCACACTTCATATTATTCACTTCATGCTTTTTCTTGTCTCCTTCGCACACTTTTCGCCATCGATCTACATGGTTTTCAGGTATGCATCTCTTATCTACTTTATGTTATCGAGAATTCACTCAACAACATAAAGTAGGGGAAAATGTAGAAACTAAATCACACACTTGGGCATATTTATAGGTCCTGATCACATACCACTATTCATATGATTCCTAAGCGAGAAAAGTACTGATTGACCATTGTCTTTGGCCTCTTTGTTTTCTTTCTGGTTCCCCCTATTTTGGTCTGAATTTTTCTACTTCAACGTTTTTGAGTCTGGACACTAGCGCTCAACTAGCACACCAATTCCGAGCACTCCAGTCCCCTCTGGATGCCCTCGACCTCTTTATATCTTGCTCGCATAGTTTGGGTCCTTTATGGCTATTGAGCATCTTATTTTCTTACGGTTTTCCTTTTAGTGGTTAATTACAAAATTCAAACAAGGGAATCATATAAATACAAAGCTATATGCCTATAATAAAGGACCAAGCTCTAAGCTTCTACTACTATCACCTAAGGTTGCATTTAAAGGCATTTCAAGAGCATCTATCTAGCATCCATTCAAGGGAAAAGGGACTCGCATTCTTCAGTATACACTTTATAGGAGGCAAAGTTCATTTTTCCATGCACACATCTACTTATATTTGCTACATCTATCTACCACTCATGTAGACACAAAATCATGCACTTTGGGTAAATATCTAGTCCTGATTACATACTACTATTCATATGATTCATAAGTAAGAAAATTACTAATCAACCCATGTCTTTGGCCACCTTTCTTTTGTTTATATTGCCACATTTGGTCTTGCACCCTTACGTGCTCGAGTTCACCTTTTTAGACCGACATTTATCATCCTGGATGCCATCACCTAGCTAGGATGCCAGTGTCAAGTGCCCTCATCCCCTCTGGGTGCCCCTGACCCATTTGTACTTTTTTCACATCTTTTTGGTCCTTTCTAGCCATTTGAGAATCTTATCTTTTTGGTAGTCAACCTTTTCGGGTTGATTATGAAATTCAAGCAAGGGAATCATATAAATATAAAGTTATGTGATCATAATAAAGGACAAAACACTAAGCATTAGCTATCACCACCTAAGGTTGCATCCATCAAGCATCTAAGAGCTCCATTGCATCCATCTAGCACCATCCAAGGGATACAAGGGTTGGTTATTCTACATACACACTTCATAGGAGGGAAGTTCATTCTATTCCATGCACACATCTATTACATTTCTTTACATATAGCTACTTTGTTTGCTATCAAGTGCGACATACACAAGAGCCACCTAGGGCATGATTCTGCACACACACATAGAACTACATTAGGTTTGAGATGTAGTGCAACACTCAATCGTAAGATCACCATTGTGACAACTAAGGACAGTTTGACCCCTCATTTTACATCTTTCTTTTTAGGATTTGATGTCTCTTTGAGGGTTTTACAAGTCATTATTTCATTGCAGATTTCCAACGAATCCGACGATCATTGTGCGACCTCATAAAGACTAAAGGAAAACAACAATAAATACCTCACGAGCACTTAGAGGAGGTTTTTAGCATTTTAGAAGACATAGGCACCCAGAAGTAGGCATAGGGTGCCCACATGCGCCCCTGTCCCTCTTTAGGTGCCCCAATCCAGGAAAATTGTCATCCTACACACTTTTTTGAGGCTCTGTACAATGTTTTTCCATCTTTATTCATTCACCAACACTATGGTATAGTCCAAGATAAATTGTGAAATAACTAAGTCATCTTACCTCTTCTTTGCACTTAGGGTTTTATATATTTTGGATTAGTTTACTTGGGTTAATTTTTGTACTTAATTATTTATTCATTTATTACTACAATAGCAATCAGATTAGGCATATATATTTCATATTTAGCTTAATCATCTTGTTATTCAAAGTGCATCTTGCACAAAAGCCACCTAGGGATCAATTCTACACATGCACGTGCAAAACTACATGGATTCGAAATGTAGTACAATGCCCGGTCGTAAGTTCACTTAATTAGGTGACCGTCGGGGTCGTAAAGATGACTCCCCATTTGCACCTTTTTATTTTTAGGATTTGAAGTGTTTTGGGGTTTTACATGTGCTCTTTCTCTTTGTAGGTTTAAGGTGAACTCGATGATCAACCAACGACATACGTGTGACTAACTACGACATCTAGCGAACATCTTGCGACCCTGTGAATTTAATTTCTTAGGTTCCACAGTCATAGATTCCTATAGAAGGTACATGACACCCATGCACCCCTAACCAAGTCCAGGCACCCCAATCCCAACATTTTTGATGCTCACACAATTTTCTGGGCTCATTACAACCTGTCCTCATGTTCTAGCGAGTTCTTGAGTTTGAAAATTCCAGGTTTAATTACGAAATCAACTAAGTACTTTATCCCTTCTCTTGCACTTAGGGTTTCAAATTCAATTGCTTATTTCTTAGGTCAGATATGTACTCTATTGAATATCTATTGCATAGTGACTTTGAAATTAGAATTTAACATTAATTTCTATTTTTTAAGTCGGTGATCACTGATAACATGGGTGTGTGATTAGTGTTATAATGTAATGAAAATATATGTGAAAGGGCGTGACCCTTTGGAATGTTACAAATAATAAAAGAGTACCCTCGATAGATATTATGGAAAAACATGTAATGAAATATTGTAAAAAGACTCTATTAAAAGGAAGTTTATTATTAAGAACCTACTAAAGGGAGTATAAATAATTATTTAGTAATTCATTATGAGTGGGTGTGTTAGTTTTTAACAACTCGGGTGACTCATAAAGATGAAAAAGTAATAAATAGTTTGAATCCTTTATATAAAAAGGCAAAGGGGGAAGTGGGCGTGAGAAGGGGCACACAAGGTGTGTCCAACCAAGGGTACAAGGTACACCTTGGATGGTCTTGGCCAAGGCAAGGGTTTATTTATATTGATTATTTTTCTCCTCGTGTCCATAGCTTTAAGGACCTTTTATTAGGATCACAAAAGGAATTGAGAGCTTTTTCGACCAATTCACATATATGTATTGTAACTCTATTTGAATAAATTGGGCATTCTTGTTAATTATATGATTGTCTAAAGCTTAATGTTTTTATGTATGTTTATTCATTTATTGTATTAAATTGTTTGAGTAATATATGTAGTTAAGTCTTAAGATAACTTACGATAAAATTAGGGTTTTCCACTTGAAATGTAACTAGGAAATTATATAAAAATTGAATAATATTTTATAGAAAAATGGCCACATTACAACCACAAACCAAGCTAACAAACAAATGTGGGATCATTTTTTTAATTGAGTGGAGATTTGTAGTCATTTATAGGATAAACTAAAGAGACATATTAGACTTGGGGTGGTAATGCATTTGTAGACACAAAATCATGCACTTTAGACAATATTTAGTCCCGGTCTCATACTACTATTTAGAGGGTTTTGAGTGAAGAGAGTACTAATTAACCCCCATATTTTGGCCATCTTGCTTTATTTTACTTCATCATTCCCGACCTATACCACACATATACCCAGTCTATTTTATGACTTTCACATTTTTTAGCCTTAATCGGGCGCTCATGGGTGCCCTCGTCCCACCATGGGTGACCTGATCCTTTTTGAACTTTCCCCCCACTTTTTGGGCTCTTTCTAGTCATTTTAGGTTCTTATATTTTTGATGGTCTGCACAATGTGGGTTAATTATGAAATTAGATCAAGATAACCCTATAAATATAAAGTTGTGAGACCATAACAAGGGACCAAACACTAGTCACTACTATCATCCACCTAGAGTTGCATCTATACATTGCATTGGAGATCACTTGCATCCACATAGCTCCATCGGAAGGCATAAGGATAGGACATATGCATCACACACAACATAGGGGAGGATTCTATTTTATTCTATGCACTATTCTATTACATTTTTCTACACATAGTTATCTCGCTACATCACAAAGTGCGACTGGCACAAGAGCAACCTAGGGCATGTTTCATACACACACACATAGAAAACTACATTTGGATTTGGAATTTAGTGCAATGCTTAGTTAGTAAGACCACCATTGTGGCAGGTGATGTCAGTTCGACCCTATCATATGCATTTTTATTTTTAAGGGATTGATGTTTGTTCAGGGTTTAACTGGTCTTCCTTCCATCTTGGATTAGTAGCGACACCTGACACAGTATAATGAATCTGATGTAGCACACAACGAGGGTTTTAGATCACCTGTTGAACTTGTGAAGACTAGTTCTGGAGATTTTGTAAAGACCACGGTACCCATTCTACATACCAGAGCACCTGTAGGTGTTCCAGTCCTTCTCTAAGCACCCGAGTCTAGAGAATCAGCCCAGATCCATCATTTTTGGGGCTCCTACACAGTCGTTCCTACTTCCGGTTTCCACAGTCACCTCTGCGACACGATCCTGTGAACATCTTCTATTTAGCTGAGTTCTTTCCTCTTCTCTATTGCATATTAGGGTTTCTATTTCTATTTCGTAGTTGTTTGGGTCATCTTTTATTCATTTAAGCCATCTATTTAATTTATTTACAACTATGCATAGCTTATATTAACTAGTTATTATTCCACATTTTAGTTAATCAACGTGTGTTTAGAGGTAATTGTGCACAATATTCTTTGTATTATGAAGCCATAAAGGAGATGATGGGAAGGAAGAGAAAGAAAACATACTTATTCAACAACCAACCAATCATTATTTTAGTGAGATGGTCACTCCCATTGTGGTATTACCCTTATGGAAGAGCAAGGGTCAAATTTGTGGGGGTTGGATATGTTCATGGTTTAACTTATCTTGGACCAATGAATCTATCTAGGGTGTGAAAGGAATCAAGTTTGAGATAGGAGCAAGTCTATATAAATGTTCCACAACATTTGTAATTAATCTCGAGGAGCTAAGTATTAAAATAGTTATCATTTAATGGGATTAGGATGCGGTATAGAGAAGGAGGATACCTTAAGTTGTTCATTTACATATAAATGACATAAATATTAGAATAAGTTTCAAATCACATATTATCAAGTGCTCAAACTAGATTTCACGTACTCGTAGTATAAAAAATATGTCATTTAGAAACATAATTAAGAGAAAATAAGATATTATGAATAACTACAAGTCTAGGGTTAAAGCATTAACCAATATGATTAGCATAAGATACATCATTGCATTTAGAAAAGATATGATTCCAATGTTTGTAATTGGCACTATTTTTTGTTCCATAAATTGCCTTAAAAAATAGGCCAGACGGTGCTAAATCAAACAAAAAGAAAAATGGAAAACAATGTAATCAACACAAACTAACGAGACAAATAGAAGCACATTTTGTAGAGAACTTAGAGAAATTACATCATTTAACATGTGTGTATCATGCTTCAAACATTATCTCACATCTTGTCAAACTTGGAAAAAACTAGCATATTTTTATTAAGTAACACCCATTTTATCATAGAACAACTAGCATATAACTAGTTTCTATCACATAAACCGATGCAAAACAATTCATATAAAATTAATGAAATCTTAAAATTATTAGATCAAAATATTACAAAAATAATGATGTGTATGTTATTCCAAACTAGTACGTATGATATGTTTGCAGAGTAATTATTGTAATGAATGATGAATAAAATGATAAAATTTAGAAATGACACAAGAAAACTAAGATGTAAAGTATAAAACCATAAGTAAGAAGGATAGATAAGAGGACTTAGCTGATTTCTGAATGGAAAGGAAGTGATAAATCAAGGGAAATGAATAGATTACAATCAAGGTCTTGTAGGAAATGATAACAAAATGTAATAATGTATTAGTATTTGTGAATGGAATAAAATAGACTTCCCCATCCTATGCAGTGTATGCATAGTTGATGCAATCCTTATCCCTTGAATGGATGCTAGATGGGTGCCTTTAGAGTGCTTTAGTGCCTTTGGAATGCAAGCTTAGGTGATAATAACAGTGCTTAGTGCCTAGTCCTTGATTTTGAACACATAACTATGTATTTATATGATTTCCTTGTTTGAATTTCATAATTGACAACTAAAAGGCTGACCCATAAGTGAAAAAGATGCCCAAAAGATAAAAGATACCCAAAAAGAGCGAGTAAGGTAAGAAATGGTCGGGCCGCCGGGAGGGACATGAGTGCAGGCATTGCTATCCTGGCTGGGCGTTGGTGTCTGAAGCCATGAAAGATAAACAAGTAAAGTTCTAACTGGGCTGTAGGGTGTGTAAAACCAAATAGAAAACAAGAGACAAAGAAAAGAGGCCAAAGATAGTTGTTAACCACTAGTTTTCTTGCTTAGGAATCATGTAAATGCTAGTATGCTTTTATGTAACAAACAATTACACCAAAACCTCAAGGCATTAGTGAAATCCACACATGAGGATCATAACATCCCACCATGCTTCCGTAGAGCCCGACTCGGGTGGGTTTGCGCCCGCACTCCCATACATACGAGCCCCGCTTCACCGACATTTAGGCGCCCCATGGGCCCTAGCTACACGACGTAACCAATCGAGTGGGATTCGAACACGGGTGGTCGCTCTGATACCAAATGTAATGAACCGTTACACCAAAACCTTGAGGCATTAGTGAAATCCACACATGAGGATCATAACATTCTAGGACCTAGAAATTTACCCAAGTGCGTGATTTAGTGTCTACACTATGCACTTAATTCATTTGATATGTTAATTATAAAGTCTATTGCTTATTAATTTTTGACTTTTGAATTGCAAAAAGACAAAAATAGTTTTACATAAATAAAAAGACGACAAACAAAATTGCAGAGGAGAGGGAAAGTGAGTGGTAAATTGAGATTTCTCATTCTAGATATATGCTAGCGGAAAATAGATGTCTCATTCCAAATACAAACTCTATAATTTTTTATAACGGTGGCATAGAAATATCTCATTCCATATAAATTGTATCGGATATATTAAAAATATAGAAAACGTATTAAATGAGATTCATAACTAGGTTTTTAATATAGACACATTCTTAAACTTGGAAATATAATTATCAAGTTCAAGGTAAAATCCTATTGAGTGCTTCTATAATATTCATTTTCTCTATAGCTAATTTATTTTTTTACAATGATGTTTTGGTTGCTTCTTTCTCGTTTCAAAATTCTTGTATTGGAAACTAGGTGTTTGTTTTTTTATGTTCGACACAATCCATTGTCATTATTTGAATGAAGTTCATTTTTCGCTACAATACTCTATTCATTTATTTCTCATTTCAATGTTTTGTCCGCTATAACTTTGTGATGCTATAGTCCTCGCCCTTTGTAGCATATCTCTACAATATTATTTGGCTTCCTAACCTTCTCTTCTATATAAAAAAATTCCATTTTCGCTTCATGTCTTTGAGAAATGCCAATGAAATCATTTATTCAATATCATTTGTTTTAATGCTTTCACACATCCGAGTAGTTCTTAATGTTTTCCTTTCATTAGATTAGTCCTCGTTATTATAATTTAAAAACAAAGGCTAACCCGCAATTACAATCAAAAAAATATTTAATCATTGAAATCTTATTTTTGATTTATTCATTTTTGGTAATTTTTGCAAAAATATGAGTTCATTCTAAAAATATTCAAGTATATAATGTTAAATTTATAGGATTTATTGATATTCATGTTTATATGGTTTCTTTTTAATATGTAAAGTTTATAGGGATTCATGTTTATATACACTACTGAGTAAAAAAAAATAATTGATAATATCTATCGAACATTATCTCATCGTCTCTTAAAAACAATAAATTAATTTATGATTTTTCCTAGTTTCTTATAAACATTTAAATTATTTAATTAATTTAAGCTAATCACATATTGTTGTAAGGATATTTAGCTAATATATATGATATTTTCATAGTTTTAGTAAATAATTCAATTTATGATTTTCCTACT